>CM018694.1:0-434319 GCA_009363875.1 Mikania micrantha | reverse complement strand
TATCTACAAAGTAAGACAACTACAGACCCAAATATAGTTTACAAAATAAGACTCCAAACAAGACAATTAAACATTTAGGATTAGTGAGTTTCTATTCCATCCTAGCATGTTTCTTCATCTTGTTCTATCTTAGAATGGTCTCCTTAGTTGTCCCTGAGAATGTCTTAACCTGATTACCTGAAACACGTGAAAAGTAACTGTCAACTACAGACGTAGTTGGTGAGAGAACAATAGGTTTAAACATTTGTAAACATGAGTTATATGATATAAGACATAGGTAAGTTAAAGCATCATAAGATTCACACGGATGAGCTGCAACCCAAACTAACATCAAGTAAGAAAATGAGTGTAAACAGTCCAATCACTGTTCGCACGACAGCCGATAATATCAAGTCCCAAACCACGTTTGGAGTTAGATAATACGTCAGCAGTTTTGATAACCATGACACCAGACCTGCAGTTGGCTTTAAAAGCAAATTTAAAGCCAACTCCATCCTGGATAAGAAAACCATGACACCAGACCTGCAGTTAGCTTTTAAAACAAATTTAAAAGCTAACTCCATCCTGGATAAGAACCAATGTGTCCGCTTTCCTTGTTGTGATCACCCAGTACTAACGCTAATGAATATGATACTTGATGGGTTTATAAGTTTGTTTACAACAATGGACACCATGTTTTCTGAATCTTACTTTAACCGGATGTGTTAATGTCTTATTGAAAACCCGGATTTAACTCCACGAGTTAAATCCTTTGTTTATGTAACATGAAAATGAATCTCTTGATTTGAATACCATGATGTGAACAACTTGACTTGAATACCATGTTTTGAACCACTTGATTTGAATACCATGTTTTGAACCACTTGATTTGAATACCATGTTTTGAACCAATGAGTTTGAGTACCATATTGTGAACCACTTGGTTTGAATACCATGATGTGATGACCTTGTGTAATAACAAGGTTTATAACAAAAGGGTTGTAAAATCCTTATCAAAAAGTGTTTATCCTTCATAAAACATTGAGTAAATAATTTCAAAACAGTTCAAAAGTCCCTTATAAAACCTTTTTATGAAAAGATTAGTAATTGACAAGTAAATAAAACAGTTGACAATTTCTTTAAACAATTGATGAATCCCTTGGATTCGTAAGATGAACCTGAAATGTTTATGACTTACACATAACTTGTGTAATGAAACAAGATTGAAATAGCGTTTTGATCACGTGTTCCACCCCAAAACAGTTATAAAACAGTAAAAGAGGGGCTAAAGTTCTCACCTGTCTGCAGTAGACTCTGAACTAAACAGTTAGCAAGTAGCAAACAGGACTTCTAACTTGTTCCTATATCATTGTAATCATACATAAGATATAAGATTTATAATTGTATAGCTTGATTCATTGATTGACTTGTGTTCACTTGAACTTGTTTAACTTGATTACTTGATTGATCATGGGTTCAAGAAACTTGTGTAATGATCCTTTTGTACAACATCATGCTTGCTTCTCATTTGTTCCAGTGTTTGATAAACCATTTGTTAACATGACTTATGAAAATATGTTCCGATTGCTTATCTTTGAGATCGTGATTTGATCTCATGATTAGGTTAAGTCACAACTTAAACCTCAATTGATCAATTCACAATCATCAATTTTATGTTCATTATTGGTCTTTGAACCTATGTAACCACAATGGTCCTTCAACCAAGTCTATGGGCTACTTAGGTTCACGATGGGCCGATTGAATATGGTGTTGGGCCAAGGGGGTGTGATGTTGGTCCAACCACAAGTATATGGGCCATGTAAGGTCCTAAGCGATAATGGACCAATTAGTTATGATCTTAGTCCAATCAACATGTAATTAGATAGGGCCTAAGAATTTAAGTTGGCCATCAATTGTGAATGAAATCCATGTAACGATCCAAAGCTTTATCGAACTAGTTGAGTGTCTAATGGGCCAACATAACTCCCTTGAGTTTACCTCACACCTATGGGCCTTATACTAACACACTTGGGCCGAATAAGTTGAGTTTGGGCCGAAAAGAAAGTGGGCTGCCATTTGGGCAGCGAACCCTTAAGGATTTCAGCCAAGGTTCGTCCAATTGACTAAGGGTTCGGCTTAGTGGGTAGCGAACCATGCAGGGTTCGGCCTTCATGGATATGGCTTCACAGGTTCGACTAACATGATGGCAGGCAAGGTTCGTGATGTTGATGACAGTTAAGGGTTCGGTAAATTGAGCAACGAACTATGCAGGTTCGTGAATCCATGAGAGTTCGGTGGTCATGCGGCGAACCATGTAGGGTTCGTGATGTATCTGGTTCGGCAAGGCTCGTGTCATGCTTGCATGGGGGTTCGTTCGATCAGGGATGAAGGCTCGTGAGAGCCCCTAGAGTTCGGCTGGCAAACCCCACACGAACCATGCAGGGTTCGTCAATGCTAGCTGTGTACACAAGGGTTCGGCCAGGAACCTTCGTGGTTCGTTTCCTCCTGGTTCTCCCGAACCTGTTACCTGCGCCATCATCAACATATCCAACTGGTTCTAGGTCTGTAGCTAGGTCGATCTAACATCGCAAAAGGTTACTATGCAGTCGAAACTCAAAGAATAATGTAAATAAACCGGTTATGTGTGTGACTCACGAACTCACACATGAAAACCCTAATCTCGTGAACATTCAAGCATCAATACCTCTCGATTTGCTGGATGGATCTGCGAAAATCTTGTACTTCCGTGTAGAGGATGTCGAGAGCTACGCGTGGACACCAAGAACACCAAAATCCGTTGAGAAACGAAGAAGATACGCGCGTTTGAAGGTCGGTTTTCTAGAGAGAGAGAGGGTAGACGAACTATTAGAGAGAGAAAGGGTTGTTGGGGAATTAAATGAGGTTTTAAGCCTTGTTCAAGGCTTTTATAGCCCGGGTGATATTCGGGTTCGTTTCGGTCGCTCGGTTCGCGTTTCCGGAACGTAACGCGTATTTTACGCGGCTTTAAAATAAAAGAGTTGTTAAACTCATTTAAATGATGAGTTTCAAAATTGTAAAAATATAAAATAATTAATATAATTATTTTTACTCTTCGTGTGTTGTCGGATCGTTAAACACTCACAATTACGTGTATACCCGCAATCGCGTACGTTTTCCGATCGTATTAAAAGTTTTAAAGTCGTTTAATCGTAATTATAAGTTCAACATTCGTATTATTATGGATCGTCACCCACAACTATACTCAGTCTCGCTTACAGATTACGATCTTTGTTGAATTAATTAAATGTCATAGTATTCGTCTCGACACTACGCACTAACACTAACCTGTTACACCGAACGCAGTATATGTATAGGGCTCACTCTCGCTGCCCACCACTGTTTCGATATAACAAGTTACTGTTCTTGCCTAGTGAAATCGACTGTAAATAATAATACATACTTGTTTTCTGATTACTAAGATCCTGTAACACACAAGCACACATTTTGAACATACGAATCACATTGATGAACTGAACATGAATAGACACTGTTCTAACACTGTTTACAACTACATGACTATATGCACAAATGTTACAGTCTCCCCTAGTTAAGGGAATTTCGTCCCGAAATTAACTAGCCGAAGATACTGTAAAAAGATGAGGGTACTTAAGCTTCATCTGGTCTTCACGTTCCCAGGTGAACTCAGCACCGCGTTTGCCCTCCCATCGCACTTTCACGATCGGGATACGGCTGCGTTTAAGTTTCTTGACCCCATGATCCATGATCTCAACTGGACGTTCAATGAATTGCATGTTATTCTGAATCTGTATGTCTTCCAGTGGAATCTGAACATCATGATCCGCCAAGCATTTTTTAAGGTTTGATACATGAAAAGTATCATGAACATTGCTTAGCTCCACTGGAAGTTTGAGTTTGTAGGCTACGGGACCGATCCGTTCCAGGATCTCAAAAGGTCCAACGTACCTTGGTGCAAGTTTCCCTTTCTTCCCGAATCGGACAACGCCTTTCCAGGGAGAAACTTTGAGTAAGACTCGGTCACCGACTTGAAACTCAAGCGGTTTCCGACGTCGATCAGCATAACTCTTCTGCCGATCTCGTGCGGCCTTAAGCCGTGACTGAATGATTGTGATCTTGTCTGATGTTTCCTGAATGAGTTCTGGTCCTACGACCTGTGAGTCACCAATCTCGGTCCAACAGACCGGTGATCGGCACTTTCTACCATATAGAGCTTCGAATGGTGCACATTGAATGCTCGTATGATAGCTATTGTTATATGAAAACTCAATGAGTGGGAGATGAGTGTCCCAACTTCCACCGAAGTCAATGACACAAGAACGGAGCATGTCCTCAAGTGTTTGGATAGTCCTCTCACTTTGGCCGTCGGTTTGGGGATGATACGCCGTGCTAAGATTAACACGCGTTCCCAAAGCCTTTTGCAATGATTGCCAAAAGCGAGAAGTGAAGCGACTATCACGATCAGATATGATTGATGTTGGTGTACCATGACGTGCAATGATTTCGTTGATGTACAATGTGGATAACTTCTCCATCTTGTAATCCTCTCGGATAGGGAGAAAATGAGCAGATTTGGTGAGTCGATCAACGATCACCCAAATCGAATCGAAACCTCTCGGAGTTCTCGGCAACTTTGTTATGAAATCCATGGAAATTTGCTCCCATTTCCATTGAGGAATTTCAGGTTGTTGCAGAAGTCCCGAAGGCTTTTGATGTTCTGCTTTGACCTTTGAACAAGTAAGACATTTTCCCACGTACAGTGCTATGTCTTTCTTCATTCCCGGCCACCAGTAAGATGTCCTCAAGTCCTGATACATCTTGTCGGCTCCAGGATGAACTGAGTATCGCGACTTATGTGCCTCATCACAGATGAGTGTGCGCAATTCTTCAGACTTTGGAATCCAATGCGGCCATTGAGATATAACAACCCATCTGATCGAGGTTCTAGTTTCTTCTCAATGCCACAATCCAAGTCTGTTTTGAGTTGATTATCTGTTACTACTTGTTGTTGTGCAATACGAATCAAGTCTTTCAAGTTTGGCTGTGTGTTGATCTCCATGGCTCTAACACGAATTGGTTTGACTGGTTCCTTGCGACTAAGAGCATCCGCCACCACATTGGCTTTACCCGGTGGTAACGAATCTCGCAGTCGTAATCAGTTAGAAGCTCAACCCAACGTCGTTGTCTCATGTTGAGCTCTTTCTGATTGAGAATGTGTTGAAGGCTCTTGTGGTCTGTATAGATGACACATTTAGTACCGTACAGGTAGTGTCTCCAAATCTTCAGTGCAAAGACCACAGCCCCTAACTCAAGGTCATGAGTAGTGTAATTCTTCTCGTGAACCTTAAGTTGTCTTGAAGCATAAGCAATGACCTTGTCCCGTTGCATAAGTACACAACCGAGACCAAGGTTTGAAGCATCACAGTAGACAATGAAATCATCACTGCCTTCTGGAAGACTAAGGATAGGGGAATTGCATAACTTCTGTTTAAGAAGTTGAAATGCATCTTCTTGTTTCTGTCCCCATATAAAAGCTTGACTTTTCTGAGTCAATGTAGTGAGTGGCAAGGCTATCTTAGAGAAGTTTGCAATGAATCTTCTATAATAACCTGCCAGACCAGAAAGAAATGAACGAATCTCTGTTGGAGTAGATGGAGTAGTCCAGTTCTTAATCGCCTCAATCTTGGCTGGATCTACATGAATTCCATCTTTGTTTATGACATGTCCTAAGAAGTGAACCTCCTTTAGCCAAAATTCACACTTTGAGAATTTAGCATAAAGTTGTTCCTTTCTTAGTAGTTCCAAGACTTTCTTCAAGTGATCCTCATGTTCTCGTTCTGACTTGGAATAAATCAGTATATCATCAATAAAACGATAACAAATTGATCCAAGTAAGGCCTGCAGACTCGATTCATCAAGTCCATGAACACTGCGGGTGCATTGGTCAGCCCAAATGGCATAACCACAAACTCATAGTGTCCATATCGAGTCCTAAATGCAGTCTTTGGTATATCCTCATCATTTACTCTTAACTGATGATACCCAGATCGTAAGTCAATCTTAGAGAAGCAAGTTGCTCCCTGTAATTGATCAAACAGATCATCGATCCTGGGCAGAGAGGATATCTATTCTTGATTGTCAACTTGTTCAGCTCACGATAATCTATGCACATGCGAAATGAACCGTCTTTCTTTTTGACAAAGAGAACCGGAGCTCCCCATGGAGAGAAACTCGGTCTTATAAAACCTTTGTCTAAAAGTTCTTGAAGCTGACTAGACAGTTCTTGCATTTCAGACGGTGCTAACCGATACGGTGACTTCGCCACTGGGTTTGCTCCAGGGACGAGATCAATTCTAAACTCCACTTGTCGGACTGGTGGTAGTCCAGGCAAGTCTTCTGGAAATACGTCTGGATAGTCTTTGATAACCGGTACATCTCCAACTGCTTTCTTGTCAGGTTTCTTTTCCACCACGTGAGCTAAGAATGCGTAATATTTCTTCTTCAGATACTTCCTCGCCTTGATGCACGATACAATCTTCAATTCGCGGCAGGGTTTCTCACCGTAGACTATCATCGTTTCGCCGGACGGTAAGGGGATTCGAATAAGTTTCTCCGAGCATACGATTTCAGCATTATTCTTAGATAACCAATCCATTCCTACCACTACTTCGAAGCTTCCGAGGGTCATAGGAATAAGATCGATGGAAAAGAGATGGTCATTTAGTCTTAGCTCACAAGCATTAATGATGTAATCTACAACTATAGTCTTACCATTCGCTACTTCTACCGTATAGGGAGCAGTAAGTGTGGATAGTTGCATATTAAGAACAGAAGCAGTATGAGCAGAGATAAAGCTTTTATCAGCACCAGTATCAAATATGATAGGAACATAGTGATTATTGATAAGAAATGTACCCGTGATGACTGCCGGCTCTTCACGTGCTTCAGCAGTTCCAATAACGAAAGCACGAGCAACAGCAGTATTGTTGTTGAGTTTTGGACACTGGTTTCTGAAGTGTCCTTCTGCCCCACAATTATAGCAGGCTCTTCCACCTGCAGCAGTAGAAGTTGTGGCAGCAGTTGTTGCAGCAATAAGATGAGCAGATCGGCATGTAGCTGCCAAGTGTCCCATACGCCCACACTTGAGACACTTTCTGCATGGAATAGTGGGTAGATGATGGTATTGGCATCTGGTGCAGAGTGGAAACGAGCCAGTGTACTGCTTTCTGACATTAGCAGGTTGTGGCATAGCAGTGAGGGGAGTAGCATGAGTAGGTGCAGCCGCAGTCAACGCTGCAAAGTTCTTGATTGTTTTTGTTTCTTCTTCTTATGATGGTGCTGTTCAGGCTTCTTGCCTTCCTCAATCTGTGCCCTTTGAATCCCTTTCGGGTGAGCACCCCAGATTTCACATACTCTTCAGTAAGAGTAGCACCCAGTTGTATCGCAGCTTCCAAAGTAGTGGGGTTGTTCCCCATAACAGTTCCTCTAACCACTAGAGGCAAGCCTTCGATGTATTTCTCTATCCTGCGGGATAGAGGAGTAACCAGATGTGGTACCAAAACGCACAACTCATGAAAACGAGTGGTATACTTGGCATTTTCGCCACTATCCTGCACCAGATTCCACATCTCCACTTCCAGTTTCTTTAGCTCGTGACGTGGACAAAACTTTTCCACCAGTAAGTTCTTGAATCCATTCCATGGTAAGGCTAGAGCGACTTCACGTCCTCTGGTGTTCTTCTCAGAATTCCACCAGGTGAGTGCGCCCTTGTGAAAAGCACTTGAGGCCATCTTGACCTTCAGATTTTCAGGACATCCAGTGAAGTCGAGAATGTCTTCGATGCTTTCCAGCCACTGCAGTAGGCCGGTTGCTCCCTCAGTACCAGAGTACTTGGGAGGTTTAGCATCGTTGAACTGCTTAAAAGTAAAGTTAGCAGTTCCAACGTTAGTGGCATTGGAGTTGTGTGCAGAATCACCGGTACTTCCCCGAAGATTCTGGGTAATATCAGTGACCATACCCGGAATCACATCCCTCATGTGAACAGCGATAGCTCGAGCAATCTTGTTAATTTCATCATCATTACCGCTTGTCGAACCCCCAGCATTTGGGTCTCGTCAAGGAGGCATTCTACGAATAGAAGCCACAAGCGGGTCAGTAATGAGAATGGATACAATTGAATTTTTATGATAAGGTCAGTAATATATCCATACTACTAGTATTATCATTCAATTGTAATATGATCCAGTACACGTATAAGTTATCAACTTATTTGTATACTTATCATGTGAATATGTACGATGTCTCATGATCTCTCCACCAAACCTACACACTGACACTTTCCCGATATACCGAAAATAGCTTATATATAGGGCTCACTCTCGCTGCCCACCACCGTTTCGGTATACCACGATCATGCCCTTGCTAGCATTTGGCAACACGTTTGCACTGATTTCCATGTGTTTTCCATTGATTAAGAATCCCATGATCTTTGATCAACTTGAACTATGATTGATTCCATGATTGAACTATGATTATGTTATGCGTGCACCTACTAACAGTTGTTAACATGTAGAACTAAATCATACGTGTGCTCTACACTTTCCTGTTAACTTATGCCAGTAAGTACTAATGATGTAATCACTTAAGAATTTCACTTAAGGTTTACATTTATGATATGTTCACAACTTGGTTGATTCACCATAATGTCTGGTTCATCCAAGTTTGAATTTCATTATGATTTGATTCACCAATGATTGTATCCCATGTGTTTGTACCCCATGTGTTTGACCAATGTTCAATGATTCCGGTTGTTCCCGAATCCTCACTTCAAATTCAAGCGCCGAATTTTCCCTGACAAACCAAGATAAGCTTATATATAGGGTAAGCTCTCACCGACCCACCACTTACCTCAGCCCATCAGCGTTAATCCGCCGTTTGCATTTGAAGCTAAGATTCCAACCCTTGATTGATTATGATTATCCCATGATTTCCTCTTGTTCCATGATTCTGTTTATGATTGTGTAAACCATGGTCCTTAATTTACTAGAAACTAAGACCTTAGGTTTATGTATATGTGTCCTAGGTTAATCAACCTAGTTTCCCAATACTTACAGTACTGAGCATAATGATTTCCTGTGAGAACTTCAACTAAAGAATACTGTTACACAGATTCTAAGTTATAAAGTTCCTATGATAATGAATCCATGATAATGATAACAATGACAAGGATTTCAAATCTAAGTTCTAAATTAATAGACCTCAACCTTTGAATTCCTATAGTGATATGACAAGGATCTCAAATCCAAGTTCTAAATTAATAGATCTTGACCTTTGAATCCTATAATGAATATGACAAGGATCTCAAATCCAAGTTCTAAATTAATAGATCTTGACCTTTGAATCCTATAATGAATATGACAAGGATCTTAGATCAAAGATACTAAATTAATAGATCTTTGCCTCTAAATCCCATAATGAATATGACAAGGATCTCAAATCCAAGTTCTAAATTAATAGATCTTGACCTTTGAATCCTATAATGAATATGACAAGAAATTCATATCAAAGATACTGAAACTACAGATCTTTGCCTCTGAATTTCTATAATGATCTCTGTGTGAGAATTTCAGATCAAGGATACTAAGAATATAGATCCTTGCCTCTGAAATCCTTAAATGCATATGTGTGAGAATTTAATCCGGTTTCTAAAATTATAGAATTCCGGTTCAAATTCTTTGACTCGATGTCTAATCTTAGAAAAATGTCCCTAAGATCTTTCAAGCTTATTGTAGACTTAATGCTCACTTAAGTTACTTAGATCCTAAGTATCCTCAAGCCTATAGCACTTAGTCCTATTGGGTAGCTTAGGTTATAGTCTAGGTCATTAAACATTGGGTTTTTCCTAGTTCTCTACAACCTTGGCTCTGATACCAACCTGTCACACCCCTGCGCCGCGTGCGGAATCCACGGCGCGGTGACGTATGATCAGTTGAATCATGCACAAGTATTGAATAAGAACAACCACAATGGATTACTACATTTCATAATGTTTAGACAGTTGATTAGGTACAGACATTCTATCTACAAAAGTAAGACAACTACAGACCCAAAATATAGTTTACAAAATAAGACTCCAAACAAGGCAATTAAACATTTAGGATTTAGTGAGTTTCTATTCCATCCTAGCATGTTTCTTCATCTTGTTCTATCTTAGAATGGTCTCCTTAGTTGTCCCTGAGAATGTCTTAAACCTGATTACCTGAAACACGTGAAAAGTAACTGTCAACTACAGACGTAGTTGGTGAGAACAATAGGTTTAAACATTTGTAAACATGAGTTATATGATATAAGACATAGGTAAGTTAAAGCATCATAAGATTCACACGGATAAGCTGCAACCCAAACTAACATCAAGTAAGAAAATGAGTGTAAACAGTCCAATCACTGTTCGCACGACAGCCGATAATATCAAGTCCCAAACCACGTTTGGAGTTAGATAATACGTCAGCAGTTTTGATAACCATATGACACCAGACCTGCAGTTGGCTTTTAAAAGCAAATTTAAAAGCCAACTCCATCCTGGATAAGAAAACCATGACACCAGACCTGCAGTTAGCTTTTAAAACAAATTTAAAAGCTAACTCCATCCTGGATAAGAACCAATGTGTCCGCTTTCCCTTGTTGTGATCACCCAGTACTAACGCTAATGAATATGATACTTGATGGGTTTATAAGTTTGTTTACAACAATGGACACCATGTTTTCTGAATCTTACTTTAACCGGATGTGTTAATGTCTCATTGAAAACCCGGATTTAACTCCACGAGTTAAATCCTTTGTTTATGTAACATGAAAATGAATCTCTTGATTTGAATACCATGATGTGAACAACTTGACTTGAATACCATGTTTTGCACCACTTGATTTGAATACCATGTTTTGAACCACTTGATTTGAATACCATGTTTTGAACCAATGAGTTTGAGTACCATATTGTGAACCACTTGGTTTGAATACCATGATGTGATGACCTTGTGTAATAACAAGGTTTATAACAAAAGGGTTTGTAAAATCCTTTATCAAAAAGTGTTTATCCTTCATAAATACATTTGAGTAAATAATTTCAAAACAGTTCAAAAGTCCCTTATAAAACCTTTTTAATGAAAAGAGTTTAGTAATTGACAAGTAAATTAAAACAGTTGACAATTTCTTTAAACAATTGATGAATCCCTTGGATTCGTAAGATGAACCTGAAATGTTTATGACTTACACATAACTTGTGTAACGAAACAAGATTGAAATAGCGATTTTGATCACGTGTTCCACCCCAAAACAGTTATAAAACAGTAAAAGAGGGGCTAAAGTTCTCACCTGTCTGCAGTAGACTCTGAACTAAACAGTTAGCAAGTAGCAAACAGGACTTCTAACTTGTTCCTATATCATTGTAATCATACATAAGATATAAGATTTATAATTGTATAGCTTGATTCATTGATTGACTTGTGTTCACTTGAACTTGTTTAACTTGATTACTTGATTGATCATGGGTTCAAGAAACTTGTGTAATGATCCTTTTGTACAACATCATGCTTGCTTCTCATTTGTTCCAGTGTTTGATAAACCATTTGTTAACATGACTTATGAAAATATGTTCCGATTGCTTATGTCTTTGAGATCGTGATTTGATCTCATGATTAGGTTAAGTCACAACTTAAACCTCAATTGATCAATTCACAATCATCAATTTTATGTTCATTATTGGTCTTTGAACCTATGTAACCACAATGGTCCTTCAACCAAGTCTATGGGCTACTTAGGTTCACGATGGGCCGATTGAATATGGTGTTGGGCCAAGGGGGTGTGATGTTGGTCCAACCACAAGTATATGGGCCATGTAAGGTCCTAAGCGATAATGGACCAATTAGTTATGATCTTAGTCCAATCAACATGTAATTAGATAGGGCCTAAGAATTTAAGTTGGCCATCAATTGTGAATGAAATCCATGTAACGATCCAAAGCTTTATCGAACTAGTTGAGTGTCTAATGGGCCAACATAACTCCCTTGAGTTTACCTCACACCTATGGGCCTTATACTAACACACTTGGGCCGAATAAGTTGAGTTTGGGCCGAAAAGAAAGTGGGCTGCCATTTGGGCAGCGAACCCTTAAGGATTTCAGCCAAGGTTCGTCCAATTGACTAAGGGTTCGGCTTAGTGGGTAGCGAACCATGCAGGGTTCGGCCTTCATGGATATGGCTTCACAGGTTCGACTAACATGATGGCAGGCAAGGTTCGTGATGTTGATGACAGTTAAGGGTTCGGTAAATTGAGCAACGAACTATGCAGGTTCGTGAATCCATGAGAGTTCGGTGGTCATGCGGCGAACCATGTAGGGTTCGTGATGTATCTGGTTCGGCAAGGCTCGTGTCATGCTTGCATGGGGGTTCGTTCGATCAGGGATGAAGGCTCGTGAGAGCCCCTAGAGTTCGGCTGGCAAACCCCACACGAACCATGCAGGGTTCGTCAATGCTAGCTGTGTACACAAGGGTTCGGCCAGGAACCTTCGTGGTTCGTTTCCTCCTGGTTCTCCCGAACCTGTTACCTGCGCCATCATCAACATATCCAACTGGTTCTAGGTCTGTAGCTAGGTCGATCTAACATCGCAAAAGGTTACTATGCAGTCGAAACTCAAAGAATAATGTAAATAAACCGGTTATGTGTGTGACTCACGAACTCACACATGAAAACCCTAATCTCGTGAACATTCAAGCATCAATACCTCTCGATTTGCTGGATGGATCTGCGAAAATCTTGTACTTCCGTGTAGAGGATGTCGAGAGCTACGCGTGGACACCAAGAACACCAAAATCCGTTGAGAAACGAAGAAGATACGCGCGTTTGAAGGTCGGTTTTCTAGAGAGAGAGAGGGTAGACGAACTATTAGAGAGAGAAAGGGTTGTTGGGGAATTAAATGAGGTTTTAAGCCTTGTTCAAGGCTTTTATAGCCCGGGTGATATTCGGGTTCGTTTCGGTCGCTCGGTTCGCGTTTCCGGAACGTAACGCGTATTTTACGCGGCATTAAAATAAAAGAGTTGTTAAACTCATTTAAATGATGAGTTTCAAAATTGTAAAAATATAAAATAATTAATATAATTATTTTTACTCTTCGTGTGTTGTCGGATCGTTAAACACTCACAATTACGTGTATACCCGCAATCGCGTACGTTTTCCGATCGTATTAAAAGTTTAAAGTCGTTTAATCGTAATTATAAGTTCAACATTCGTATTATTATGGATCGTCACCCACAACTATACTCAGTCTCGCTTACAGATTACGATCTTTGTGAATTAATTAAATGTCATAGTATTCGTCTCGACACTACGCACTAACACTAACCTGTTACACCGAACGCAGTATATGTATAGGGCTCACTCTCGCTGCCCACCACTGTTTCGATATAACAAGTTACTGTTCTTGCCTAGTGAAATCGACTGTAAATAATAATACATACTTGTTTTCTGATTACTAAGATCCTGTAACACACAAGCACACATTTTGAACATACGAATCACATTGATGAACTGAACCATGAATAGACACTGTTCTAACACTGTTTACAACTACATGACTATATGCACAAATGTTACAACAATTGTTTGTAACAAAACCAATTGTATAAAATATTTGTGGTTACTGTTTGAAATATGAAGTGTTGTAGTGTGAAGTATCACATCATCCCCTTGTTGAAGGAAATTTCGTCCCGAAAATTAACGTGTGTTCTCAATGTTTGTAGTTGTTGTTTTGAACAGATGAGGATACTTCTTCATCATTTGATCTTCCCTTTCCCATGTGAATTCAGGTCCACGTTTTGAATTCTAACAAACTTTGACTATCGGGATCTTGCTTTGTTTGAGCTGTTTGACTTCTCGGTCCATGATTTCAGCTGGTTCTTCAATAAATCGTAACTGTTCGTCTACTCGTATTTCCTCCAGTGATACAATCAATGTCTCATCAGAAAGACATTTCTTTAAATTTGAAACGTGAAAGACATCATGAACTCCACTGAGTTCATCCGGTAATTGGAGTTGATACGCAACCAAAACAATCCTTTTCAGAATCTCAAAAGGTCCTACGTAGCGTGGGCTAAGCTTTCCGCGCTTACCGAATCGTATCACACCTTTCCAAGGTGACACCTTTTAAAGAACTCGGTCTCCTACTTGAAATTCCAATTGCTTGCGACGTTTGTCAGCGTAACTCTTTTGTCGATCCCGAGCCGCTGCGATACGGTTCCGGATTTGAACTATTTTCTCTGTCGTTTCGTGTACTAGTTCAGGACCTGTAATCTGACTGTCACTAATTTCAGCCCAGCAAACCGGTGAACGGCATTTACGACCATACAATGCTTCAAACGGTGCTGCCTGAATATTTGTATGATAACTGTTGTTGTAAGAGAATTTCACTAACGGTAAGTGGTTTTCCCAGCTGTCACCAAAATCTATGACACAAGCTCGTAACACATCCTCGAGCGTTTGAATTGTACATTCACTCCGACCGTCAGTTTGTGGATGATAGGCAGTACTCATGTCTAAACGAGTTCCCAAGGGCTTATGTAAAGATTTCCAAAAGTTTGAAGTGAATCGGGCATCCCGATCTGATATGATGGAAATTGGCACGCCATGCCGCACTACCACTTCCTTGATGTAAATACGAGTTAGTTTCTCCATTTTGTCAGTTTCCTTAATTGCCAAGAAATGTGCAGATTTCGTTAATCGATCGACAATTACCCATATCGTATCACAACCACTTGGTGTACGGGTAACTTAGTAATGAAATCCATCGAAATCTGTTCCCATTTCCTCATAGGTATTTCTGGTTGTTGCAGTAAACCAGATGGTTTCGGATATTCAACTTTAACTTTAGAACAAGTCAAACATTTGCTAACGTGCTTAGCAATGTCGGCTTTCCTGTGAGGCCACCAATAAAGTGCCTTTAAGTCATGATACATCTTGTCTGACCCCGGATGGACTGAATATCTAGATCTGTGCACTTCATCCATCACGAGTTCCCTTAGGCCACCATGCAAAGGTATCCATAGTTGATTCATGTAATAACGAGTTCCATTAGTCATGACTTCCAATTGTTTTTCCATACCTCGTAAGAACTCCCGTTCGAAGTTATCCTTTTGTAAGGCTTCAAGCTAAGCACTGCGTACCTTGTTAGGTAAATCGGTATGTATTGTTAACATAAGTGCGCGAACACGTCTTGTTGATGTTGTGTCTTTTCTGCTTAGAGCATCAGCTACTACATTAGCGTTTCCTGGATGGTACTTGATTGCACATTCGTAGTCATTCAACAACTCGACCCATTGTCTTTGTAAGGCTTCAAGCTAAGCACTGCGTACCTTGTTAGGTAAATCGGTATGTATTGTTAACATAAGTGCGCGAACACGTCTTGTTGATGTTGTGTCTTTTCTGCTTAGAGCATCAGCTACTACATTAGCGTTTCCTGGATGGTACTTGATTGCACATTCGTAGTCATTCAACAACTCGACCCATTGTCTTTGTCTCATATTAAGCTCTTTCTGATCAAAGATATGTTGCAAACTCTTATGATCAGTGTAAATGGTACACTTGGTTTCATATAAGTAATGCCTCCAAATTTTTAAAGCAAAAATCACTGCTCCTAACTCCAAGTCGTGAGTAGTGTAACTCTTTTCGTGTGGTCGTAGTTGTCTTGAAGCATAAGTTATCACTTTATCACGTTGCATCCACACACATCCCAAACCCTGTGCAGATGCGTCACAATGCACCACAAAGTCTTATGTTCCTTCCGGTAAGGACAGAATCGGTGCACTGCAAAGTTTCTGTTTCAATAACTGGAATGCAGCTTCCTGTTTATCCGTCCAGTTATACTTCATTCCCTTGTGCGTAAGAGCTGTAAGTGGTTGAGCGATCTTTGAGAAATCCTCAATGAATCGTCGGTAATAACCCGCCAAACCAAGGAATTGTCGTACCTCAGTAGGTGTCTTTGGAGCTTCCCAATTCTTAATCGCCTCAATTTTTGCTGGATCAACATGTATGCCCTTTTCATTAACTATATGACCCAAGAATTGAACTTCTCGCATCCAGAAGTCACATTTCGCAAACTTAGCGTACAGTTGTTCTTGTTTCAGTAATTCTAATAGCAATCGAAGATGTTCAGCATGCTCCTCCTCAGACTGAGAATAGATGAGAATGTCATCAATGAAAACAATGACAAACTAATCAAGATATGGTTTACAAACACGATTCATGAGATCCATGAATACAGCTGGAGCGTTTGTCAACCCAAATGGCATGACCAAGAACTCATAATGGTCATAGCGCGTCCTGAATGCTGTCTTTGGAATATCTTCTTCTTGAACTCTAAGTTGATGGTAACCCGATTTGAGATCAATCTTCGAGTAGTAACTCGAACCTTGCAATTGATCGAACAGATCGTCAATTCTGGGTAACGGATACCGGTTTTTGATGGTAACTTTGTTAAGTTCCCAGTAATCGATACACATACGGGAAGTCCCGTCCTTTTTCTTAACAAATAAGACTGGAGCTCCCCACGGTGAAAAACTAGGTCGTATAAAGCCCTTATCCAACAACTCTTGCAGTTTTGTAGATAACTCTTGCATCTCAGATGGTGCAAGTCGATAAGGCGCCCTAGCTATCGGTGTTGCGTCTGGTGTAAGGTCGATTCGAAATTCCACCTGTCTGATAGGCGGTAATCCCGGTAGGTCTTCTGGAAATACTTCAGGAAATTCACAAACTACTGGGATGTCTTCAATCTTCTTCTCAGCTACCGGCTTCTCAGTTATAAGTGCTATAACTGCTGTATGACCTTTACGCAGACATTTGTGTGCCTTCATACAAGATATGAGACGCAGTGGCGTACTGCTCTTCTCACCTTGTACATACAGTGTCTCTCCGTGTGAAAGAGGTATACGAACGATCTTTTGATGGCATACTATTTCGGCCTGGTGTTTGGACAACCAGTCCATGCCAATGACTACATCAAAACTGCCTAATGCGATAGACATAAGGTCAATGTCCAGTGTTTGACCCATCGAGTCAAGGACACAGCCTTTGAGAATATGTTCTGTTGTGATTAACTTGTCTTCAGCTAGTTCTACCGTGCATTCAACCTCTAATGGTGTTGAGGTTATGGCAAATATTCCACTAAATTCATTATATCTAAAGCTCTTTTATGTTCCAGTATCCAACAACACAGATCATATCATTTGTTTATCACACATGTACTTGCAGTGAGGCCAAGCTTTTCTCTATACTTCTTTTGATCATGAAGGCCTGTCCCCTCAGACCATTGTTTTCGTTCCTTTTGTTGTTACTACCAGCGCGCTTCAGTTGAAGTGCTCTGGCATTTTGCATCCGAAGCATCCTTTGAGTGCTTCTTGTTGTTGTTATGGTCATTGAGAACTCTGCTCGGTAGACACATGAAATCAGACTTCATTCTTCGCTTGATAGGGAATCTTTACAGATGTTCATAAGTAGGTGTTTTGACATACATTTGAAGTTATCCAGGTGAAGTGCAAAATCTCACTATGAGTGTTTCTCAAACACAGAGTAACCAGAACTACGGCTAGAAATTTAATGAATGTTATGTTGGAATCTCGATATGTTAACGGAATTCATTTCAACTACTAGAATGAAAGATAGGTGAATATTATATGTATGTACTTCGAAAATAGGTTCACAATAGAATTTGCCAGAATTCATGCGTACCTGTAAACTCACGATTACGTTGCGCACCATGATCGTCAATTTACCTTACATAAGGATTCTAATTCCTCCTACCTTGAGCTATTTGGTTTTGTGGGATTCAGAGTTTATTCAGGACATCAGAATTCAGAAAATAGTCACATAATGTATGATTGGATAGTCTATCCAAAAGAATACATAGAGATAGTTACTTGAGTTGAATGCCACTATAGGGTCTAGTGTAGACCCTTCAAGGACAGTTATTCGGCTTGAGTGTGTTTTTCTTATGTAATCTGATGTCGAGACACTCATTGTGTGAGTGTTAATGTAGTTGTTTGGAGTTCACCACCTTACAGTCATTGTATCTCCCATAAGTTCCCAAGTTGATAGTTAACTCACAACAGAGGTCACCAAGGTTTTCAAATAATGTAATTCGCCTTTACGGATGCACCGGTAACGGAAAAATTTCCCGCACGATCACTCTGGTTCTTCTTAATTCGAGTGACAGTGTCCGTTTGGTGGCACTTCAAGTGTAACAAGACATTAGGTTTGAATTCTCATCTTACAGTTGATGAGTTCAGAATGTGGTTCTTGTAAACCGTACATGTGGAAGTACCAAAAGTTACAAGAATGTTGTCGAGGTGTTAGAAAGAATTTTCTTATCAAGACTGAAACCACAGCCTTATTAACCGCTGTCAGTGTTGTTAAGAGTGATGGATCATTTGCCAAAATTAGAAGTTTAGTGGAACTAGTAGATATAGTCCGGAACTAAGGAATGATTTTGTTTGAGTCATTGGGTTTATTTCATCCGCTGACTCGTTGAGTGAGCCACAGGGCCTATTTCATCCCCTAACTTGTTCAAGTGAGCCATAGGGTCTATTTCATCCCTTGACTTGTTTTAGTGAGTCGTAGGGCCTAATTCATCCCTTAACTTGTCTTAGTGAGTCACAGATCCTATTTCATTCTTTGACTTGTTTTAGTGAGTCACAGGGCCTATTCCATCCTATGACTTGTTTTAGTGAGTCACAGAGCCTATTTCATCTCTTGACTTGTTTTTGTGAATCATGGAGCCTATTTCATCCCTCTAGTAATCTAGTGATATATCCATCTGCCCCTCACATGTTGTGAATCTCCCGATTCGTACGTTCAACAAAAGCTACAAATGCTTGCTCTAGTGGGTATCTTAGAGTAGGTAATGTCCAACTACTAGTAGTAGTGTCAGGAGTATATGGCGAAAGTACTCGCTCCTCACGCACCCAGCTGCGAATGAGATCAGGGATTCACTACCAATACTGGTCGTTCTCCCTCGGTTGTTTGTGTATCTCCTCATCGTAGTGAATCATGTCATCCATTGGCTTAGGTCGCCTCTTATTGGATGCTGGTGATGATGCAACTTAATGTTCTATATCACTAGTAGGTGTGGATGGTGATGCCATGTTTGTTACATAATACCACATGTAATTGCTATGCAAACTATCGTGTAAGCAAGTGTGTCTAATGTCTAACAGTTATAGTCTAGATCTACCAATGCAAACCTAATTCGCTATAACCAATGGCTCTGATACCAATCTGTCACACGCCCAATTTTCAACTAACGGAATCATGCCGTTTGGGACGTGACAAACCAGGATCTCAGATCATTAGACATAACGAAGACCTCTATATGATTTTCAAACATACTTTGGTCTTAATTTGTAAAATCAAAGTTTAACATTTGCGGAAGCGTTTGAAAACTAATAATAGAAAGTAACTATTGCATAAACATAAATACAATGTTCAATGTTTTAAATCAACAACTAAAGTAAACTGTATGCATGAGACTCAACGTCCTAGTCCCTGCTTGTCCTTGCTTGTGCCTTAGTGTCCTGAGAAAACATGTAAATCAAGTCAACACAAAGGTTGGTGCATACACAGGTTTGTATGAATAATCACAAATGTTTGAACCAAATGTTTGAACAAGTTGTTTGTAAGAAATGTTTGCAGATCACATAATCACACATTGCATAGTCATGATAGCTAGTCATTGTACTATTTACATAAGTGGTCGACACCGAAGCTGACTGTAGCATGCTGTTGCATGTTTTTCCTTGCCACTATTGTCTAGCATAAACAATAGTAATGTGTGTTTGGTCAGTTAAACACTTGCGTAGATCCCATCTACCAAGTGAGGTTTGTCAAACCCAATAGATCTATCTTCAACTACCACGCTTTGCACTACGGCAAACTAAACGGTTCGAAATGTAAGGCTTTGTAATGCTATGTTTGCACTTAATGTAAACAGCTAACTCATGCAAGTGATATGTATCTAAAAGTGTTTGTTGCACATGTTTTCTCCCCCAAAACAGTTAAAATTAGAAAGGGGCCGTGTACGCACCTTTGAATGCGATAGAATGATCAAACACACGTGAAATCGCGTAAACGAATCTTCTACGAAGAATCTGTGTCATTACAATAACGTCGTGTTATTCGTAATGTTAAATCATGTTTGTAGTTAAATATGTGTTAACACACATATATTAGAATGTTCGAAACCTACATACAAAAGTATGTACGGTTTTAAGTTCATTTGTTTAAATCGTTCAACTATATACGATTTCGTTAAACACGCGTATTTATACGTGATTTATGGTTTCATGACAAAATATATATTTTATTATTCTAATACGTTCAGAACTGAATTCTGGTTCCAACGCAAGTCGAACGGGTTGAAACGGAGTTAAAATGAAGAAGTTATGTTTAAAATACAAAAATTTGTTTTTATATCAAAACCAGTGGCATCCAGTCTCGAACCCGCGACCTCTCACCCATATCATACACACCATACCAACTCAACTGTTCCAATTTTCATTAACAGACTTCTTTCTAATTGGTTTTAAACAACACAGGTTCGGGTCCCCTTTGATTTCTCAAACCGAACCAAGGAACCCCCGATTGGGCCCCAATTCGAATCCAATCGACCCCAAAACCTTAGGGGTTTTGTTTCAACACTCAAACCGAACCTAAGTGTTGTTTCAATTCGATGGATCATCAATTTAAAGCCTTCGAATAAGAAAAAATGAGTTTTTGAACGTGTATATCCAACTAGCAATTCGGTTTGATTAAATCTATTTATTTCAAACCGAAAAAACATAGGGTTTTCATTTACTACAATATTTAGAAGCTTTCTGTGCATCCTAATTCGAGTAACAAGTTCAATAGCTTCGAAATCCCCAATCGGTTTTTCATCATGAACCCTAGAACTTGAAATTATATAATTAGATATATTTAGGTGAAATTAACATACGGTTTTTCATGTAAAGATAAAACCGAGTGTTTCTGTATAATTTGATTTGATCATCGATCTTGTTTTCATCAAAAACCCCAAACCGTTTTTCTTTAAGAACCCTAAAACTTGTTCTCATTCAAATCGTTATTTTTTTCTTGAAATTCGCATATGGGTTTTGTTAATTGATTGATTCCGAAACTACCTATATGGTTTAATTTGATTATTAACTCGTTTGAACAAGAAACCCCCAAAACGACTCAAACGATGAACCCTAGTAATCGGATTCTATCAATTCGTTATGGTTTCATAAAATTGACATGGATTTATCCTTAATCGCATTCTTCTGAAGCTAAGGATACTGATTAATTTGATTTTTAACTTCGTTTGTACAGAAAACCCCAAAACGACTTTATCATGAACCCTAATTGTTTGAACTTGTATAATTCGAGATTATAACTTCGAATTTACATAGGTTTATGTTTAGTCGGAACATTTAGGTTGTGCAGGAGTCAAGTTTTACCTCGTTTGATGTTAGATCGATGGAAATCAACTTGAGACTTGATTTTCGGCCGGCTCCCACTCGAAATCGTTTACCCAAAGCTTCTACGATCAAATTGCTGCTTGTAATATGTTCTAAGTATGCCGAACAGTGTATGATAGAGTTCAATTTTGTGAATTATGAACGAATTATACGAATTTGGTATTAATTAGAAACGGTTACAAACTTTTGGTTTAATATTGGACTTAAATTGATGTTTAATAGTTCAATAATGTATTTTAGTTGTTAATGATCATTATGGTGATGATTTAAACTGATTTAATTCAGTTAATTATAATGAGTTATTCAATTTTCGAATTTTAAGTTGATAGACCATAGGATTTTGACTTTATAAGTCAAAATTGACTGTTACATCAAATTATAAGTTTAATCCTTGAAATTGTGGACCTTATAACTCGTTTTGAACAATTCTAACCCGTGTAATTTATTTGTGTTCGATTACATATCATTTAGATTAATTCCGGGGTTAACGGAGTTAATCCGGAATGCCGGATTGTCACAACAGAGGAAGAGACTCCAAAGACGAGCTGCCTACTTTCACTGACCTGTTTGATCAAGCCACTGAAGAGATACTGAGCATATGTGTAGAAGAACAAGTCAGTGGTAGTATGTCTTCAGCTGATGACATTCAACAAAGAAAAGAAGAGTGGAAAGCCTATTGGGAAACTTTGAAGAAGGAGAGTACTGTGAAGATGCCAGCAACTCACACTAAAGTCTATAGGACTAAAGGCTACAAGGCTGGAGGTCAGATTCTTAGCTGGGCATACTTTCATGACTTGGGATGCTATGCTGTAAAGAGAGAAAAGGGAATTGATTATTTCAAGCATCCACATTATTTCAAGACACTGCCAAGATTCGAAGTCAATCAACTTGCGCGCTTGAAGATGTTATACAGCGATGGCTCAGGGATGTCAGCTTGGTTCTCCAGACAGCTACAATATGAGTATAGAAAGAGGTGGGTGAACTTCAGGCCTCGGCAACCTGAAAGATATTACTTGCCAGAGATAGATGGAGATACTCGGAAGCATAATGTGATCCTGAAGTGGCTTCCTCCAAAAGTCATGAAGAAGATTCTGTTGAGGAAGATGCGTCAAGACTTTTAGGAAGGCTTCCGATGGTAGTATTATGACGGGCGTACTGGAGAGGCTGTAATAATGATGTGCAAAGACAAGAAATGGGAAATTAAACGTTTATTTGATCCAATGTGGTTGACCAATCTATCTCACAGTGATGTCAAGATTTTGTACCTCCATCAGATGTTCTTCGATGTTGCCGACATAGAACAAGCCATGCAGTTCATGAGAGTCATTCGTATTTGTATAGTGTTCAGGATACATGCTGGAGCTGATTGGAAAGCAATTTCGACAAACATTTCAAGAAAGACACTTCCAAGGAGTGAACTAGGTCCAAGTGGGAGTTTGTAGATGCATTAAATGTCCTTAGTTCTACTTTGTATTATCCTTATGTATAAAATTTATGATATTAATGGAAGTTGTCTTTCTATATAGTGTTCTTAATGTTTATTATTGCTTATACGTGTTTGATTATGTTTGAAGTTGAATTTATATGTCTTACACACCCATTCGGGCGAACTGCTCTAAGAATGAAGCCATTCGGCCGAATGAACGATTACAGAATGACTTGGGCGAACGAATGAGTCATTCGCCGAATGACTCATTCGATTGACTTGTCCATTCGACTCAGTCATTCGCCGAATGAGTTGCTTCGGCCACTCATTCGGCCGAATGATGACAGTCTAGAGATATCAATCCAATCTGTTTCAAACCTAACTTTTCTGATCCCTCCTTCTTCCCATAGCACTCCAGTGTCAAACCCTAGAAGATTTGAGCGGTTCTTGCTGTCCAAGTTCGATTCTCAACCCGTGGTGTTCGATCTATCATCAAACGTTCATCCATTACCTTCGGATCACCACGGTTGCTGTTGGTTTCGATTGGAAAACCCTGGAATAGGATTCCGCACTATTCCAGAGGCTGTCAAGTAGATATCCATTGGAACCGGATAGTTTCCGAGCTCCTACTTGGTCCTACACTTAGGTTTACACTTTAAAACTTTACATAGGGTTATTGAAATCACTTGTTTCATTATTTTTTCATAACTCCTTCACCATTTTTGTAGTTCTAGATTATCAATCCCATGCATGTCATCCTTATTAAATAAATTTCATGTGTTAGTTTGCATCTTGAATCAAGTGGGCCGAACGTTAGGTGGACTGGAGTAATCACATGGGCCGAACCAAGTGTCCTGGGCCGAACCAGATCATAGGTTCGTGGGCCAAGGGTTCGGTCACCACCCCTTGTGTTCGTCTAGTTCAGGTTCTTGGTTCTTTTGACTCGCAGCAGGAGGTTCGTCCAGCAACAGGTTATGGTGCATGAAGGTTCGAAGGCCATGAGGTCTAAGTTCACATGGCGAGGTTCGGTCTTGGTCTAGGTTCAATGAACTTTAGGGTTCGGTCGAGCAAAGGTTCGCAGCTAATGGGTTCGGTGATGGTGGTTCGCAGCTTAGGTTCGGTAGATCGAAGGTTCGGCCATCCCCTTGACCAGCTCACTTGAGGTTCGGCTAATCGAAGGTTCGGCCACCTGCATCCTCGCGAACCCTGTTCATCTCATCATCCAACCCTACGCTGTTGCAGGGCTGTTCCCATGCCTTCCTCACCCTCCTACTGGTTCGTTTTTATCTGTGTGGTGTTTGAATGAAGGTTCGGGCCGGCAAACACAAGTGTTCGACAGATGGGTTTAGGAAACCCTAGTTTTCGTGATCATTGCAGCTTATTTTATCTCCGATTTCATGGCTATTATGGCAGATCCCTTGTACTTTCGTGTAGAGGAGATCAAGAGCTTCGTTTAGGCTCAAAGATGGAGGAATTGCATCAAATATTGAGTGAGATATGGTGATTTGAAGATTCAAAATTCTAGAGAGAGAACTGGGTTTGGAGTGTAGAGAGAGAGAGAAGAAGAAATAAATGAGGTAGTTGCCCTCATTTAGGGTAATTATACCCCGATGGTGTTCGGTTTCGTTTCGGTAGCTCGGTTTTCGTATTCGTTGCGTTTCCGGAATGTTACGCGCGTGTTTACGGATTTTAATAAAAAGGATTTATTTTTAACCTTTGGAAGGTGGTTATTCCTAGTAAATCCTCTAAATTTGTTTTCACTAAATTATTTCATCGAATTCGTTTATTTTAAACGTTTCGTCAGATTGCGTCACCTTCGCGCGTATTCTCTCGAATCGTCACCCAATCGAACACGACGATGGTTTTACTTTCTGACTTTTGTTTTCTACTTTTCAGTCATCATTTCAGAATGTTAAACTCACAGATATGTTTGTGTGAATCGTCACCCACACAAACACACTGTCAGTTCGTTATTCTGAAATGACACTGCTCTTATGCTTTAAATTGTGTTTCCTCACTGACGGACTCAACTAAACTTCCTGTTTTCACATTGATAACCTTGAATTCAAATTGTTTTCGTATTGAGTTATCGGCCATCTGATTCCTGTCATCTATGGATATCAGATCGCAACCGATATGTTCTTGTCATTTGTTTGCTCACTGTTGTTTCTCTTGATTCGTTGTATTAACTGTACTTAGGTTTTCACCTAAATACAAACAATTGTTGTTTATCGTAAGTTGTTGTACTTACAGTATTTAAGTTTTCACTTAAATACGTACAATTGTTGCTTGCTATTAGAGTTTTGTTCTTACACACACTGTTCACACATTGTATTTACACACAGTAAATAGTGAAAGTACACATACCGTACGGACTTGCCGGACGATCAGGTACTGGATGTCACATTTGACACATTGATGGTAAGTCGAAGGGATTGCCTTCATATCATGTATCCATAGTCTACCTAATATGATATTATAACAAGACATAGAATCTATAATACAAAAGCGTAGCATATAATTTACCCCTTGATATATACCGGTAGTTTGATTTCTTTGACAGTGGTTTTAGCTTCTGTGCTAAATCCAACCAGGTCCAATGATTTGGTTGTTATCTCGGATTCAGGAATATTCATCCTTTTGAGTGTCTCCAATTGGATGATATTCACAGAACTTCCCCCATCTATGAGTATCATGCGGACATAATGGTTAGGAATATATAAAGTAATTACTAATCCGTCATGATGATGATCCATAATGTTTTCCCAGTCTTGTTCTTGGAAATATACCACGGTTTCTGTGGTTAGGGTTGATGTCCTCGTTGGTCTCTCTCCATTCTCCATTTTACCTTCTTTAGCATGTCTTCTTGCTGCAGAATAAGAGGTACCACATATGTCAGACCCTCTAGAGATAAAATTTATTACCTTGTCACCTTTTGGTGGGGATGCAGCCCTATTTGGGAATCTGTCAGGATCCTGCCTCCTTTCTTTTCTTTTGCCGCGTAGTTCCTTGAGATGGCCTTTGCTAAGTTGGTAACTTATTTGTTTCTTCAAGACAATGCAATCTTCTGTTACATGTCCAAAGTCCTCGTGGAATGCGCACCGTTTGGACTTGTCTTTTGCAGCAAACTTGTTATCCTTAGGACGCCATCTGGCTTTTTCTCCTAAATCCTTCATAGCACACATTAGTTCAGGGATATCAACAGAAAAACAGTAATCAGATATCCTTGGATATCCTTCTTCATCCTCATCATCTTCCATATAATCAATTTTCTGGTTATCGGACTTGTAGTAAATTTTCGATTTGAAGGATTTGTTTGTGGGAGAATCCAGCTTCCTTTTGCCCTAATCATTAGGAGGTGTTGTAGTAATCCTCTTCTGAATTTCTTTATCATCTTCCAACCTTATGAATCTAAATGCGCGGTTTCGGAATTCGTCCATATTCATGTAGGGATTCATAACCAAGTCATCATAAAATGGTGAGTTTCTTTGTAATCCCAATTTAAATGCTTGACTAGATGTAGTGCTATCAAGGTTAGGGATAGCAAAGGATTCTCTGCCAAACTTGTTGACATAACTTCTTAGAGATTCATCGGGTCTTTGAGTTATTCTGTATAGATCACTAGTCAGTCTTTCAAATGTCTTGTTGCAAGAAAACTGATTATTAAACAGGTTTATCTAATGAGCAAATGATGTAATCGAATAGGGAGGAACATTGAGTAACCATTTCAAGGCTGCTCATGTTAATGTCGAACCGAATACCTTGCATAAGCAAGCTTCTTTCAGATGTGGAGGTATAGGATTGGTTTCCATTCTCTCCCTATATTGTGCTACATTAACTTCAGGATCTGTGGTTCCATCGTATAGCTTCATGGCGGGAGTTTGAAATCTTTTCGGGATCTCAGCATCACATATAGGTGGAGCAAATCTGGATATCCTGTGAGTGATCACAGGACCTTCCGAGATAGGTTTAACCACTCCTGGAACGCTTGATATCATATCCCTAAGTTTTTGTATTTCCTTAGCCACTTGAGGAGATATTCCTGTTTCCTGAGAAAAACCAAGGTTAATTGTATCAATAAGAGAATAATTATAAGTGTTACCAGTCATGGGTGTTGGAAGTGATGCTCTAGGAATAAGGATATTATCCCAAGACATCCCTACATCTTAGGATCCTGATGAAGCTGCAATGCTAGTTTGCATAGGAATAAAGTCTCTTGAATGATTCCCGGACGTCCCGAAATCAAGGATCCTCAAAGCTAGTGGAGTAGATGTTTCAACTTGCTTGAACGAAGTGAAACGAAGTTCCGCGAGGCACTTAAACAAAAGGTATTACTTAAGGCAAGGAAAGTGCCAAATTGTTCTTCTCAGCCCTTTAACACTCCATTTCACTGAGAACCCTTTGATTCATCCGTTGTTGATCTATCATTTTTGTTGTACCTATTGAAACATACTCAAAATATTATTGTTAGAAACATGTACAAGGGCAGTGGTGGTCATTCTCGTTGATGGAACACTTTTGGCTATGAATGTAGTCTTCTTTCCAGGATTCTCAGGATTCTTGGAGAAAACATGAATTTGCGAGGATACATTAGTAGTGGTAGTAGAAACAGTTGGCAATGCAGATGTTGATCTCGGTTGTGAAGCAATTTTTAACTATATTTCTTTTGAAAACCCCTTTAAACAAAATTTTTGTTATAAAAAATACAAGTTTGCCTCACGGTGGGCGCCAAATTGTTTCGCATAAAAATTAACAAGTATAATGTTTAGCAAATTTGAATTAGAAAAGTGAGGTATCGTGTTTTACAATCAAAAATATCAATTAGACGTATTTTATGATAAAAATATCCCTAAGGATCCCTAAGGATATTTGAGGATATTAAACAGAAAAATAGCCAAATACACGAGAATTAGACGAGGAAAAGCCTTAATCCGTTAGGATTGCCGGCATATAAACCTCAGGAGGTGACAATTGTCACTCTGCCAAGTTTATTAATATGAAATCAACCAAGTTACAAAGAAAGAGTGTAGTATGATCGATGCTAGAAGTGTTTGTAAGCTCGTACAGTTGCTAAGTGCGTTGTGTGTCCCTAAGATCGATCAATGCCTCGATATTTATCCAAAGAAATTACAAACAAATTACAAAGAACGGCCATAATAGCCGTTGCGAATATCTCGACGATTTTCCATACCGGGTGGCTTATTCAAATTAACGGCATGGAATCCTCAATGTTGCTGCGGTCCATGATCTTTCAGTTGGAATATGCTTTGACTCCTTCTGTGATTATTGCTCATTAATCTGTCAACCTGTTATGTCCTGAAATCTCAGAAATTATATTAGGAATAAACAGAGATATTAGTTAGTCGTAAATATATTCCTAAATATCCCTAAATATCTCTAAGTATCTCTGATCCTGAAATATTCCGGGTGATTTTTAGTGCACTATATATATATATATATATAGGGAATAGATAATTTGAAAACCACTTCTTAGTGCGAAAACCGTGAAAACCATGTAAAAATCATGTAAAAAAAACGTATTTTTTTGAAATTTTTTTTACAGGTTTGTAACACTATTGGGCATATTTTTATAAAAAAAATAAAAAAAGCGCCGACCATATATTTTTAAAAATAATATTTTATAAAACCATGTAAAACATACGTAACAAAACTAAAAAAATTACATCAGATCTTACGAAGAGTTACGTATGTTTTACATAGTTTTATAAAATATTTTTTTAAAAAATATATGGTCGGTGCTTTTTTTATTTTTTTTATAAAAATGTGACCAATAGTGTTACAAACCTGTAAAAAAAATTTTAAAAAAATACGTTTTTTTACATGATTATTACATGGGTTTCACGGTTTTCGCACTAAGAAGTGGTTTTCAAATTATGCATTCCCTATATATATATATATATGTATACACACACACACAGAGTAGAGGTTTCCAATGAAAAGCTACATTTTTGAAAAAAAAAAATTATACGTAACTTCGTGAAATTTTTTAATAACATTTTATTATAGGTTACATATACGTTGCTTCGTGATCTATATATTTTTATTAAAAAAATTTTTATAACATTTCTAAGCTAATAATAAAAAATCATGAATTTTTTTTTAAAAAATTGATTGGTTAGGAGGAGTTTTCTTAGTTTTCTTCAAAATGAAGAGTCTTCTTTTAAACCCTCCTATATATATATATATATATATATATATATAGGGGCCGGTTATTGTACAAAGGAAATTAACGTGAGAAGTGTAGGAAGCCACCAGAATGCGCCACGTGTAATCTGGGTAAAGGGTATAATCACTACAAATAAAATGACATATAGTGGCATACGATTTTAATGGCATTTAACTTTTATGCCACTAATATATGGTTTAGTGGCACTTTGTGTGTGCCATATTTAATCAACTAATACTTTTTGTGGCATTTTTAATTTATGCATTCAAATAATTCTTTTAGTGGCTCTTAATTATGCCATAATTTGTCAACAGACATTTTTGTGGCTTTTATTTTATGTCACTAAATTTATTAACTTTATCTTATAAAAATTTTACAAAAAATTCAATAAAAGATTTCCCACCATTATAAAATAGGTTCTCAAAATTCCCTCCATCTTAAATTTACACAAGTTAATTCGTAAAAAAAAGGGGGGAAGAGTTAAAAGCCCTAATTGCGTCCAGCATCCATCTCCTTCGATCTACATCACCTGCACAATCGAGCGACCGTCGAGTAAAAGCACCACCACAACCCTCCTACGATAGCCCTCCTTCGATCTCGTCTTGCCAGCCATCGTCTCACACCTCCACGCAGCGTCGCAGCCCCTACACTCGTCTACAGCCCATCATTCAGAAAATAGCGAAATCACTTACACTGCCCCTCCATTGCCTTGTAAGGTACGAATTGTTGTTATTATATGTTATTTGTGATCGATTTTTGGAAGGTCTACTTGATTGTGATGGTGCTTATACACACCCATCGAATTTGAAAGGTCTACTCATATGTGGTTTGTTATATTTTTGGTAATTATAAATCTTCCAGACGTGATGTTGCAATTGAATTTTGTTGTCTGTGAGTTTTGTTTGTTTAAGTATGTACGAATTTGAACTACAAATTTTTGAGCAATTGCCTCATTGCTTCATCAGTTAAGATGTCAAGCTTCTTGATATCCTTAATTAAAGTGAAATACAATTCATTGTTGGAATGTTGTTAACATTTTCATAGAAGGTTTTAAAGAGACATCAATTCCTGTTGATATTTACAGTGATTATGTTCATGACATGAATCCTTAGATATTGAATTACCAAGCACTTGTCCTTGATAATCTGTATTTTGTCACCCCCTTAAGGTTCTATTGTTCAACCTACTAATTACACGATCATAAACATATAAGCTTATCAACAAAACTACAATGACAGTGTTAAACTAGATCCAGGGTTTACATAGCACATTAATCTATTTGATTTATATTTTTGTTTGAATCATACATCTGTTTATGTTTTGTTGTTATATCATAATCGATTTGAATCATATTTCTGTTTTAATGTTGGAATTTTGACAGATCTGCTTATATGTGTTTTTGTGATATTTTTTGGTAATTATAAAGCTTCCAGAAGCTTTTCGTTTTCTGTGAGTTTTGTTTAAGTAAATTTCGTTTAGGTTTCGGGGCGTTGCCCCGAACCCCACAAGGGGCGCTGCCCCCTTGACCCCTGCCCGCTGAATGGCCAGCGGGACCGTCACAAGGGCTCTGCCCCTTGGACCCCGCAAGGTGGCACGGCCCCCTTGACCCCCCGCATGGTCCGGAGTTCAGTATGTAATATGTTTTTGTTTTCTTGTTTAAATCATAACCTATGAGAATCATATTTCTGTTTTTATGTTTGATTGTTAATCTATAGGATATATGTTAGTAGTGTTGTTAGGTTTTTCATAAGCCTTTTAAGTTCTTGATTTGTAGAGATGTTTAAAAACATGACTTGTAAATATTTTCATGAGCTTCCCTATTCTGCTCATACACAAATCGATCTGCAACTTATAGCCACCCCCAAATTTCCAGCCCTTATTAGCCCACCTATTATTTTGGGCCGTTAGATTCATCAGATAGTACCTGCCCTCATGATCCCAACCCATCCCATAGCCCCATTGTATATTACCCAAACCAATCCCTCCATATTGGTTATTCCTAAACCTCCCAAAATACCCAAAAACTCATATGTTCTTCCAATATAAGAGAATAAGATTGGACCCAGCCCTACCCATAAAACCAATATTGGAGTTATAACCACTCATCTGGCCATTTTAAGGCTTGGAGTTGGGATAAACATAACTATGCTTATTTTATGTACTGCCTTTTGTATTTGGTTTTGTTGATTTGTGTGTACAGCTCTTTTGATCTTTTGAGTCTTGATATTCTTGGTGCTGGGGATATTGTCTTGTGTGCCCTGAGGTTCATGGTTTTGTTGATTTGTGTGCCCTGAGGTTCATGTTTATCATGTCTTTTTTGGCTTGCTTGGCTTCCTTTTGGTTTTTGGGTTTTTCTTGTGGGAGATTTGGATGTATATTCGGTTGTATAGAGGCTGGAATTTTCTTAGTTGGATTGGGGAGATAGGTGGGAATTGCTGGCATTATCCTTTATTCTATGCCCGGATTGTTCGGGTTTTCTACGGGGCTGCTGGGTTGGGCCTGGTGGTGATGATGGTTTGCGGGTTTGGGCCTTAGGGATGGTGTTGGGCTGCTGAATCTAGTGGGGTTTGGAGCCTGATTGGAGCAGAATAGAGGTGGTTTGGAGGAGTTTGTTTATGGTGGTTTGAATTATGTGGGGTCAAAGGTGATGGGTTGTTGTTTGTGGGTTGGGCTTACTTTGTATGGAGAGATGAATTGGATGCCCCCTAATAACAAGAGTTGTTCTAGCATGTGAGTTTAACTTCACTGATTTCATTTAAGTTTAACTTTATATGCTTATTTCAACAATTCAACATACTTGACTATGTTAATGTCACTGTTGCAACATGTAATACGCGATTCAAAACGACACAACACGCTTTGACTTTTCCTAGTTAGATATAATTATATCAATAATGTATATTTAGTAATAAAATGTTATTTAAAAAAACTATTTAAAAGGTCTTTTGCATCATACAATTTGGATGCCATTTGACAAGTTTTGTTTTAATCTATAACTAGTATAACGGACATGCGCGTTGCGGCGGGGTCTGATATACTGACGTAAAAACAATAAATAGAACATGAGGTTAAAATTGTGTACAATAACATGCATGAAGGAGAAAAGGTTAAAAATATGTTGTTTGTTTTGTTTGATTATGTTTGTTTGTGTTTGTTATTAATTTGTTTGCTATTGAGTTGGAGGTCTCCCTAGAAGCACATCTCTTTTAACATGAGCACCTCTTTTACCATGGATAGAGGTATGACCCTAGCATTGCAACTCTTTTATCATGGACCGATGCTCTTCGACTCACCAAAGTCGTTAGATGTTAACAATGGTTTAAAAGTAATATTCACGAGACATAAAACATTATTATTTAATTAAACAGATTTGCCTATAAAATAAATGTGTATAGTACTTTTCGCATTCAAATTGGAAATCTGGATCGCAATATAGTAAAAAATTTCAAACAAATATCAAAGATGAAATACGAAAAGGTCACCTTGATGTATCGCGTTATAGCTATGATGCAGATCTGGAAAAAACAATTTTAGTTGCAAGTTGTTTGTTATTTCTTTGTTTGCACAAAGGTTACTGATTCTCAATAAATAAGGCACTCATATGCTAAAATACTTATTTAATTGCACTCTTATAAGGTCATGTATTTGAAATTCTTAACATATGCTCATTGTTCTTTTATTGTTTTGGCAAAACATTCTATGAATTACTTTCTGTCAACTCATAAAACCATGGTTATTGTTTCCAAACACATAAAAATTATAGCATCGACAACACAAAGAATGATAATCATATAGACACCAAGATAGCAAACCTAAAATCCAAAAAGACATAATGAGAGTTGAGTTATTTAACAAAAATGAAGCCCAACAAATTAAAGTCTTATCTTCATTCACACGCAACTTGTAGTTTGACATGTCATGTTCTTCTCTATAAGATCGATTAAAGGGAGCCAAAAAGAACTGAGAGCAGAGCACTCAATCATCAAAAAAATCACAGCAAAACCCTAAGAAAAAACCTAAAAATAAAGAAGAAAAACATACTAGGTGAATCACAAAGAAAGAAAACTATGGTCCTTGAATCCTAGCAGCCATAAGAAGGGATCATCATTAAAAATATTACTTCTTTCACCTTATTTTTCCTTGTAAACGACTCAAAATAAAACATTATTAGGATTCTAACAAACATAAAACCCTTTAATCACAAAAGAAGATTAAAATCAAGCTATCTGCTTAAAATATTAACAAAGCAGATATGCAACAACTACATATATATATATATCTTTCAAAGTAACCACAAATTTATGGATTTATCCCTCAATTCCACAATTTAAAAAATCATTACAGAAATCAAAATGAATCCTAAATGCATGTAAGAACCATATTTAATAGTAATTAGTCGAATTTTTAGGTTTTCTATGTACTTGTATAATATCAACTCAACCAATTTCTACAAACCTTAGGAACTAAAGTAAGCCAACAAACCCATAAAAAGCACTCAAAATTAAAATGAAAATGAAAAGAAAAATCAAAATAAAAATCGAAACCAAAAGTTAATGATTCTTGCTTCCTTTTTACAACCCATACATAAAAACCCCACTATTCCACTAGATTTTCAACCGAACCTGTACTACAACAAAAAAATGATTTCCACTTGATCTTGATATTCCAAGCCCTAACCCTCAAATGACATAAAAGCTTCGTTGCAAACCCTGCCCCTAGGACCTTGCATGATCCGGAGCTCATATTTTTGTTTAAATGTTTGAATGATATCTATTGGATAACTATGTTAGTAGTGATGTTAGGTTTTCATTAGTTTTTTAGTTCTTGATTTGTAGGGATGTTTAAGAACAATGACTTGTATATATTTTCACTAGTTTCTTGACTAACAGAAAATACAAACACAAAACCACAAAGTCATGGATAGATCTTGGATGTATGATGAACCAAGATCAAGTCACATTTTTGTTAATGGGGTGAAGACATTCTTGAATTTTGCATTTGAGAGAACATCTGTAAACGGGGATAAGATAAAGTGCCCATGCACGAAGTGTCTGAATATGAAATATCAATGTAGACAAAGTGTTCTAGATCACCTCATATGTTCAGGGTTTCAGCCTGAATACTTGAAATGGGTATATCACGGTGAAGGCACATCAGTTGCATTAGCTAGCACAACCTTGAATAAGGAAATGCATGATTTGTTGAATGATGCTTTTGAACTAGAAGTTGAAATTGGAGTGGAAGAGCATGAGAGTGCTTCAAACAATAGTCAAGACACAAACAATAGAGGAAGAAAGTTTGATGACCTCATAAAGGAAGTTGAAGAAAAGGTGTACCCAGATTGCAAATACAACAAATTATCTTGTTTGGTGCATTTATACCATTTAAAATGTTTGAATGGATAGAGTAACAAATCTTTCTCTATGTTGTTAGAATTTTTAAAGGATTTGCTACCTGAAGGAAATTTGTTACCTAAAACAACCCAACAAGTTAAAAAAATATTGGCTAACTTGGGTTTAGGATACGAAAAAATCATTCATGTCCTAATGGTTGCATGCTATTTTGATATGACAAGGAGAAAGATGAAGTTTGCTCTTTTTGTGGATCTTCTAGATGGAAAGTTAATGAATCTAATCCGGATGATGACGTGAGCCCTCCTCCTAAGAAGAAGGCTATAAAAATATTACGATGGTTTCCTTTAAAGCCCAGACTTCAAAGATTGTTTATGTCATCAAAGACATCTAAACTTATGAAGTGGCATCATACAGAGCATGTTAAAGATGGGAAATTACGACATCCGGCCCGTGCATTAGTTTGGAAGGATTTTGATGAAAAGTTTCCCGATTTTGCTAGTGATCCTCGTAATGTGCGTCTAGCTCTGGAAAGCGACGGCTTCAACCCGTTTCGGACATTGAATGTTGCACATAGCATTTGGCCTGTTTTTCTTATTCCATACAACCTGCCACAATGGTTGGCTATGAAGCAACCGAATATAATTCTTTCTTTAATCATCCCAGGTCCAAAAGGTCCTGGAAACAAGATTGACGTGTATTTGCAACCTTTGATAAAAGAATTGATAGAGTTATGGAAGGATGGAGTTAATACATTTGATGCCTCAACTAAACAATACTTTCAGTTGAAGGCTTCTTTAATTTCTACAATATCAGACTTTCCAGGTTATGCCAATTTGTCCGGGTGGAGCACTAAAGGACAATTTGCTTGTCGTGTGTGTTCTTTTGATACTGATTCCAAATGGCTAACTCATGGAAGAAAATGGTGTTACATGTGTCATCGGAGGTGGCTTCCATCTGACCATCGTTGGCATTTAGATAGTAGATCCTTTATTGGAGGCCATGAATTTAGAATTGCTCCTATTCCTCCTTCTGGAGACGAGGTTCTACAACAACTTGATTCCATGGAATTTCTTGTAGATAATGATGTTTGTGGTCCATGGAAAAAGAAAAGTATCTTTTTTATGTTACCATACTGGGAGCACTTATTGTTGCGTCACAATCTTGATGTGATGCACATTGAAAAGAACGTTTGTGACAATATAGTGGGTGCTTTATTAGGACAAGACGGAAAGTCAAAAGATAACTATAAAACAAGATTGGACTTACAAGAAATGGGTATTAGAAAGGAACTGCATCCAAAGAAACGACCTGTAGGAAATATCACTTTCATGCCAAAAGCATGTTATCAAATGACTCGGGGTGAAAAGACTCAATTTTTAAGTAGTCTTAAATCAATCAAGCTTCCCGATGAATTTCCATCCAATATATCTCGATGTGTACAAATGAATGATCGAAAACTAATTAGGATGAAAAGTTATTATTGTCACATGCTGATGCAAGAGTATTTGCCGATTGCGTTACGAGGAAATTTACCAGACCATGTAAGCTCTGCTATAATCGAGTTATGCGAGTTTTTTAAGGCAATTTGCTATAAGGATTTGTCTGAAGTTAATATCCATTTTCTTGAGTCTAAAGTTGCACTCACTTTGTGCAAACTTGAGAAGATATTTCCTCCATCATTCTTTACTGTAATGGTGCATTTGGTGATTCATTTAGCAAGGGAGGTCAAGTCTGGAGGTCCTGTTGCGTTTTGGTGGATGTACCCTATTGAAAGGTAAATAACATTACTATAACTCAAATTCATTATTTGCTACGTATTATAGTTTCTAAATTATTACTAAATTGTAACCCTTACACAAACAGGGACCTTTTAAAACTAAAGTTATACATTCATAATAGAGCTCATCCAGAAGGTTCAATCGCTGAAGGTTATTTAGCAGAGGAAAGTATAACGTTTTGCTCTAGATATCTATCCAATGTAGAAACCGTCTTCAATAGAGCAATGAGGAATGATGATGACAGTCACCAAAATCACATTGAAGAATCCAACAAACTATGTCCCGGTCGTGTAATAGGCCGTAAATTGCATTTGGGGCTATCTATTCACAAAAGAAGGAGATCTTCAAATACTGAAATTGATGAGAAGTCCCTCACTCAATCGCATCGTTATGTGTTATTCAACATTGAGGCGGTTACACCTTTTCGAGAGTAAGATATATATATATATATATATTTGATATTATCTGCTCTTGCTCTTCATTCATTTATCACAATCATATATTAATATGAAATTCCTTTTAAGGGAACACAAACGAATAATCAAGGGACAACAACGTTCTCGTCGAGTTTCGGATTATGAAATTAACAAGATTCATGGCCAACAGTTTGCTGATTGGTTCAAGAGAAGGGTAATTCAACTATGTTATAAATTTTAATAAGAAATCTTAATGTAACATGTATTAACAACTATGTTATAGGTGGCACACATGCAAGAACAAGGTGATGAAGTAACAAAAGATTTGAAATGGCTTGCTCGTGGTCCACTTAGAAGTGTGAAACGATACTCTGGATACCTTGTTAAGGGTTACCGTTATCATACAAAAAATAGAGAGAAATCACTAAGAACCCGAAATAGTGGTATCGTTGTTAGTGTAGAAGGTGCAAACTATGCTAGTTGTCGAGATAGAAGGCCTGTTCATAGCGTGATTAACTACTATGGTAAATTGAATGACATTATTGAGTTAAATTACTCAGGTCAAATACGAGTAGTTTTATTCAAATGTGATTGGGTTGATATCAATAGGGGCTGCAAGATAAACAATGGTGTGACATTTGTGAATTTCTCATACAAGGCGCATACAGGAGTTAATTTAGTTGATGACCCATATGTAATGGCATCACAAGTTGATAAGTTGTTTTATGTAGGAGATCCCAAGCATAAAAATTGGGAGGTCGTAAGACACGTAAAAGTAAGAGATGCATTTGATATGGGAAGTGTTGATGATCAAGTTGGCCCTTATTCAAATGATTGCACATTTAACGTGCCTAACTTGCAAACAATTGGGGATGATGGTGAAGATGGCATAGACATTACACCCGAGATGGAGCATGTTCTAGATTTCGAAGAAAATGACGAGGACGCAATTCTTTTTTGATTATTTATTTATATTTTTCTTTAAACCTTAATTTAGTTTAATTTCCATAATTTTACTATTATTTTTGCGTTGAATAATGATGTTTTTATCTATTTTAAATGTGTTAAATATTGACGTTTTATGTCCTATATATGTGTATGCATTATATATGAGATGCTTAAACTTTTATTGAATAAATAGTAGGAGCAGGCGCAAGAAGCTTAATATCATTACTACAGACTCCAATTTGACTGTTCAAGACCATGTTGCATCTAAAACTCAAGGTCTTCATAAGAGTGAAATGCAAGGTGGTGTATCAAGTTCTCAAGAATTTCAGTCTACAAATGAACAAGGTACAATATTTTCTTTTCTTTTTGTAATTCATAAATTTAAAATACACCTTTGAACCATTTGACAAATTCCAGGTAACAATATTTTCCCATGTTCAGTACTGGTAAAGTTAGGCTAAAACATGCATTTTATGTTGATACTTTTGGCCAGCAGCTCCAGGCATAATTCAATTTTGAGTTTTAATGGATCATTGAATTATTGTGGAAGATTAGTTAACAAGTCTCAATAAGGCCTGTTGATTGAACAAGTTATTGTTTAGCTTGTATGTGGGTCATGAATCATGTCATAATTCTAATTAAATTATGTTTTTACAGGTTAAGAAATTATATTTGTTGTCTATCAAACAGCAAAACTCAGTTTATGTTTTGTGCAATCATCACATCCATTTTTCTTAATAAAGCATGTCCCACGGTTGTTGCATTACCTTCTTTTAACCTTCTATCATTTCTTCCAGCTGTGCAATTTTTCATGGCCCAGAACCACCCAACATGGAAAAATCACATAAATTCAGAAAGTAACTTGGTTATTTTTATAAATATAAAGATCAGTTGGCTTCTAGGTTGTATGGGGCTTGAAAGAAGAAGGTGATTGTAACCTTAGGATGGAGGTGGGAGCTTGTTTTTTTTTTTCTTCTTTTTATGCAGGTCAAACATTATTTTTTTTAATATTTAGTTGAGTATTATTTTTTTCTTATAGAAAGTAACTTGGTTATTTTTATAAATATAATCTCATAAACTAAATTCTACATGATGATAATAAAATGACATGAATAACTTACTAAATTCTACTGGATGATGTAAAAGTTGACCCCTTTACATCTAATACATGGTTGTCAAGCTTTAATTATGATGAAGATAGATACTTTAATCTTTATAGCTAAAGTGTATAGGCATGTTATTTTCATGTGTAGATGAACTTATGTGTCAATTATCATCATATAAACGGTTGTCCACTAACATTTGTGTAACAAGTTGACAGTTATTGGTGAATGCGTAGTGGTTAAATAGTTATTATTCTTCAAAATTGTAATACTTGATTATAATGATGAATTTATGTGATTTTTCCATGTATAAACTGTTGTTGCATTACTTTCTTTTAACCTCCTGCCATTTCTCCCAGCTGCGCATCAATTTTGTTTGATTTAATCCTTTTTGTGTTGATTTGATTTATAGAAACACCACCTTATGAAGTCCATCAATCTGCAACGACAAAGAAAAAAAATAAACATCAAAGTTTAATAAGAGAAGCTAATGAGTATGAGAATAGTAGACAATTGAGGATTCAGGAGAACAAAAAAAGACTACAAGAATTAGGAGTGAAAAACATTGTGCAGTCGTTGACAAGTTTGACACATAGTCAAACTTTAAAGAAAAAAACACTGAAACGAAAATTTCATGCGGGGGACGCGGACTATATTCCTGACTCGGGTGATGACATACAAGTTGGTAGAAGTGTTGCATCCAAAAAGGTAAATTGATCATAATTTATTTTATTAATTTGATTTTAGATTTAAATTCAATTTGCAACCCTGTGGTTTATGTCTTACTGGAGGTTGTAACTCTTATTTTGTATTTTTTGCAACTCACAACCCTGTCTTTTTAAAAAGCATGCGACATGTCCAGAAAAACAAAAAACAAAAACCAATTCTGAAGATCCAACGAACCCCTAGCAAGCCTGTCTAGCACACACAAGCCCATCATCCAAAAAATAACAGCCAAAGCCCACATCTGAAAACATTGCCCCTTAATGTGATCTGCCATCACCATGCGGCCAGGACAATCGGCAAGGCAGCCAGACCAAATCCTCATATGAGAAGCAATACTCTAGGCTAGCAAAGGCCTGCAGCCAGCACCAGCCCAGCAGATCAGGTGCCAAGCCTTAGTCCACCCAGGCCAAAACATAAGCAGAATATGCAGCTGCTGACTTCCCCCATGGCAGCGAACGTAGATCCGCCAGAAGCATTTTCCAGCCAAGGAGACAAGCATCTACGGGCCACATTATAAATACTCAGCCACACATTCAGCCCATCCCAAACCCAGCTTGCAATCCTGATGAACCCAATTGTATTGGCACCACCCAAAAGATACAAAATAGCCAAGACTCCCTCATCCCCTCGACACCCTTTCCAGGAGAGATTTACCCAGCCCCTGTAAAGCCAAAAAAGGAGCCTCAACGAAACCGAAACACCCCACTCAGAACCAGATAAGCTGGGATAAATCGGTGGTACGCTGTGGTAAGAATTGAGATGAGGGATGTTATCAAAATTGATAAAACTTTTTAACGGCCTATTAGTGACCATCAGTCCGTGATTCTTGCACGGGTTTAGATGCAACCGGCTAACAAGATGGGTTCCTTTGGTATATAGACATTGGCCAGCACTTGACTGGTGAATTCTCAGGGATAGTGTTTCAAGCCAATATGTTATTAGAAGACCAAAGCAAGTTTGAATCAGACTCATTAATACTATCACTCTCTAAAATTCACGTGCACCCTTAATAGCTTAGCACGTACAATCACACTTACACACATGTTCATGTAAATTGCATTTAACTCAAATAATAAATTACAATTTTAGCCTTCATAAACTAACAGTGTTATGTTAATTTAATAAAATAGGTGCAAGTTGCAGGCTTTTTAAAAACACAAGGTTGTAAGTTGCAAAGATGAAAAAGTAGGGTTGCAACCTCCAATAAGAAATAAACCACAGGATTGCAAATTGCATTTAACTCTTGATTTTATTTATCTTTGTTTTATAATGAAAATTACTTTGTTATAGCAACACCCTCCAAAATATATCCCACCAATGTCCATAAATAGAGTTGCCAATTTAAGAAAGTTATGCCGAGTGTTTGCTTCAAATATAACCCAAGATGTTCCTTCAACTTCCAATGCAACAAAACAATCCTTGAGCGAGACAATTGAAGGTGATAAAAGAAGAGCAAAGAGAAGGATGGTTCTTATTGATGAGGCTGATGACGAGGATGATGAGATTTTGAAGGTATTATTTGGTTGCTTGCTTTTAAACTTTATTCAATTATGTTTCTTTTATGTTAATTTATTACTCTTTTATTCTTTAAGAAGGTAATAGGCTTACGAGTATGAAAATATGGATGATACGGTACAAACAAAAAATCTTGATGCAGAAATGATAGATCATGACAATCTTCAACAACAAATACAACACCCTGACAACTAAAAAGCAACAAGTTATGATTTGAATTTATCTTTTTGCAACAACTTTAGTTAATAAGGCGCGACTTAACAAAAAATCAAACTCATTTAATTACCACCCCCTTTTTTTTTCCTGTCATTTACTTGCTTTATATAATTATAACTTCTTTGGGCGCTCCCAAAAAGGTTAGAAGTCACACTCAAAAGGCTGAAATTTGGAAAATGGTTAGTAATGAAAGAATATTGGTTATGTTTAACAAGTTTGGAAAGCCAGTTGGGGATGAAGGTAAAGAACTTGTTCAGTACATTGGGATACTTGTCAGGATGCCCGAGCATGTATCAATTGAACATTCTGACTGGAGAAAAGTTCCAATGCAACAGAAGGAGGATATGTATTCACTTGTTAAGGTATAAGTGTTTTATTTTACTATATTTATATTAACTTATTAAGGTTAGAGATTATATACTAATATACATACATATACATACATACATATATATATATATATATATATATCATATGTGTGTGCATGTGTGCAATTTTTATTTGTAGTCCAAATTTAGTTTTCATCAAGGTGAAACAAGTCAGATTAAAAAATGGATAATGTATAGCATGGGGAAAAAATGGAGAACGTGGAAAGGAGTTTTAAAGTCACGTGGATATGATCCAAGCCTCACCATTGATGAAATTGTGGCTCAACAAATAAATAATGATGATAGAGTGAATCCAACTCAATTTAAAGAGCTTGTTAAACGTTGGTTCACCCCGGAATTTCAGGTAACAATACCAAAATTAGTAACGATGTTTTCTAGTGATACAAATTCAAAATATAGATGCCAACAATAAATATGAATTTGATCATCTTCTATTGAATATTATGAGTTGGTTTCTTTTTGGAAGTAGTTGTCAATTAATATCTTTAATGTTAGATTGTTAGATATAGTTGTATTTTTACTTTTAGAATTATGTGTTTGAATATTGATCCCAAATTAAGGGTAGCTAAGTACATTAAAGGGTATGCAATGTTTTTAGTTTTCTGCTTCCCTAATTCTAAACTAGAAGGTAATTTGATAACTGCAACCCAATTTTTTTTTGTAGGAATTTCAATTTTTTGTTAATAGGTCTTATTATTTTGTTCAGCTTCTATTTGTTTTTTCTCCTTATTAAAATGTAAGTATTGTGTCTTTAAAATGTTTGGACTTTGACAAAAATGGGATCCGTTAAAGAGATAAAAGCACACTTTTAAAAACATGATATTTTTTTTTCGGTGAGAACATGTTTCACACAATATTTCATCTATTACATCATATGCTAATTATCATATGTGTCTCATTGTGGGCATTCATGTTACAAAAAAATAATTATAGGTACTTTACAGTTCTTGAGGTAATCTCTATTAATCATAGATTCTTGTTGATTTGTTGATATATATGATTTTCGATAATGTGCTAAATTACAATTTATTATAGAATACATGTGCTATGAAAAGATCGAGTACTCAAAGATGAAGGAGCCTCATGTAACCGGGACAAAGTCGTTTGCTAGACTTGCTCATGAAGGGGCAATATTCTAGTTATTGTGGCATGTTATTGATGTAATATTTGGTTTTTAATTATCATAATAACCATCAAACATAAACTATAGGCGATGAAAAATGATGGTGTGTACCCAACAAGAGGTGAAATGTACATAAAAACACACACTCGTAAAGATGGAAGTGTTGTAGATGATGAAGCTGCTAGCGTTGTAAACATCTTAACAACTGTTTATATGGAAACCAATTATCATCTTCAAGATCTCATGATGATGAAGACATAGTTGACAAATTGTGAAGTGATGTTGGAGCAGAGATAAGAATAATAATGGAATGCTTGAAATAGAGTTGGCAACGTGAAAGATTGCTTTGACTTTTTTGTTTTGTTTTTGTAAACATCTTAAATCGTTTGAAACTTATTATGTATTTCTTTGCTAACGATTGGAATATGATTATAAAATTATGCATCGTTTCAGTTTAATTTTTATTTTGTATTTTGTATTTTGTATTTTAAATAAATAATGATTACTTAATGTAAATAATAAAATGATTTATGTGCTATCAAAAATAATGTGTTTTTAAATACAAATAGATTTTATTGACATTAAATTAGTGTCACAAAAGCCTTTTATTAATTTATGGCATAAGAAAATTGTGCCACTAAATCAATATTAATATTTTGCAATGAATAGTATGGCAAAAATAAAAGTGCCATTAAAGATCTTTGGAGAAATGAGTGGCACATAAAAAAGTGCCACTAAAAGGCTTTAGTGGCACTGCTTCTAGTGGCACTTTTATTGTGTGTCACTCATTCCTATAAGAGCCAATAGTGGCACTTTAATGTTTTTTTGTGACATTTTTTGTGTGTCACTATTTGGCATTTTTTTTGTAGTGAATGGTCCGTGTAAAATCACGGACCACGTTATATATAATCACGGACCATCGTTTAACAAGCATAATCACGGACCAGTGCGTTATATCAAATCACGGACCGTCATTTAATACATATAATCTACGACAAAATGGATAATTACGGACCAACAATTACGTACCAAGCATAAAAATCACGGACCACGTAAATTTTTTTTTAATAAACTATAACAATATTATACTCAAATTAAAGATAATAAAATTCTCAATTTTATGGTGCAATTTTTTTTAAAAAATAATTAAACGTTTAAAAGTTATTTGATTTACAAGAAGATGGTGGAACTTGATTTACCCACAAAAAAATCAACAAATACATGCAATTCCTTTTTTGCCCTTTTATCTTTAATTAACGGAAGTTTTAACCAAAAAGTGGGGACCACTAGATCTTAACCATTGATTTATTTGATCAAAGGTCCACAATCCTTCTTATCCTTCTCACGTTAAATATCCTTTGTATTGGATCCGCCTCCTATATATATATATATATATATACTAGTGGTAAACCCGCGCGATGCGGCGGGGTCAACGAATATTTACAACTTTGAACATGACAAATACGAATGAACAATCCTTGTGTAGCTAGATGCAGATAAACAATACTTGTGTGAATAAAAAATTTATTTGCGGATAAACAAATAATACTTGGATGAAAAAAATCCAAGTGCAGAGTAAACAGACCATCTTTAGTAAGCGGAAACATCACATACTTTCTTTTCTGGCCGCCCTTCATCAACCAGATTAAACAGACCATCTTTAGCAAGCCACCCATTTGACAGATGAGATTTTGTTGTTTTTTTATGCTGTGATACCTCTGAAAGAGAACCAGATCCTATGGTGCCATAAAAAGAGCAAAATATAAGGTTGCATAATCTGGGAACACAAAGAAAGAAATTGTTGTATGATCACATGGAATTTACTTTGTATGGGGTACATCATTTCCAAATGCAGTAGCAATGGAGTTAACACCTCGTGACCTTATTCTTGGTGTCTTTATTAGCTCTTTCAGAAGAGAAATATCACGCCAGTCATCTATTTGCCCTTATTTTACGATATATACATAAAAGAAATATGCTAAATTTATCATATTAAGAAAAACATATGATTCAAAAAATATTTGTATAAGAGTGGTCTCGTACATCATGAAGGAGAGCATCAAGCAATTCGGGTATATTCGCAAGCGGAGTTGCATCTTTCCACACTTCATTTTTCTCTTTAAATGAAAGTAAAGTTAGGGCATTTACTGCCCATGTTAGCTCACTTTTTATCCACTTTGAAGAACAAGAACAATCCTTTTCGTGTTTTGATCTTCACAAGAGGAAGAATGCTTTAATTCAAAATTATCAAATGCGAATAACAATTACACGTCTAATTTGAACAAAATACCACAGGTACAGACAAATATGCAAGAATGAAAAATATAAAGGAAATGGGCCAATAAATTACCTTATGAAAAAGATAGTGATCATACATTGTTAAATGCCCTAATATGAAGACCGGTTCAGTTGCACTAACTGGTGAAAAGTCCAATTTTTTTCACGGCACAAGGTAATGCACCTAGATGTAGTGTATTTGAATGTGACAACAACACAATATCTATTGTTGAAGCAACCCTGCAACATATATTATCCATGTCATGTTTAATGAAATACTACAAATGAAGTACTGGTATTTAAATTTGAAATAAAACTTGTATTGTTTGCAAATCATAGAATATCATTAAATGACCCAAAATATTAAAAAGAGATGATATCAACTCGAGTCAAGAAGACATACCTTAACTTGCTAGAGAAATTCGAGCAGAGCGACAAAAAAAACCTACAAAAAGAAAACAACCCAACAAATAATCATCCCAAAATTTTTAAAGAGTTCAGCATGAGTCGTCCTTAAAACTATAATTTTCCTTACAAAATGTAAAACAACTAAAATCCATTTTTATAAAATAAATCAACTATTATTAACAACCAGATTTGCATCCGATCTTAATTGGTAAACATGTTGCACATACCTTAAGTAGCAAAAGAAAACCGCGCAAGATTGAAAAAATGAACCTACAAAAAACTAAACGACTCAAAGCCACCTGTCATTGGATGGTTAGTATTGACAGTGAGTACATAAATACATAAATACCTGCATATGTACCTACATATATTGTACCCCTGAAGATTTTTGGCTATATATACATACATACATACATACATACATACATACATACATACATACACACACACACATACATAACCTACATACATACAACATACATACATTTTAGTATAGATTTCAAACCAATTCAATTTAGATTAACATGAACCTAACCAATTTCAACCCAAGCTTAAACCAAAACCAAATTGATATCAACCTAATCCTTACCCACTTAAAAACCAAACCCATAAATCCATAACTAATTTCAATAAACCGATTTTGACATTATTTTTAAGTGTTAAAAGTTAACCCAACATCAGGTTTGGGACAAAACAATTGCAAAGAAAGCATTGTAACAATGAAAGATTTTGTCGACAGAAATCTGGTTATCTATTAAAAAACAGATGATAGTAGCCTCAAATATTACTCGGCAACAGATTGCCAATTCCAAAAACATCGTATATAAATTCTTCGTTGCGTAGAAATGTATGAAATCTGTCATTTAAATGTCAAACTTCATGTTTACCAAATTTAGTATTTGTTTGGGAATAATGACTTCTCTATTTTTTTCTGTTGGTAAACTCACAAACTTTGATATGCTTGGCAGATTTTTCCCTCAAATTTGTAAAAACGCAAATCAATTTTAAAAAGAAAAAAAATGCAAAACCAGCCAATTTCTAATATAAAGCCTACAGCTTAAAGCTTGTTGACATTTAAATAAAATTGATTTTGCTTCATGTTGCTCCTCACCAATCTGACTCGTATAGCTAAATACAATACATTTTGCGTATACTGAAAACCATCTAGGTAAAAAAATATTAAAAAAAATATTCCTATTTCGAATACCGAGAACAGAATAATGTTGCTACTCATTTCATTACAAAATTTATTAGAATTTTGAAAATGGAAGATAAAAAATTGTTCAAAAAATATAACTATGACAGTTTTCAGTTCAAGCGACTAAACTTGACAGTTGACACAAAATCATATGTTACAAGAGGAGATTTACCCACAATATTTAAGTATTTAACTTTGTGGTTAACATCCAAGAGGTTGTTCATATTTTCATTTAGACCCCTTAATATAAGAAATTTACAAATAACATTTTAGTTTGCATTAAATTTCGATTTTTTTTCCTGGGATTATTGAATTAACTGCATCTCCCAATAGAAATATACCAATACTAATCGTGCATGAAGTCAGCAATATTTTCAAAGCCCATGAGGTGAGAAATAAACACAACAGATTAACAGATTTTGAACTATAACCTATTGTTTATAAGTAAATATAGAAAACCTCATGTTAAACAACTCAACTCAATACGTTAAATCTATATCAATAAAAATGTCTAAAATCATGAAGAACATGACTAAATAGAAACCTTGAAATCAAAGTAAAGAGACCGACCTTAAAACTAATAAAACTAATTGACATACTCAAAAGGAAGGTTTAGCGAATCATCACACACTTAAAAATCCAAACAAATCTCCATAAATCTAACCCTTATGGAAAAATTTGGAGCAAAAAATTTTTTAAGATAAGCAAGCAATCGACAACCAAGATGTTACAAAAAAAATATATAAAAAAAACAGCTATAGGCTTCCAAAGAGGAGACTTTACCTGGTCGTAGCAACAAGCGAATTTTCTATTCTTCTATAACCTGCAACCCTAGAAAACCAAATAACTTTTAACTAATATAGCCAATTAATATTAGCTTATTACAACAATTTCAGATACGAAATGCCCCATCTATTAACCGTAGATTTAGCGACAAAACCTTACATTATTTAACAAACGATCACTCATAATGCAAAATTGGGGATAAAAACAATAAGAAGCAAGATCATATGCAAATAAATCCAGGAAAACAAAGCTATCTATGATTTGTAAATTGTAGAGGCGATGAACATAATAATATTTATAAAAGATTACCATGGTTGTCGTTCACGGAGAGCATAGAATAAGTCTCTTCATTTCCGATCATTCTTCTGATTTCTCACTGACGATTGACGACATAACGGGAGAGCTGGGGAGAATCGGAGAAGGCTAATGAAGGCTAGAGTAGGCAGGAGCGATCGTTAACGCTTGACTCTGGAGCAATCGTCTGTAAGAAAACGGGAGGGAATCGAAAACACAAGGTTTGAATTTTGAAATGAGTTTTTAGGGTTTTGAAATTGTGGGTTTGTCCGCTTGCGTGTTTCATATCAGACCTTGCAATGGTGATTGTACATTACGCTTATAGGTGTTGTACATTTCTTAATTTTAAGACATTTCACACCCTCTCTCTTATATGCTTTATATATAGTATATAGATATATAGATATATATAAAATACTATTTGTTTCATAATCTAAAAAGAAACTAATGAAAAAATTACACGAAAAATATACACAATAACACCACTGTCGTATTCTTTTTTGTATGCAAAATACCATAGTTGTATTTAACAAATGCATCCATTATATTTAAAATGTAACAATCAGGCAATCAAAGGTATGACTTTGCAATAGTTACAGAAGATAATGATCAATTGGCACGCAGATCAATCAAAATCTATTAGCTTTATAGAGACAACGATCAATTTGAGACTAAACATCACGATCAATTTGAGACGACAAACAAAATGTAAATTAGGGGAAAATCGACAAAATCATAATCCAAAATTCATCTTAACAGATTGCATATCATAGAAACACTACTAATCTATACCTGTTCTTGAAGATCTGGAACATAATTGACCTTCATGTCCCCTAACACACCCAAACATAACGTATTCATGCTAGAAGTTTCAGAACTCATTCGTGACAACACACAATTAGTTACTTAAAGAAACTGTAGAGTTTAAAATCCAAGCCCAATGAATATCTCAACTGATCTTGATTTTACATTGCTTCCCATTTCTTGGGTTCTCAGGGAGGTGACGATGTGGTAGTGACGAGAAGAGAAATGATGATTATGGTAATGAGTTTAGGGTTTGTTTAAATAAAGAGTGAATTCATATATTTAAGTTACAAAATTTTTTTTCCTAAAATAATGTATATTAATTTTACTAAAATTCCCTTTAAAAATTAAAAAAAAATAGAATATTTAGAAATTATATGATTGTTTGAAAGACGTTTTCTAGGTTTTCTTAGAAATGATAAATTTTCTTGTGAACCTTCATCTATAAATACATACATACATACATATATATATATATAGGAAAAAGATCATATAATAACCCTCATTAATTGAGGTAACCCATTAACCCTGGCAAAAAACGCTCAAATCGCAAAAATTTTTTTTCATGGTTTTTTTTTATGCAAAAATAGGGGGGCTCCTTTTTTAAGCTTTTGCTAATTCACAAGCGTTAAAAAGTTAAACGAAATGTAAGTTTGCATTACACTGCGACATTTAAATAAATGTTCGCAGTGTAACGCAAACTTACATTTCTTTTAACTTTTTAACGCTTGTGAATTAGCGAACGCTTAAAAAAGGAGCCCCCCTATTTTGCATAAAAAAAACCATGAAAAAAAAATTTTGCGATTTGAGCGTTTTTTGCCACGGTTAATGTGTTACCTCAATTAAGGTGGGTTATTATTCACTCCTTACTTTATATATATATGGGATGATTCAAATGGTAACTCACTCAATGGCAACCCATTAACTCATTTTTATTAATTGTTTAAATAATATCATTTCAAATGAGCATTTCGTATAAATTATGAGAAAATAATTGGTTGGGATTTGTTAAAGGGCAGTTTGAAAGTTGAGACTGGCTTGTTCATGAGGCTAGTTCAGGAATGAAGGACATTTGCGTACCAACTTAATTTCACTTAAAAAAAATAGTATTCTCCCTCTTTTTTAAGCATTCATAACTTTTACATACGTTATTACTTTTTTTATAAAATTACACCTTTAAACTATCACATTTTTATCTTTAAATTCAAGTATAGTCTTGTCCAATTTTTTCATAGAGTTAGTAATTACACTGATGTAACGAAATGTAACATTAAATACATGTCAGTACATTGATATAATTACAGCTCGTTATGTAATAAAAGTTACCCTCTTAGTTTCAAAACTTCATAACTTTTATATACATTATAATTTTTTACAAAAATTACACTATTAAACATTTCACATCTTTATCTTTAATTTAAGTATATTCTAGTTGTCACACCCAGGCCGGCGGGAACGGATCGTGTTTTCTCGCCGGGCGGAAGGTTCCCGGGGCGCGATATCGTTTGATAATCTAATTGATCAGATTGTTTGCATAGCACATGATGTATAATTAAGAAATGTAAACATGACAATGATATAGAATTACAAAGTTAAATTACAATGTATCGTTCATAATTTAACCTAGTAAATCTATCAAAAAGAATCAATGTGTTTATATCTTGTAACTGTACAAGATCTACAAAATATGATTCAATATTTGTCATTCCAAAAGTATTGATCAAACAAAATGGAGCTATGTCTTCTATAAGTCCTCTAGCTATGATCTTGAAATCTGGTGACCTAAACCTGTTCGTCACCTGAGAAAACATGCATTTAAAACAAAGTCAACACTAAGTTGGTGAGTTCATAAGTTTGAATATTGAAAACCTTGAATTGTTCATACACACAGTCACAATGTCATAATTGATACTTGCAATAATTGAATCCACTTGTTCCACCCAATGGCCTCTCCTTAGTAATATATACAAGTAGTATTTCACTCAATCAAGTATGCTTATATATAGGGCATATGAAAGGGTCAAGCCCAGACGCCATCCCACCACATACTCAATCAAATTCCACACTACTTTTAATACAACTAAGAATATCCATTTTCATCTCCCAAATGATTGACTTGTTCGTTATGTATTCATCTGTTTATCATATGTAGAATAATAGCATTAGAGGGGTTTGGTTATCAAACCAAAGTATTGATACACCCTCAGTGTATTAAGGAAACTAGATTTATTTAATCAGATCCTTGTATTATTCTATATTCGTGGGGTTAACTGTTGTATCACCTTTAAGTATTAAGATTGTTAGTTAACCACTTGTAATTTGTTCTTGAACTATAGTGCATAGAGCCTAAAAGGAATCCATTGTAATCCTCACATAATCAGAGTACAATGCATCCGATTTACCTCTACCACCTTGTATGTACAGTGTCCTCAGCGAAATCTATTACTAGTAGTGTAACATGAGAGAAGATCACTTTCTCAATCTACTAGTCAATAGGGTTTCCGCTGGATTAATTACTTATCACTGCAGATTAATATCACCATGTGTTGCTTTCCAGAACCTGAATTGAGGTCGCCCTGTCACCGGTCGTACGTTACCGGCCAATGAATCAGTACGATCAACATACTAGCCCTACAAGCTAGAGGTTTGTCAAACCTATGGTACCACTATGCTATCGTCGGTTTAGTCACGTCAAACTAACTGGTCAGCGAATTATAGGAACTTACATGATCAACTTGAACAATTGGCACATGATTGAAGTGATATAATACAACAGGTCAATAGCAACTAATTGTAATCGTGTTCCTCCGTGTTGTTGTTCTCCTTGTCATATGTACTCAGTGTTATTAACAAAGTTAAATAAGAGCTTGTCTTATTATGTTATGTTAATTATTGTGTGAATGATATTGTTATCATGAAGTTACATTATCATGATTATCATTCCTTGTTATTCCATGTAATCACCATGTTGTCACTAAGCGGTAATAAGAACTAGTCTTATTTCCCTTAGTCGACACTGGTGGTGGATGATTCTTGTACCATGTTCTCTTGCAATATATGTTGAGTTATAGGCTAAGTGTGATAAGTACTTGACTTACTACTCTTAGTTAACTCTAGTGTAGAATGATGTTATAAAGATGTGTTATCTTCATATCATTCATGTGTTTTGTTTCTTGTCATCATGTTCATCTATGTTCATCACAATGTTTGTTCTTGTAAGAATAACTAAGTGTTGTGAGATGTAATCTTACAACTAGGTTATTCTATTGTGTTGATGAGTCATGAAATTATATTATCATATTCATCTTGGTTATCTCTGTCGTATCATGATCATACAAGCATGCATACAATGATAAATGATAATAAAGCAATCAATATTATCTAATCAAAGTATAAGCAATATGTGAAACATAATCTTTTTAAATAAATAAAAGTTAAGCATGTTTCTCAGCCCCGAGAATTTAAAATCAGTTAAGATTAAAGAAAAGGGGCATATGAACTCACCTTGTTGTAGGGTTGACTTAGCTTAAAAGAAAGAATGCACGTGCTCTTGGAGTGTTCTTGTTGTAGTTTTCACGCTCCTGTATTGATTTCACGTTGTTTGTAACTTGTAAATATGTGTTGTAAAGATTTACGTGTGTGTATGTGTTAGCCTAAAGTTGGCTAACACACGTAAGTCTCGGTCATTATTCGGCCCTTGATAAATCTTTTTCAGAGTTACCCTAACACTCAATCATTTTAGATTAGGCTTAGCATATTTTGTTATTTGTTTACATTTAACATAATTTTATCCTTGTCGTGTTGAGTCACTTTGCCTATTATAATTATTTATAATCATTGACTTGGACTTTAGATTTTATTTACAAATCCTTAGCCTAATTAACTTCAAGTTAACATACTTTGTTATTGGCATTATATCCAACTTTCTTTTAACTTGTCATAATATATATCACCATCTTTGTAACAAAATAAGAGTTGTAAATCAATTTTTGTGTATAATCCCTTATGATTTATTCAAGTGTATATCTCCCATTTTATTAAATTGGGCCGAATAGAGGTTAACTGGCCATATGTGTGTGACATGGGCCGATTACCTAGGCTGAAACGGCTCTTAGGCCATAACAATGGGCCTTGGAAGTTTGTTGGGCCTCTTAAATGTGTGTGTGGGCTATCGCACTGCTGCTGAGCCAAAGGAGTTTGTTGGGCCAAGCTGTTGGATCAAAGAAATTTGTTGGGCCATGGTTCTAGTACTGGGCCGAAATAGCAGGCCTTGGGCCGAAATGGTGGACTAGTTCGCTGGGCCGAACATCAACATCATGGGCCTTAGCAAAACCCTAAGCTAAACAGATGGGCTGAAAAATAAAATGTGGGCCGAGTGAGAGTTAGTTGAGCAGGATTTGTTGCTCCTTGACCGAATGAGATTGTTGGCTCGAATGGCTTGCCAGCGAAGGAGTTGCCTGGTCGAATAGATCTAGCCTTGGGCGAATGAATCATTCTCAGCGAATGAGGGGGACGAATGGAAGAGTTAACCCGAAAGAATGGCTGGAGCATGAGCAAGACCCGAATGTAGGTTGGCCGACTAGGTGGTGGCTCGGTGAAAGATTCTGGTGTTTTGGCCGAAGGGTGGGTGTCGAATGAGGGAGTCATTCGACTGGCTGGGTGTCATTCGGCCGTATGGGTTCTTCGCCAAGCTGGGTGGGTGAGCCGACCATGAGTGTTCAACCATACTTCCAACTAAAGCTTCGAGATGATTCAGGTGCTGGTGTGTATCAGATTATTGTGTGTAGGGGTTGAAGAAAATGGGTTAGATCCGGTCAAGGCTAGGTCCGAACAAGAAGGGTTCTTAAAACCCTAATTTTCGTAACTTTGGCAGCTCATTTACCTCTGATTCAGTGGGTGTTAGAACGGATCCTTTGTACTTTCGTGTAGAGAATGATGAGAGCTTCAATTTGGCACAAGAATGAGGTGATTTGGTTGAGTTTTGAGAGTTATAGTAGAGAGAAGGTAGAGAGAGTATATGGCCGGATTTAGGGTTTTAGAGAGAGAGAGTGGGGGATGAAATGAAGAAGATGAACTCATTTAAGGGTATTTATACCCCGAGTGAGTTCGGGTTCGTTTTCGTTGCTCGGTTTGCGTTTTCGTCGCATTTCCGGAACATAACGCGTATTTTACGTAGTTTTAAATAAAAAGAATTCATTTTAATTATTTTGATGAGTTTCAAAATTGTAAAACATTAAAATATTTTATTTTATTAATTTAAATTTATTCGTGTCGTATTTTCGTTTTCGTTTCGTCAGATCGCGTCACCCTCGCGCGTATTCGTTCGAATCGTCACCCGAACAAACACGACGATGGTTTTGCTTTCCGACTTTTGTTTTCTACTTTTCAGTCATTATTTCAGAACTCAAAACTCACAGATATGTTTGTGTGAATCGTCACTCACGCAAACACACTGTAAATTCGTTATTCTGGAATAACACTGCAATTGTGTTTGAATTGTGTTTCCTCACTGATGGACTCAACTAAACATCCTGTTTTCACATTGTTTTCGTACTGATTTGTCGGCTATCTGATTCCTATCATCTATGGATATCAGATCACAACCGACTTGTTCTTGTTATTTTCTTGAACACTGTTGTTTCTCTTGATTCGTTGTTTTAACTGTACTTAGGTTTTCACCTAAATACTAACAACTATGGTTTATCATGCGTGTTGTACTTATAGTTTTTAAGTTTTCACTTTAATACGTACAACTGTTTTTTGTATTTCGATTTCTGTTATCACAAACACTGTTCACATACTTGTATTTACACATAGTCAATAGTGAAAGTACACATGCCGTACGGACTTGCCGGACGATCTGGCACTGGATGTCACAGTCTCCCCTTGTTAAAGAAATTTCGTCCCGAAATTTAAGCTTCAAAGTCGGGCTTTAATTCTCGAATAGATGGGGATACTTTTTCTTCATGTTGTCCTCGCGCTCCCAGGTAAATTCTGGTCCACGCTTGGAGTTCCATCGAACCTTTACGATAGGGATACGGCTTCGTTTCAGTCTCTTGACTTCACATTCCATAATCTCTACAGGTTCTTCAATGAAATGTAGTTGTTCATCGATTTGTATCCCTTCCAATGGTATGATCAATGATTCGTCAGTTAAGCACCTCTTGAGATTTGATACATGAAACACATCGTGTACTCCGCTGAGCTCATTAGGGAGTCTGAGTGTGTATGCCACAGGACCTATGCGTTGAGTAATCTCAAACGGTCCGACATACCTAGGTGCTAGCTTTCCCTTAGCCCCAAATCGAACTACGCCTTTCCATGGGGACACTTTTAACATAACTCGGTCACCCACATCGAATTCCAAAGGCTTGTGCCGTTTGTCTGCGTAATTTTGGAGGCTACGTGTTTCTTGTAATCGTTGTTGTATCAGGGCTATCTTATCAGTGGTTTCCTGAATATGCTCAGGCCTAGTTATTCTGTTATCTCCCACTTCGGTCCAACAGATTGGAGACCGACATTTTCTACCATAGAGTGCTTCAAATGGAGCACATCCGATGCTGCTGTGGTAGCTATTGTTGTAGGAGAACTCAATGAGTGGTAAATGTGTGTCCCAACTTCCACCGAAGTCTAGGATGCATGTTCTCAACATATCCTCTAGGGTTTGAATGGTGCGCTCGCTTTGTCCATCCGTTTGAGGATGATAAGCGGTGCTCAAGTTAACACTTGTCCCTAAGGATTGTTGTAATGATTGCCAGAACCGCGAAGTAAATCGACTATCCCGGTCTGAAATAATAGACAATGGCACCCCGTGCCTCACTACTATTTCATCAATGTATAGTCTTGCTAGTTTTTCCATCTTGTACGTTTCTCTGATCGGCAAGAAATGAGCAGACTTGGTCAATCGATCAATGATGACCCAAATCGAATCGTGTCCGCTGGAAGTGCGGGGTAGCTTGGTAATGAAATCCATAGCTATTTGTTCCTACTTCCATTGTGGAATCTCTGGTTGTTCCAGCAAACCCGAAGGCTTCTGGTGTTCTGCTTTGACATTGGCACATTTGATACATTTGCCAACATAAGTGGCAATGTCTTTCTTCATACCCGGCCACCAATAAAATGACCTAAGATCTTGATACATCTTATCGGCACCAGGATGAACTGAATAACGTGTCTTGTGTGCCTCGTCAAGTATGAGTGTTTGAAGTTCATCTACTGCTGGAATCTAAACACGATCCAGATCGAGCTCGCGTCAAGGATAACTCCGTCTTGTTTTGTCTTGAAATGTTTTTCGGCTCCACAATCGAGCTCGCGTTTCAGATTGTCTCTTGCCACTGACTCTTGTTGTGCTTGTAGAATATGATCTCTTAGACTAGTTTACACAGTCATTCCTGTCGCGCGAACGCGTAAGGGTTTGACTCTTTCCTTCTAGCTCAAAGCATCTGCAACTACATTTGCTTTGCCCGGATGGTATTTGATCACACAATCGTAATAGTTCAGGAGCTCAACCCAACGTCTCTGTCTCATGTTAAGCTTCTTCTGATCAAATATGTGTTGTAAACTCTTGTGATCTGTAAAGATAGTGCATTTGGTACCATACAGGTAGTGTCTCCATATCTTTAAAGCAAAGACAACAGCTCCGAGTTCGATATCATGTGTTGTGTAATTTTTCTCGTGTATCTTCAGTTGTCTTGAGGCATAAGCAATGACTTTGTCTCGTTGCATCAAAACACATCCGAGTCCCTGATGGGAAGCATCACAGTAAACTACAAAGTCATCATTGCCTTCTGGAAATGTTAAGATAGGAGCGTTGCACAATCTTTGTTTCAGTGTCTGGAATGCCTCTTCTTGTTTTTGAGTCCACACAAAAGGTTCACTCTTCTGTGTGAGTTTGGTGAGAGGCAAAGCTATCTTGGAGAAATTCGAAATGAATCTCCTGTAATAACTTGCCAATTCCAAAAATGATCTGATCTCTGTCGATGTTGTAGGCACATCCCAGTTCTTGATTGCTTCAATCTTGGCAGGATCCACATGAATACCATTACTACTAATCACGTGACCCAAGAACTGAACTTCTCTAAACCAGAATTCACACTTGGAGAATTTGGCATAGAGTCCTTTCTCCTTTAGGAGTTCCAAGACTGTCTTGAGGTGTTGCTCATGTTCCTTTTCGTTCTTTGAATAAATCAATATATCATCAATGAAGACGATAACAAACTGATCTAAATACGGCTTGCACACCCGGTTCATTAAGTCCAAGAACACTACCGGTGCGTTCGTCAATCCGAATGGCATCACCATGAACTCGTAGTGACCATATCGGGTACGAAAGGCCGTCTTTGGTATGTCTTCTTCTTGTATCCGGAGCTGATGATAACCTGAACGCAGGTCTATCTTAGAAAAGAATTGTGCCCCTTGTAACTGATCAAACAAATCATCAATCCTCGGTAACGGGTACCGATTCTTGATGGTGAGTTTGTTGAGCTCTCTGTAATCAATGCACATTCTGAACGATCCATCCTTCTTCTTAACAAACAGAACTGGAGCTCCCCACGGGGAAAAGCTCGGTCGGATGAATCCTTTGTCAAGTAGCTCTTGTAATTGGTTGGACAACTCCTGCATTTCAGATGGTGCAAGTCTATAAGGAGACTTAGTCACAGGAGCCGCTCCCAGAATCAAATCGATTCTGAACTGCACCGATCTCTCAGGTGGCAGTCCCGGTAAATCATCCGGAAACACGTCCGCATAATCTTTCACAACTGGTACCTCTTGAATCGTGATTGCTTTCTTGTCTTTCTCTACCACGTGAGCTAAGAATGCGACACATTGTTTTCTGAGGTAATTGCGAGCCTTCATGCACGATATTATCTTGACATTGTGTTTCGCTTGATCTCCATGAATTACCAAGACCTGATTGTTCTCCACCGGAATACGTAGTAGCTTTTCGGAACAGATGAACTCAACTCTGTTAAGACATAGCCAATCCATTCTGACAATGATATCGAAACTGCCCAGTTCCATCGGTATTAAATCGATAGAGAATGTGTGATCGCCAAGTGTTAGTGGGCAATTCCTAAGTTTTGTGTCAACTGTAATCTGTTTGCCGTTAGCTATCTCAATAGTGTAAGGGGAGTCTAATGATTCCTCAACATTATTAAGATGGCTAGCAAAATCGGGTGAGATAAAACTCTGATCCGCACCAGTGTCAAATAATATGGATGCATAGAAGTCAGATAAGAGAAATGTACCCGTGATCACATTCGGGTCCTGTCGAGCAGCAGCTGCTCCAATCTGAAAGGCTCTACCTCGTGCTGTTGGAGGCATTTGTTGATTTCTCTTAGGACAATCCTGAGAGAAGTGACCAGGTCACCACAGTTGTAGCAGGACCTGTGATCAGCAGTAGTAGTAGTAGCTGCATTGTTGTTTCTGTTTAGAGCTCTCGTGCCCCTGCAGCAGTTTGCCAATGGCCAAAGTTTCCACAGTTTGTGCATTGCATGCACTGAGTATTTGGCGCGTGATGATACTGGCAAGTGTTGCACAAAGGTGCAGTGCCAGTGTAGGGCTTTCTGACTTGTAGTGGTGGTGGTTGATTGAGCATTGGGGCTTGAGTGGTGGCAGCAAAGTTTCTAGCCACCTTTTGTTTCTTAGCCGGGTGTTTGTCTGACTTCTTGGAAGTTCCAGCTTTGGCTGATTCAGCCTCTTTCTTGATTGCCCCAGAGTCAACCATCACATCTGTCTTTGTTGATGACAGAGTAACCGCCATTTCCATGGTAGTGGGGTGAGCAGCAAGGATAAAACCTTGCATACATGCCGGTAATCCCCCAATATACCGTTCAATCCTCTTTTCCAATGTTGGCACTATATCTGGTGCCAATGCTGCCAGTTCATGAAATCTTGTGGTGTAGGCCAGATGCCCAGCACCAATCATAACCAGGTTGAGTAATTCAGTCTCAACCTTTTTGATTTCATTTCTTGGGCAAAATTCTGCCTGCAGTAATGTCTTGAAGTCATCCCACGGCATTGACAGGGCCTCATCCCTGCCTCTGGTAGTAACCTGAGCGTTCCACCAAGTTAACGCTCTTTTGTGAAACGACCCCGCAGCATACTTTACCCTGTACTGTTCCGGGCAGTTGCTGATCTTCAGTGTTGTTTCCATCTTCTCGATCCATTGAATCAATCCGACGGCTCCTTCGCTGCCACTAAAGCTCGGTGGCTGACAACCTACAAAGTTTTTGTAGGAGTAACCTTGGTGATTTCGGGTGTTTCCACTGCCTTCTTGTAACATTTGTACATTTAGTCATGTAGTGGTGAACAGTGTTAGAACAGTGTGTATCCATGTTCAGTCAGTCAATGTGAATCATGTGTCATTATGTGCTTGTGTGTTAGAATCTTTATCATTTAACAAGTATGTATTATTTATTTACAGTCGATCTCACTAGGCAAGAACAGTAACTTGTTATATCGAAACAGTGGTGGGCAGCGAGAGTGAGCCCTATATATATACTGCGTTCGGTGTAACAGGTTAGTGTTAGTGCGTAGTGTCGAGACGAGTATTATAACATTTAATTAATTCAACAAAAATCGTAATCAGTAAGCGAGACTGAGTATAGTTATGGGTGACGATCCATAATAATACGAATGTTGAACTTATAATTATGATTAAACGACTTTAAATATTTTAATACGATCGGAAAACGTACGCGATTGCGGGTATACACGTAATTGTGAATGTTTAACGGTCCGACAACACACGAAGAGTAAAAAAAAATAATTATATTAATTATTTTATATTTTTACAATTTTGAAACTCATCATTTAAATGAGTTTAGCAACTCTTTTATTTTTAAATCCGCGTAAAATACGCGTTACGTTCCGGAAACGCGAACCGAGCGACCGAAACGGACCCGAATACCACACGGGCTATAAAAGCCTTGAATGAGATCATTTATCTCATTTATTTCACCTACAACACTTTCTCTCTCTAAATTTTCGTTCAAGCCACTCTCTCTCTAAAAACCGAGCTTTAAACGCGCGTAACTCGCTCGATTCTCAACGGATTTCGTCATTCTTGGTGTCCACGCGAAGCTCTCGACATCCTCTACACGAAAGTACAAGAATATCACAGATCCATCCAGCCAAAAACGAGGTATAAGCCTTATAAGTTTCGGAAATTAGGGTTTTCTTGTGTGTGTTCTTGTGTAACTCGACACTTGGCCGGTTCTATCCCTCCACTTTCAATCCCGCACCTATAGGAACCTTCCTGGAAGTCATACTAGCTTAGATCACGGTTTAGAACCAGGTATTCGACAATGTTGATGATGCAGGTGACAGGTTCGGGAATATGGAGCTGGGCGCGCATGGGACGAACCCTGCTGCCATAGGTTTGGGCAGCGAACCTCCGCGAACCCTCCTGGTTCGTTGGGTTATCAGCCGAACCCAGAAGGTTCCCACGAGCCTGTGCCGAGCCTCCTTGCATTCCACGAACCCTAGTCGCCATCAACGAACCTTGAGGAGTTTCACGAACCTTGCATGGTTCGTGTAAGCACAGCCGAACCCTCCTGGATCAGTCACGAGTCTTCACGAACCTTGGATAGGCCACGAACCCTGCATGGTTCGTGGCATGATCAAGCGAACCCCTTTGATGGTTATGGTCGACGAACCTTAGATCCTGGCGAACCTAGGACGAATCAAACGAACCCCATGCATAAACTAACGATCATTTCTTGAAGCCTAGTCGGTCGAACCCTTAAGCTTGTATGGGTGAACCTAGGGTGTCTATCATTAGCCGAACTCTAGTGTTTGATAGTGGCCCACGAACCTTATTCTTTTAAAGGAGCCGAACCCTCAACCATGGCAGCCATAGGTTCGCTGCCATGGTGTGGGAATCATGGGTGTTTCGGCCCAACTCAGTTCTAACCGGCCCAATCGATTTGTTTAGCTCGGCCCACATTAGAATGAGCCCAATTCAATCATACCCGGCCCAATTCAATGCAACAAGGCCCAATTCCATTAGCAACATGGTCCAAAGGTTTAAAGCAAGCACAATTGAGCTAGTTTGGCCCATGAGAATCTTTAGTTGGCTCAATATCACAATGGAACTTTACATGATCTATCTACACCTTGTTTGGCCTAACATCATAATCAATTGGCCTAATGTCAATCCTAAGTGGCCCATGGCCTTTGTCTAAGTCCATCATGACTTCCATGGACTTAAAACCCTTTTGTTGGCCATAATCCAAAGTAATTGTAACTTGATCTTACTTGGTTTAAGTACAACTTAAACTAATTATAGCATCAAATCACAATCTCAAGGACTTAAAACAATGTAAACATTTGTATCAAATCTCATAGAAATCAATGGTTCCCAAATTCACAAACAATTATCACTTTATGCATAAGGTTATGCATAAATGAATATTTCATATGTTTCATTGACCCATGATCAATCAAGTAATTCAAAGTATAACTTTCAAGTTTTCACAACAATCATAATCATGATCAAGTGTTAATCAAGTTCATGAGAACACAAGTCAATCAATGAATCAAAGTCTATACAATTATAAATCCTATATCTTATGTATGATTACAATGTTATAGGAAACAATTAGAAGTCCTGTTTGCTACTTGCTAACTGTTTAGTTCAGAGTCTACTGCTGACAGGTGAGAACTCTAGCCCCTCTTTTACTGTTTTATAACTGTTTTGGGGTGGAACACGTGATCAAAACCGCTATTTCAATCTTGTTTCATTACACAAGTTATGTGTATTTCATAAACATTACTGGTTCATCTTACGAATCCAAGGGATTCATCAATTGTTTAAGGAAATTGTCAACTGTTTTAATTTACTTGTCAATTATTAAACTCTTTTCATTAAAAAGGTTTTATAAGGGATCTTTGAACTGTTTTGAAATTGATTTACTCAAATGTATTTATGAAGGATAAACACTTTTAGATAAAGGATTTTACAAACTCTTTTGTTATAAACCTTGTTATTACACAAGGTCATCACATCATGGTATTCAAAACAAGTGGTTCACAACATGGTATTCAAATCCAGTGGTTCAAAACATGGTATTCAAATCAAGTTGTTCAAAACATGGTATTCAAATCAAGTTGTTCACATCATGGTATTCAAATCAAGTGGTTCATTTCATGGTATTCAAAACAAAGGATTTAATTCGTGGAATTAAATCCAGGCTTTTTAATTCATGTTATCAAATAAGGCATTAACACATCCGGTTAAAGTAAGATTCAGAACATGGTGTCAATTGTTGTAAACAAACTTATAAACCCATCAAGTTTCATTGTCGTTAGTACTGGGTGATCACAACAAGGGAAAGCGGACTCATTGTTTCTTATCCAGGATGGAGTTAGCTTTTAAATTTGTTTTAAAAGCTAACTGTAGGTCTGGTGTCATTGTTTTCTTATCCAGGATGGAGTTGGCTTTTAAATTTGTTTTTAAAAGCCAACTGCAGGTCTGGTGTCATATGGTTATCAAAACTGCTGATGTATTATCTAACTCCAAACGTGTTTTGGGACTTGATATTATATGTTGGCTTTCGTGCGAACAGTGATTGGACTGTTTACACTCATTTTTCTTACTTGATGTTAGTTTGGGTTGCAGCTCATCCGTGTGAATCTTATGATGCTTTAACTTACCTATGCCTTATATCATATACTCATGTTTACAAATGTTTAAACCTATTGTTCTCACCAACTACGTCTGTAGTTGACAGTTACTTTTCACGTGTTTCAGGTAATCAGGTTTAAGACATTTTCAGAGACAACTAGGGAGACCATTCTAAGATAGAACAAGATGAAGAAACATGCTAGGATGGATAGAAACTCACTAAATCCTAATTGTTTAATTGTCTTGTTTGAAGTCTTATTTTGTAAACTATATTTTGGGTCTGTAGTTGTCTTTATTTTGGTAGATAGTTGTCTGTAACTAAACAATTGTCTTAACATTATGAAACATAGTAATCCATTGTGGTTGTTCTTATTCAATACTTGTGCATGATTCAACTGTTCATACGTCACCGCGCCGTGGATTCCGCACGCGGCGCAGGGGTGTGACAGGTTGGTATCAGAGCCAAGGTTGTAGAGAACTAGGAAAAACCCAATGTTTAATGACCTAGACTATAACCTAAGCTACCCAATAGGACTAAGTGCTATAGGCTTGAGGATACTTAAGATCTAAGTAACTTAAGTGAGCATTAAGTCTACAATAAGCTTGAAAGATCTTAGGGACATTTTTCTAAGATTAGACATCGAGTCAAAGAATTTGAACCGGAATTCTATAATTTTAGAAACCGGATTAAATTCTCACACATATGCATTTAAGGATTTCAGAGGCAAGGATCTGTATTCTTAGTATCCTTGATCTGAAATTCTCACACAGAGATCATTATAGAAATTCAGAGGCAAAGATCTGTATTTTCGGTATCTTTGATATGAATTTCTTGTCATATTCATTATAGGATTTAGAGACAAAGATTGATATCTTTGATCTAAAGTCCTTGTCATATTCATTATAGGAATTCAAATGTCAAGATCTATTAATTTAGAGTCTTGATTTGAAATCCTTGTCATGCTCATTATAGGAATTCAAAGGTCAAGAACTATTAATTTAGAATCTTGAGTTGAAATCCTTGTCATTGTTATCATTGTTATCATTATCAGGTGTTCATTATCATAGGAACTTTATAACTTAGAATCTGTGTAACAGTATTCTTTAGTTGAAGTTCTCACAAGAGATCATTATACTCGATACTGTAGGTATTGAGGACCTAGGTTAATTAACCTAGGACACACATGCTAAAACCTAAGGTTTTAATTTCGAGTAAATTAAGAACCATGGTTTACATAATCATTATCATAGTCACAGAACAAGAGGCAATCATGAAACAATCATAATCAATCAACAGTTGGAATCTTAGCCCCAAATATAGACGACGGATTAACGCTGACGTGTTGAGGTAAGTGGTGGGTCGGTGAGAGCTTACCCTATATATAAGCTTATTTCAGTATGTTAGGGGGAATCCGGCGTTTGTATTTGGAGTGAGGATTCGGGATCAACTGGACACATGGATCATTAGTCAAAACACATGGGATACAAACATTTGGGAAACAATCATTGGTGAATCAAATCATAGTGCAATTCAAACTTGGATAAACCAAACATTATGGTGAATCAATCAAGTTGTGAACATTCTGTAAATGTAAACCTTAAGTGAAATTCTTAAGTGATTACATCATTAGTACTTACTGACATAGGTTAACAGGAAAGTGTAGAACACACGTATGATTTAGTTCTACATGTTAACAACTGTTAGTAGGTGCACACATAACATAATCATAGTTCAATCATGGAATCAATCATAGTTCAAGTTGATCAAAGATCATGAGATTCTTAATCAACGGAACACACTTGGAAATCAGTACAAACATGTTGCCAAATGCTAGCAAGGGCATGATCGTGGTATATCGAAACGGTGGTGGGCAGCGAGAGTGAGCCCTATATATAAACTATTTTCGGTATATCGGGAAAGTGTCAGTGTGTAGGTTTGGTGGAGAGATCATGGGACATCGTACATATTCACATGATAAGTATGCAAATAAGTTGATAACTTATACGTGTACTAGGTCATATTACAATTGAATGATAATACTAGTAGTATGGATATATTACTGACCTTATCATGAAAATTCAATTGTATCCTTCCTCATTACTGACCCGCTTGTGGCTTCTATTCGTAGAATGCCTCCCCGACGTGATCCTAATGGAGGGGGTTCAACAAGTGGCAACGACGATGAAATCAACAAGATTGCTCGAGCTATCGCTGTTCATATGAGGGAAGTAATCCCTGGTATGGTCACTGATATTACCCAGAATCTTCGGGGAAGTACCAGTGATTCAGCACATAACTCTAATGCTACAACTACTGGAACTGCTAACTTCACTTTCAAGCAGTTCAATGATGCTAAGCCTCCTAAGTACGCTGGTACAGAAGGAGCTACTGGTCTACTACAGTGGTTAGAGAGCATTGAGGACATTCTCGACTTCACTGGATGCCCTGAGAATCTGAAGGTCAAGATGGCCTCAAGCGCTTTTCATAAGGGCGCACTCACTTGGTGGAATTCTGAGAAGAACACCAGAGGGCGTGAAGTTGCATTAGCCTTACCGTGGGACGGATTCAAGAACTTACTTGTGGAAAAGTTTTGTCCACGTCATGAACTGAAGAAAATGGAGGTGGAGATGTGGAATCTGGTGCAAGATAGTGGTGAGAACGCAAAGTATACAACTCGGTTCCATGAGTTGTGCATTCTAGTACCCCATCTGGTTACTCCTCTATCCCGCAGGATAGAGAAATACATTGAAGGTTTGCCTTTGGTTGTCAGAGGAACTGTTATGGGGAACAACCCCACTACTTTGGAAGCAGCAATTCAACTTGGTGCTTCACTTACTGAAGAATATGTGAAGTCTGGAGTGCTCACCCGAAAGGGATTCAAGAGAGCACAGATTGAAGAAGGCAAGAAGCCTGAACAGCATCATCACAAGAAGAAGAAGCAAAAGACAATCAAGAACTTTGCAGCGTTGACTGCGGCTGCACCTACTCATGCCACACCTATCAATGCTATGCCACAACCTGCTAACGCCAGAAAGTCTTATACTGGTACATTTCCACTTTGCACCAAATGCCAGTATCATCATCTACCCAACACTCCATGCAAAAAGTGTCTCAAATGTGGGCGCATGGGACACTTTGCAGCTACATGCCGAGCTGCTCATCTTGCTGCTGCAACAACTGCTACCACTACCACTGCTGCTACAGGTGGAAGGGCCTGTTATAATTGTGGAGCAGAGGGACACTTCAGAAATCAGTGTCCAAAACTCAACAACAATACTGCTGCTGCTCGTGCTTTTGTCATTGGGACTGCTGAAGCACGTGAGGATCCAGCAGTCATCACGGGTACATTTCTTATCAATGATCACTATGTTTCTATCATATTCGATACTGGTGCTGATAAAAGCTTTATCTCTGCTCATACTGCTTCTGTTCTTAATATGCAACTATCTATACTTACTGCTCCCTATACAGTAGAAGTAGCGAATGGTAAGACCATAGTTGTAGATTCCATAATTCATGCTTGTGAGCTAAGATTAAATGACCATCTCTTTTCCATCGATCTCATTCCTATGACTCTCGGAAGTTTCGAAGTTGTGATAGGAATGGATTGGTTATCCAAAAATAATGCTGAAATCGTATGCTCTGAGAAACTTATTCGAATTCCTCTACCGTCCGGCGAAACGATGATAGTCTACGGCGAGAAACCATGCCGCGGATTGAAGATTGTATCGTGCATCAAAGCGAGGAAGTACTTGAAGAAGAAGTATTATGCTTTCCTGGCTCACGTGGTGGAAAAGAAACCTGAAAAGAAAGCAGTTGGAGATGTTCCAGTTATCAAAGAATATCCAGACGTATTTCCAGAAGACTTGCCTGGACTACCACCAGTCCGACAAGTGGAGTTTAGAATTGATCTCGTCCCTGGAGCAAACCCAGTGGCGAAGTCACCGTATCGATTAGCACCGTCTGAGATGCAAGAACTGTCTAGTCAGCTTCAAGAACTTTTAGACAAAGGTTTCATAAGACCGAGTTTCTCTCCATGGGGAGCTCCGGTTCTCTTTGTCAAAAAGAAAGACGGTTCATTTCGTATGTGCATCGACTATCGTGAGTTGAACAAGTTGACAATCAAGAATAGATATCCTCTGCCCAGGATCGATGATCTGTTTGATCAATTACAGGGAGCAACTTGCTTCTCTAAGATTGATCTGCGATCCGGGTATCATCAGTTAAGAGTAAATGATGAGGATATACCAAAGACGGCATTTAGGACTCGATATGGACACTATGAGTTTGTGGTTATGCCATTTGGGCTGACCAATGCACCCGCAGTGTTCATGGACTTGATGAATCGAGTCTGTAGGCCTTACTTGGATCAGTTTGTTATCGTCTTTATTGATGATATACTGATTTATTCCAAGTCAGAACAAGAACATGAGGATCATTTGAAGAAAGTCTTGGAATTACTAAGAGTGGAACAACTTTATGCTAAATTCTCAAAGTGTGAATTTTGGCTAAAGGAGGTTCACTTCTTAGGACATGTCATAAACAAAGATGGGATACATGTAGATCCGGCCAAGATTGAGGCGATTAAGAACTGGACTACCCCATCTACTCCAACAGAGATTCGTTCATTTCTGGGTTTGGCAGGTTATTACAGAAGATTCATCGCAAACTTCTCTAAGATAGCCTTGCCACTTACCACTTTGACTCAGAAAAGTCAAGCATTTATATAGGGACAGAAACAGGAAGATGCATTTCAACTTCTTAAACAGAAGTTATGCAATTCCCCTATTCTTAGTCTTCCAGAAGGCAGTGATGATTTCATTGTCTACTGTGATGCTTCAAACCTTGGTCTCGGTTGTGTACTTATGCAACGGGACAAGGTCATTGCTTATGCTTCAAGACAACTTAAGATTCACGAGAATAATTACACTACTCATGACCTTGAGTTAGGGGCTGTGGTCTTTGCATTGAAGATTTGGAGACACTACCTGTACGGTACTAAATGTGTCATCTATACAGACCACAAGAGCCTCAACACATTCTCAATCAGAAAGAACTCAACATGAGACAACGACGTTGGGTTGAGCTTCTAACTGATTACGACTGTGAGATTCGTTACCATCCGGGTAAAGCCAATGTGGTGGCGGATGCTCTTAGTCGCAAGGAACCAGTCAAACCAATTCGTGTTAGAGCCATGGAGATCAACACACAGCCAAACTTGAAAGACTTGATTCGTATTGCACAACAACAAGTAGTAACAGATAATCAACTCAAGACAGACTTGGATTGTGGTATTGAGAAGAAACTAGAACCTCGAGCTGATGGGTTGTTATATCTCAACGGCCGCATTTGGATTCCAAAGTCTGAAGAATTGCGCACACTCATCTGTGATGAGGCTCATAAGTCGCGATACTCAGTTCATCCTGGAGCCGACAAGATGTATCAGGACTTGAGGACATCTTACTGGTGGCCGGGAATGAAGAAAGACATAGCACTGTACGTGGGAAAGTGTCTTACATGTTCAAAGGTCAAAGCAGAACATCAAAAGCCTTCGGGACTTCTACAGCAACCTGAGATTCCTCAATGGAAATGGGAACAAATTTCCATGGATTTCATAACAAAGTTGCCGAGAACTCCGCGAGGTTACGATTCGATTTGGGTGATCGTTGATCGACTCACCAAATCTGCTCATTTTCTCCCTATCCGAGAGGATTACAAAATGGAGAAGCTATCCACTCTGTACATCAACGAAATCATTGCACGTCATGGTACACCAACATCAATCATATCTGATCGTGATAGTCGTTTCACTTCTCGCTTTTGGCAATCATTGCAAAAGGCTTTGGGAACACGTGTTAATCTTAGCACGGCGTATCATCCTCAAACCGACGGCCAAAGCGAAAGGACTATCCAAACACTTGAAGACATGCTTCGTTCTTGTGTCATTGACTTCGGTGGAAGTTGGGACACTCATCTCCCACTCATTGAGTTTTCATATAACAATAGCTATCATACGAGCATTCAATGTGCACCATTCGAAGCTCTATATGGTAGAAAGTGCCGATCACCGGTCTGTTGGACCGAGATAGGTGACTCACTGGTCGTAGGACCAGAACTCATTCAGGAAACATCAGACAAAATCACAATCATTCAGTCACGGCTTAAGGCCGCACGAGATCGGCAGAAGAGTTATGCTGATCGACGTCGGAAACCGCTTGAGTTTCAAGTCGGTGACCGAGTCTTACTCAAAGTTTCTCCCTGGAAAGGCGTTGTCCGATTCGGGAAAAAAGGGAAACTTGCACCAAGGTACGTTGGACCTTTTGAGATCCTGGAACGGATTGGTCCCGTAGCCTACAAACTCAAACTTCCAGTGGAGCTAAGCAATGTTCATGATACTTTTCATGTATCAAATCTTAAGAAATGCTTGGCGGATCATGATGTTCATATTCCACTGGAAGACATACAGATTCAGAACAACATGCAATTCATAGAACGTCGAGTTGAGATCATGGATCATGGGGTCAAGAAACTTAAACGCAGCCGTATCCCGATCGTAAAGGTACGATGGGAGGGCAAACGCGGTGCTGAGTTCACCTGGGAACGTGAAGACCAGATGAAGCTTAAGTACCCTCATCTTTTTACAGTACCTTCGGCTAGTTAATTTCGGGACGAAATTCCCTTAACTAGGGGAGACTGTAACATTTGTACATTTAGTCATGTAGTGGTGAACAGTGTTAGAACAGTGTGTATCCATGTTCAGTCAGTCAATGTGAATCATGTGTCATTATGTGCTTGTGTGTTAGAATCTTTATCATTTAACAAGTATGTATTATTTATTTACAGTCGATCTCACTAGGCAAGAACAGTAACTTGTTATATCGAAACAGTGGTGGGCAGCAAGAGTGAGCCCTATATATATACTGCGTTCGGTGTAACAGGTTAGTGTTAGTGCGTAGTGTCGAGACGAGTATTATAACATTTAATTAATTCAACAAAAATCGTAATCAGTAAGCGAGACTGAGTATAGTTATGGGTGACGATCCATAATAATACGAATGTTGAACTTATAATTATGATTAAACGACTTTAAATATTTTAATACGATCGGAAAACGTACGCGATTGCGGGTATACACGTAATTGTGAATGTTTAACGGTCCGACAACACACGAAGAGTAAAAAAAAATAATTATATTAATTATTTTATATTTTTACAATTTTGAAACTCATCATTTAAATGAGTTTAGCAACTCTTTTATTTTTAAATCCGCGTAAAATACGCGTTACGTTCCGGAAACGCGAACCGAGCGACCGAAACGGACCCGAATACCACACGGGCTATAAAAGCCTTGAATGAGATCATTTATCTCATTTATTTCACCTACAACACTTTCTCTCTCTAAATTTTCGTTCAAGCCACTCTCTCTCTAAAAACCGAGCTTTAAACGCGCGTAACTCGCTCGATTCTCAACGGATTTCGTCATTCTTGGTGTCCACGCGAAGCTCTCGACATCCTCTACACGAAAGTACAAGAATATCACAGATCCATCCAGCCAAAAACGAGGTATAAGCCTTATAAGTTTCGGAAATTAGGGTTTTCTTGTGTGTGTTCTTGTGTAACTCGACACTTGGCCGGTTCTATCCCTCCACTTTCAATCCCACACCTATAGGAACCTTCCTGGAAGTCATACTAGCTTAGATCACGGTTTAGAACCAGGTATTCGACAATGTTGATGATGCAGGTGACAGGTTCGGGAATATGGAGCTGGGCGCGCATGGGACGAACCTGCTGCCATAGGTTTGGGCAGCGAACCTCCGCGAACCCTCCTGGTTCGTTGGGTTATCAGCCGAACCCAGAAGGTTCCCACGAGCCTGTGCCGAGCCTCCTTGCATTCCACGAACCCTAGTCGCCATCAACGAACCTTGAGGAGTTTCACGAACCTTGCATGGTTCGTGTAAGCACAGCCGAACCCTCCTGGATCAGTCACGAGTCTTCACGAACCTTGGATAGGCCACGAACCCTGCATGGTTCATGGCATGATCAAGCGAACCCCTTTGATGGTTATGGTCGACGAACCTTAGATCCTGGCGAACCTAGGACGAATCAAACGAACCCCATGCATAAACTAACGATCATTTCTTGAAGCCTAGTCGGTCGAACCCTTAAGCTTGTATGGGTGAACCTAGGGTGTCTATCATTAGCCGAACTCTAGTGTTTGATAGTGGCCCACGAACCTTATTCTTTTAAAGGAGCCGAACCCTCAACCATGGCAGCCATAGGTTCGCTGCCATGGTGTGGGAATCATGGGTGTTTCGGCCCAACTCAGTTCTAACCGGCCCAATCGATTTGTTTAGCTCGGCCCACATTAGAATGAGCCCAATTCAATCATACCCGGCCCAATTCAATGCAACAAGGCCCAATTCCATTAGCAACATGGTCCAAAGGTTTAAAGCAAGCACAATTGAGCTAGTTTGGCCCATGAGAATCTTTAGTTGGCTCAATATCACAATGGAACTTTACATGATCTATCTACACCTTGTTTGGCCTAACATCATAATCAATTGGCCTAATGTCAATCCTAAGTGGCCCATGGCCTTTGTCTAAGTCCATCATGACTTTCATGGACTTAAAACCCTTTTGTTGGCCATAATCCAAAGTAATTGTAACTTGATCTTACTTGGTTTAAGTACAACTTAAACTAATTATAGCATCAAATCACAATCTCAAGGACTTAAAACAATGTAAACATTTGTATCAAATCTCATAGAAATCAATGGTTCCCAATTCACAAACAATTATCACTTTATGCATAAGGTTATGCATAAATGAATATTTCATATGTTTCATTGACCCATGATCAATCAAGTAATTCAAAGTATAACTTTCAAGTTTTCACAACAATCATAATCATGATCAAGTGTTAATCAAGTTCATAAGAACACAAGTCAATCAATGAATCAAAGTCTATACAATTATAAATCCTATATCTTATGTATGATTACAATGTTATAGGAAACAATTAGAAGTCCTGTTTGCTACTTGCTAACTGTTTAGTTCAGAGTCTACTGCTGACAGGTGAGAACTCTAGCCCCTCTTTTACTGTTTTATAACTGTTTTGGGGTGGAACACGTGATCAAAACCGCTATTTCAATCTTGTTTCATTACACAAGTTATGTGTATTTCATAAACATTACAGGTTCATCTTACGAATCCAAGGGATTCATCACTTGTTTAAGGAAATTGTCAACTGTTTTAATTTACTTGTCAATTATTAAACTCTTTTCATTAAAAAGGTTTTATAAGGGATCTTTGAACTGTTTTGAAATTGATTTACTCAAATGTATTTATGAAGGATAAACACTTTTAGATAAAGGATTTTACAAACTCTTTTGTTATAAACCTTGTTATTACACAAGGTCATCACATCATGGTATTCAAAACAAGTGGTTCACAACATGGTATTCAAATCCAGTGGTTCAAAACATGGTATTCAAATCAAGTTGTTCGAAACATGGTATTCAAATCAAGTTGTTCACATCATGGTATTCAAATCAAGTGGTTCATTTCATGGTATTCAAAACAAAGGATTTAATTCGTGGAATTAAATCCAGGCTTTTCAATTCATGTTATCAAATAAGGCATTAACACATCCGGTTAAAGTAAGATTCAGAACATGGTGTCAATTGTTGTAAACAAACTTATAAACCCATCAAGTTTCATTGTCGTTAGTACTGGGTGATCACAACAAGGGAAAGCGGACTCATTGTTTCTTATCCAGGATGGAGTTAGCTTTTAAATTTGTTTTAAAAGCTAACTGTAGGTCTGGTGTCATTGTTTTCTTATCCAGGATGGAGTTGGCTTTTAAATTTGTTTTTAAAAGCCAACTGCAGGTCTGGTGTCATATGGTTATCAAAACTGCTGATGTATTATCTAACTCCAAACGTGTTTTGGGACTTGATATTATATGTTGGCTTTCGTGCGAACAGTGATTGGACTGTTTACACTCATTTTTCTTACTTGATGTTAGTTTGGGTTGCAGCTCATCCGTGTGAATCTTATGATGCTTTAACTTACCTATGCCTTATATCATATACTCATGTTTACAAATGTTTAAACCTATTGTTCTCACCAACTACGTCTGTAGTTGACAGTTACTTTTCACGTGTTTCAGGTAATCAGGTTTAAGACATTTTCAGAGACAACTAAGGAGACCATTCTAAGATAGAACAAGATGAAGAAACATGCTAGGATGGAATAGAAACTCACTAAATCCTAATTGTTTAATTGTCTTGTTTGAAGTCTTATTTTGTAAACTATATTTTGGGTCTGTAGTTGTCTTTATTTTGGTAGATAGTTGTCTGTAACTAAACAATTGTCTTAACATTATGAAACATAGTAATCCATTGTGGTTGTTCTTATTCAATACTTGTGCATGATTCAACTGTTCATACGTCACCGCGCCGTGGATTCCGCACGCGGCGCAGGGGTGTGACACTTCTCCAGATGAGTTGGCAATGTTGTTGCTGTTGTTGGTGTTGATTCGGTTCATCATCTCTGGGATTACATCCCTCAGCTGACTGGTCAACAGTGTGGCCAGTGCAATGGTAGCAGGATCCAGTTGATGAACTGGTGGTGGCGGAGGAGGAGGTGGAGATGGTTGTATAGGAGAGTCAGGCGGTGTCGGTGTAGAAGAATGAGGAGCAGAATCCTGTGGTGGTGGTGGCAATAGAGCTGGTGGTCTTCTCGGCAGCATTCAGATTATAACCGAAAAGAAAATCGGTTAGTGCAGTGATCAGTTGCAGAAGACACATGCAAATAGAATCCTATGTCACATGATCTCTATATGAGGGTCCCTAGGTTATAGTCTAGGCCAAACCGTTTAAGTAATATGACCTATATTTCTCTATAACCATGGCTCTGATACCAATCTGTCACACCCCAGGCCGGCGGGAACGAATCGTGTTTTCCCACCGGGTGGAAGGTCCTCCGGGCGCGATATCGTTTGATAAGCTAATTGATCATATTGTTTGCATAGCACATGATGTATAATTGAGAAATGTAGACATGACAATGATATATAATTACAAAGTTAAATTACAGTGTATCGTTCATAATTTAACCCAGTAAATCTATCAAAAAGAATCAATGTGTTTATATCTTGTAACTGTACAAGATCTACAAAATATGATTCAACATTTGTCATTCCAAAAGTATTGATCAAATAAAATGCAGCTAGGTCTTCTATAAGTCCTCTAGCTATGATCTTGAAATATGGTGACCTAAACCTGTTCGTCAACTGAGAAAACATGCATTTAAAACAAAGTCAACACTAGGTTGGTGAGTTCATAAGATTGAATATTGAAAACCTTGAATTGTTCATACACACAGTCACAATGTCATAATTGATACTTGCAATAATTGAATCCACTTGTTCCACCCAATGGCCTCTCCTTAGTTATATATACAAGTAGTCTTTCACTCAATCAAGTATGCTTATATATAGGGCATACGAAAGGGTCAAGCCCAGACGCCATCCCACCACATACTCAATCAAATTCCACACTACTTGTAACATAACTAAGAATATCCATTTTCATCTCCCAAATGATTGACTTGTTCGTTATGTATTCATCTGTTTATCATATGTAGAATAATAGCGTTAGAAGGGTTTGGTTATCAAACCAAAGTATTGATACACCCTCATTGTATTAAGGAAATTAGATTTATTTAATCAGATCCTTGTATTATTCTATATTCGTGGGGTTAACTGTTGTATCACCTTTAAGTATTAAGAGTGTTAGTTAACCACTTGTAATTTGTTCTTGAACTATAGTGCATAGAGCCTAAAAGGAATCCATTGTAATCCTCACATAATCAGAGTACAATGGATCCGATTTACCTCTACCACCTTGTATGTACAGTATCCTCAGCGAAATCTATTACTAGTAGTGTAACATGAGAGAAGATCACTTTCTCAATCTACTAGTCAATAGGGTTTCCGCTGGATTAATTACTTATCACTGCAGATTAATATCACCATGTGTCGCTTTCCAGAACCTGACTTGAGGTCGCCCTGTCACCGGTCATACGTTACTGGTCAATGAATCAGTACGATCAACATACTAGCCCTACAAGCTAGAGGTTTGTCAAACCTATGGTACCACTATGCTATCGTCGGTTTAGTCACGTCAAACTAACTGGTCAGCGAATTATAGGAACTTACATGATCAACTTGAACAATTGGCACATGATTGAAGTGATATAATACAACAGGTCAATAGCAACTAATTGTAATCGTGTTCCTCCGTGTTGTTGTTCTCCTTGTCATATGTACTCAGTGTTATTAACAAAGTTAAATAAGAGCTTGTCTTATTATGTTATGTTAATTATTGTGTGAATGATATTGTTATCATGAAGTTACATTATCATGATTATCATTCCTTGTTATTCCATGTAATCACCATGTTGTCACTAAGCGGTAATAAGAACTAGTCTTATTTCCCTTAGTCGACACTGGTGGTGGATGATTCTTGTACCATGTTCTCTTGCAATATATGTTGAGTTATAGGCTAAGTGTGATAAGTACTTGACTTACTACTCTTAGTTAACTCTAGTGTAGAATGATGTTATAAAGATGTGTTATCTTCATATCATTCATGTGTTTTGTTTCTTGTCATCATGTTCATCTATGTTCATCACAATGTTTGTTCTTGTAAGAATAACTAAGGGGGTGTTTGTTTTTTAAAAAAACATCTTCTAACCTCTTCTAACCTCTTATGTCTGCGCCACGCAGACGCGGGAAGAGGTTAGACTGTTTGTTTTTCGAAGACATTTCATTAAAAAAGGTCTGCGTGACCTCTTCTTGGCGCAGACATGGACCAACCTCTTCTGAGCTCTTCCAACCTCTTCCACCTCTTCTCAGTTCGTCGCCCCCTTCACCCCAGCTCCACCGCTGACACCCAATAGCTCCACCGCCGACAACCACCATCTCCACCGCCGACAACCACCCCTTCGCGATTTCCCCCTCCACAGCAGCTCATCCTTCGTGATTTCCCCCTCCACCGCCGCCGCTTCTTCGCGATTTACCACCGCGAGCACCGTCGCCTTCGTCCCTGCGCCGCGACCCTTCGTCGGACAAAACCCTAGATCCGCAATGGTGGTCTTCAATCGAAGGTTCGTCAATCTAGGTGACAACCTCAACCGCATCCCGTCGTCGAACCCTTCATTGGATGAAACCCTAGAGCCGCGATGGTGATGGTGACAGCCTCAATCGCATCCCTTCTGCGGTCGACGGTTGACGGTGGGTGAAGAGGGACGATCAGAGGTGATGGTGACAGTGGTGGACGATCGGAGGATCGGTCGCCGGGGGTTGAGCAGATGGTGGGGTTGGGGGACGGTGGGTTGGGTTTTCATAGGAAGAGCTTTTTTGTTTGAAGATGTTTTTGGAAAACAAACACCCTCAAAAACTCTTCTTGCAGATGTTTGGTCCACCTCTTCTGCAAAAGAGGTTTGCAGATGTGGTCCGCAGACCGCAGACGTTTTACCTCTTAAAAAACAAACAACACCTAAGTGTTGTGAGATGTAATCTTACAACTAGGTTATTCTATTGTGTTGATGAGTCATTAAATTATATTATCATATTCATCTTGGTTATCTCTGTCGTATCATGATCATACAAGCATGCATACAATGATAAATGATAATAAAGCAATCAATATTATCTAATCAAAGTATAAGCAATATGTGAAACATAATCTTTTTAAATAAATAAAAGTTAAGCATGTTTCTCAACCACGAGAATTTAAAATCAGTTAAGATTAAAGAAAAGGGGCATATGAACTCACCTTGTTGTTGTAGGATTGACTTAGCTTAAAAGAAAGAATGCACGCGCTCTTGGAGTGTTCTTGTTGTAGTTTTCACCCTCCTGTATTGATTTCACGTTGTTTGTAACTTGTAAATATGTGTTGTAAAGATTTACGTGTGTGTATGTGTTAGCCTAAAGTTGGCTAACACACGTAAGTCTCGGTCATTATTCGGCCCTTGATAAATCTTTTTCAGAGTTACCCTAACACTCAATCATTTCAGATTAGGCTTAGCATATTTTGTTATTTGTTTACATTTAACATAATTTTATCCTTGTCGTGTTGAGTCACTTTGCCCATTATAATTATTTATAATCATTGACTTGGACTTTAGATTTTATTTACAAATCCTTAGCCTAATTAACTTCAAGTTAACATACTTTGTTATTGACACTATATCCAACTTTCTTTTAACTTGTCATAATATATATCACCATCTTTGTAACAAAATAAGATTTGTAAATCAATTTTTGTGTATAATCCCTTATGATTTATTCAAGTGTATATCTCCCATTTTAATAAATTGGGCCTAATAGAGGTTAACTGGGCCATATGTGTGTGACATGGGCCGATTAACTGGGCTGAAATGGCTCTTAGGCCATTAAAATGGGCCTTGGAAGTTTGTTGGGCCTGTTAAATGTGTGTGTGGGCTATCGCACTGCTGCTGTGCCAAAGGAGTTTGTTGGGCCAAGCTGTTGGATCAAAGAAATTTGTTGGGCCATGGTTCTAGAACTGGGCCGAAATAGCAGGCCTTGGGCCGAAATGGTGGACTAGTTCGCTGGGCCGAACATCAACATCATGGGCCTTAGCAAAACCCTAAGCTAAACAGATGGGCTGAAAAATAAAATGTGGGCCGAGTGAGAGTTAGTTGAGCAGGATTTGTTGCTCCTTGACCGAATGAGATTGTTGGCTCGAATGGCTTGCCTAGCGAAGGAGTTGCGTGGTCGAATAGATCTAGCCTTGGGCGAATGAATCATTCTCAGCGAATGAGGGGGACGAATGGAAGAGTTAACCCGAAAGAATGGCTGGAGCATGAGCAAGACCCGAATGTAGGTTGGCCGACTAGGTGGAGGCTCGGCGAAAGAGTCTGGTGTTTTGGCCGAAGGGTGGGTGTCGAATGAGGAGATTCATTCGACTGGCTGGGTGTCATTCGGCCGTATGGGTTCTTCGCCAAGCTGGGTGGGTGAGCCGACCATGAGTGTTCAACCACACTTCCAACTAAAGCTTCGAGATGATTCAGGTGCTGGTGTGTATCAGATTAGTGTGTGTAGGGGTTGAAGAAAATGGGTTAGATCCGGTCAAGGCTAGGTCCGAACAAGAAGGGTTCTTAAAACCCTAATTTTCGTAACTTTGGCAGCTCATTTACCTCTGATTCAGTGGGTGTTAGAACGGATCCTTTGTACTTTCGTGTAGAGAATGATGAGAGCTTCAATTTGGCACAAGAATAAGGTGATTTGGTTGAGTTTTGAGAGAGTTATGGTAGAGAAAAGGTAGAGAGAGAGTATATGGCCGGATTTAGGGTTTTAGAGAGAGAGAGAGTGGGGGATGAAATGAAGAAGATGAACTCATTTAAGGGTATTTATACCCCGAGTGAGTCCGGGTTTGTTTTCGTTGCTCGGTTTGCGTTTTCGTCGCATTTCCGGAACATAACGCGTATTTTACGTAGTTTTAAATAAAAAGAATTCATTTTAATTATTTTGATGAGTTTCAAAATTGTAAAATATTAAAATGTTTTATTTTATTAATTTAAATTCGTTCATGTCGTATTTTCGTTTTCGTTTTGTCAGATCGCGTCACCCTAGCGCGTATTCGTTCGAATCACCACCCGAACAAACACGACGATGGTTTTGCTTTCCGACTTTTGTTTTCTACTTTTCAGTCATTATTTCAGAACTCAAAACTCACAGATATGTTTGTGTGAATCGTCAGTCACGCAAACACACTGTAATTCATTATTCTGGAATAACACTGCAATTGTGTTTGAATTGTGTTTCCTCACTGACGGACTCAACTAAACATACAGTTTTCACATTGTTTTCGTATTGATTTGTCGGCCATCTGATTCCTGTCATCTATGGATATCAGATCGCAACCGACTTGTTCTTGTTATTTACTTGAACACTGTTGTTTCTCTTGATTCGTTGTTTTAACTGTACTTAGGTTTTCACCTAAATACTAACAACTATGGTTTATCATGCGTGTTGTACTTACAGTATTTAAGTTTTCACTTAAATACGTACAACTGTTTCTTGTATTCCGATTTCTGTTATCACAAACACTGTTCACATACTTGTATTTACACATAGTCAATAGTGAAAGTACACATACCGTACGGACTTGCCGGACGATCTGGTACTGGATGTCACACTTGTCCAATTTTTTCACGTTGTTCGTAATTACACTGATCTAACGAGATGTACATTAAAACAAATCGTTACATTGGTGTAATACAGCTCGTTACGTAATAAAAGTTCACCTCTTGTTTTTAAAACCTTCATAACTTCTATACACATTTTTATTTTTTATAAAAATTAAACCATCAAACTTATCAAGTTGTTATCTTTAATACAAATATAATATTGTCAAAATTTTCTAAATGTTTGTAAATTTACTGATATAACGAGTTGGAACATTAAATACAAATCGTTAGATTGGCGTAATACAACTTGTAACGTCTTTGATTTAAAAATAGGAAAATAGGGGATTGTTAAGAGTGTGACCACTAGGCTAGAAGCCCTTTAATTTATTTTTGTATATTTATTTATCTTTTTGTGTCACACTTGACTTATCAATATTGAGTTTTTTAAAAAAAAATGATCCTAAAGATTGTGATTCTTGTGGATATTTTTATATTTGGAGCTCTATTCAAAAGGAAGATTACTAAACATTGTGTGACGCCAACCATAGTGAAAAAAAGACCAATGTAGTTTTTGTTTGAATTTGATCAGCACACTTAAGCTGACGAATAATAAAGATTGATTTTTCCTTTGTATCGCCTAACAGAAAAAGAAAATCAAGTGACAAACCAATATGACACCTCAAATATCTAAAGATTGAGTTTTACCCAATGTGGTTGACCAAGAGAAATCATAAACGTCATTAAAATCAATCACGCTTAAAGAATCATACAATCAATGTTTGAAATTACAATTAGATCTATTAATTTGATACTTGTAAGGATTTAGGTTTGCATAATCATTGTTTATTAGATTCCCCTTATATGGAATCGAAATCCGGTTTTGAAAGAACTAAACCATTGGTTGTATCAATTTTCAAATTTACGTTTTTAGAAGAAAAATTATGGAAAACAAGTCTTAATTCATCACCACCTACAAGCAGAAATAATAACGCAATTTTAACACAAAAAATACAACCTTTGCCTTATTTCAGATGTTCTATTCTGAAATCCACAAACTACACAATATCCTCATTCCATACATACACCATCCTTCAAGAAAACAAAAAAAAATAGGAAATGATAGAATCTAGCGTTATCATCTTTTTGTACTTGTTTCAAACACTATAAGAAAACTTAGTATTAGAAGTTACAAGTCGTAAAAATACAAAGGAAATTTGAAATGCATTGAAGACAAGATATATCAGTGTGGATAAAGTGCAAAAGGCACTCTTCTACAAAAACTCAAGGCATCAATTGAGATACTGCAAATGAAGGAAGAAGACATCATCAATTCATTCTCCATTAAGTTAAATAGTATTTTCACAGGGGTAATGCGTTAGGAACAAGCTTTGAGAAACAAAATCTATTGCAAACACTCTTAAATTCAATGATTGTAAAATTAATAAAGTGTCACACCCCCTGCGCCGCGTGCGGAATTCACGACGTGGTGAAGATTGATGGTTGAATCATGCACAAGTATTGAAAGAAGAACAACCACAATGCATTACTAGGTTTCATAATGTTAAACATTGTTTAATTACAAGCTTTCTAACTATCTACCAAAAGAATGACAACTAACTGACCCAAAAATATTGTTTACAAAATAAGAACGGACAAGATAATTAAACAATCAGGATTAAGTGAGTTTCTATTCCATCCTAGCTTGTTTCTTGATCTTGTTCTATCTTAACTATGGTCACCTTAGTTGTCCTTGTAATGCTCTAACACTAGTTACCTGAAACACGTGAAAAGTAACTGTCAACTACAAGTAGTTAGTGAGAACAATATGTTTAACATTTGTAATTTTAGAGCTGTAGATTTAAACAATATTAATACAACATTGTATAAATATGTCATGGATAATTGTAACACAAACTATCATCAAGTAGGAAGAACGTGTGCAGACAGTCAATGACTATCTAGTAAACACATGGCCACATATGATCAAGTCCTAAATTACATTTGGAGTTAGATCATTAGTCAGTGCAACGCATTCAACACGAGCTGTACCATTGAATTTAATCAACGACAACTCCATGACGTAACCCGGCCAATATGACCTATGCTGATAAACTTAATTAGCAGCAAATCCATATTACCATAACGCATCCAATCTTTAGTTAGTTTTTTAAACAAATTTAAACGCTAGCTACAGCCTTGGCGTAACCAAATGTGTCCCGCTTTCCCTTGTTGTGATCACCCAGTACTAGCGTTAAAAGATTAAGATTAAGAATGAATGAATGAATGTGTCTTGATGTGTATAAGTTTGTTCACAATGATGAACACCATGACTACATTTTATGATAATTGAACAATCAAAATGTTTAACTATTTTAAAAGGTTTGAACAATGACTTTTTGATTGAATACCAGGGTAGAATACATATCTTGAATATCTTGATTGAATGCAATGATTGAGTACTTGATTGAATACGTTGATTGAAAAATTTGTTTGTGAACATAGATTTAATAAAAAAAATGTTATTTTGAAATCCCATAGTTTACAAGTTTAATTGTAGGTCCAAATCTGATCAAGACCCGAGCTTTATGGCTGCGATCGACATCAAATGACTCTAAAGTGTGCGGAATCCATATTAGAATCACAAGAAGAGATAGAAAAATGCTTTTTTTGTATATTTTGCGAAGTTCGCAACAACAATGCCTCAGTACGTCTAGAGAGAAATTGCCTCGGGAATCCAACCTAGAACAGTACAAAATACGTTTATATATACTAAAATAAAATAAAATTTACTTCTACTTAAACTAAATTGTAATAAAATTTTAATCAACTAAGGTTAATACTGATAAAAAAAATTAATACAAGAGAAAATAAAATTAACTAAATCCTAAGAAAAACTATAATTCTACTAAAACTAAAAATAAGAGTAACATCAATCAAACCCTAATAAAAATTGAAACTAAAATTAATCTAAATGCAATTTAACTAAAAATTTTTAACTAAAAATCAAGAAAATCGAGTCAAGTAACGGGTGACGCAAATAGTGATCTCATTCTATGCACAGAATGGTAGTCGAAATGATGATTCGAACGTATGTGACAATTACCCACACTTGAACTTGACATAGTCGTATAAGCGTAAATCGGTCACCAATCACGTATGCCTCGATATACTTAAACTAAAACTATGTACACTATATACATTTTGAGCTGAAGCCCGAATCTCTAACATTCCCTAATCAGGAGGCTCCTCTTTAATCTGTCTTCTGTCCAACATGTTCAATGCCTTTCGCTCATGATTATTTATGCAATTAAGGAACAATTCAAAACCTGTGAACGGGTCAGGCCACCAATATTTAAATTTACCTGGACCAAACCTGATGCGTGGCAAGTACTGGTGAGAATGGTTGTGCACAAACTTTGCTGCTTTGGTTCTCTTTTTTCTTTTGATACCATCCTAGCACCTTCAATCTGGTTGGATCCACTGCCTTCCTTTTTGTTGCCTTTTCCCGAGGTTGTTTTGATAGTGGGGGTTTTGCATCATCAAATCTCACTTCGGGTTGGCTTTGGTGGTCTACCTCTTCATCAGATGCTTCTTCTTCGATCATAGGAAGCTCAACTTCCTTCTCTTCAGTTTCCTCAACATCCTCATGGGTTTCCACCTTGATCCCCACACTTAGTTCTCCATTTAATAACGTCTCTAAAATCTGTAGATCAGCAAGTGGGTCAAAATGCACATCCTCCTCTACCACAGTGACTTCATCTTCACACTTAGACTGAATTTCCTCCTTCTCAACCAAGAACCCAATGGAATTAGCCATGTCCAACTCCTCTTCTTCATCATATGCAACATCATGCGGACTTTGAAATCCCAAGTATACATTTATTTTTATCATTCCATTATTGTAATTATTTATTATACTTATACGTATTTTTATTCAAAAGTACTTGTATTTATATTATTTGGTATCACATTGGATATTATTTATTTATTTACTTGTATCTTATGTTACAAAATATACACAAATATGTATTTATGATATTATTATCATACAACACTTATACTTTATTTTTACAAATGTATTTATTATGTTTATTTTATATCACATTATTTTTTTATTATGCATATATTTATTCATATTACAAACATATTTATTTACTTATTATTTATTACTCCTTTATATTCCAAGAGAATTTATTTCTATTTACTTCATACTACATTATGTTTGTTATTGTTATTATTATATTTTTGTTTTTATTTTAATTTTTATTTAAATCTGACACCAATTTTCTAATTATGATTTTTATTTTTATTTATTTATTTATCATTTATTTATTTTTCTGGAATTAAAATGTAAAATCAAAATTGAAAACCAATCTGGGATGCTACGCATGGAGATCAGCTGGTGGTGCTAGGTGGTCCGCCTAGCGATAAACCCACCGGAGAACATGGTTTCCGGCCATCACGAGCATTCCCGGATTGTTCTTTTGTCCAAATTCAATCCCAAATCAGTCCTAATCTGTCCAAAACTAATTTGATTTCTAAACTAAGAATCGAAAAATAACAACCAAAATAAAAGGGGTTACCGGTGGTGTGTCTGTGGTGGCAAAATCAGGCTGGCAAAATAGAAGGTGGAAGAAATATGGTAGTGGTAGTTGACTGGTGCGCTGACCGGAGGTGAATGGTGGTGGAAGACAGCGGCGGCGGAGATAAGTGGCAGTAACGGTGGTGGCGTGGTAGTCGGTAACAGAGAACGGTGGTGATGACAGGAGACTGTGGTGACCGGTGATCGCAGAGATGATGATGAAATCGACAGGAGATGGAGGTGAGTATGGTGGAGACCAGTGGTGCTAGTGGTGGTTAAGGGTGGTGGATGGTGGTACAGAGGATGGAGGGCATGAGGCGTAGTGGAAATAGGGTATTAGGCGTGGTGGTGGACCGGTGGTTTCCGGTTGACTTATATATATATATATTTTTTTCGAATTTTCCACTCCCGCGCGCATCGCCTTAGACCAAACACCGGGTTGGTGCGTAGCGCGCTGAAGCAAACATCTGGGATTCTGAAATCTATCCTCGCGTATCGCCTTATGTCAAGTGTTGGGATGGGGCGTAGCGCCTAAGGTTTTGTTTTCTAATTTTTTTTTAAATTAAATTAATTCTAACTAAAGGAAAACATAAAATAAATTAAACTAATTTAATTTTAAACTAAGTTAATTCCTAAAAATAAAATAAAATTTACTTCTACTTAAACTATATTCTAATAAAATTTAAATTAACTAAGGTTAATACTAATAAAACAAAATTAAAACAAGAGAAAATAAAATTAACTAAATCCTAAGAAAAACTATAATTCTTTTAAAACTAAAAATAAGAGTAACATCAATCAAACCCTAATAAAAATTGAAGCTAAAATTAACCTAAATTCAATTTAACTAAAAATTTTTAACTAAAAATCAAGAAAACCGACTCAAGTAATGGGTGACGCAAATAGTGATCTCATTCTATGCACGGAATGGTAGTCAACTATTCGAAATGATGATTTGAACGTATGTGACAACTACCCACACTTGAACTTGACATAGTCGTATAAGGGTAAATCCGTCACCAATCACGTATGCCTCGATATACTTAAACTAAAACTATGTACACTATATACAATTTGGGCTGAAGCCCGAATCTCTAACATTCCCTAATCAGGAGGCTCCTCTTTCATCCGTCTTCTATCCAACCTGTTCAATGCCTTTCGCTCATGATTATTTATGGAATTAAAGAACAATTCAAAACCTGTGAACGGGTCAGGCCACCAATATTTAAATTTACCTGGACCAAACCTGATGCGTGGCAAGTACTGGTGAGAATGGTTGTGCACAAACTTTGCTGCTTTGGTTCTCCTTTTCTTTTGATACCATCCTAGCACCTTCAATCGGGTTGGATCCACTGCCTTCCTTTTTGTTGCCTTCTCCCAAGGTATTTTTCATAGTGGGGGGTTTTGCATCATCAACTCTCACTTCGGGTTGGCTTTGGTGCTCTACCTCTTCATCAGATGCTTCTTCTTCGATCATTGGAAGCTCAGCTTCCTTCTCTTCAGTTTCCTCGACATCCTCATGGGTTTCCACCTTGATCCCCACACTTAGTTCTCCATTTAATAACGTCTCTAAAATCTGTAGATCAGCAAGTGGGTCAAAATGCACATCCTCCTCTACCACAGTGACTTCATCTTCACACTTAGACTGAATTTCCTCCTTCTCAACCAAGAACCCAATGGAATTAGCCATGTCCAACTCCTCTTCTTCATCATATGCAACATCATGCGGACTTTGAAATCCCATGTAGTTACCATCGCAGTAGTATGTAAATCATCCTTGATTTTCCACATGGGATGGGTTTGTGCACTTAATCACAGCTTGGATTTCTCTATCTCTTTCTGCCCTGGCATCTGTCACCCATGCATTCAGATCCTCTCTAGATATATATGCATACATGATGTACTGAACACGTAAACAAGACCTGAATCCTAAGAATACAACCTAGACTCACAAGACACACCACAAAAGACTCACAAATAACGACAAACAAACAAAGAAAAACACAGACACAATCGAAGCTAGTTTCGCTATTGCCTAGTGTCCTCGGCAACAGCGCCAAAAACTTGATGTGAGCGGTCCTACCCTAAAAACAGGAGAAATTAAAAGCCATCTAACATAAGCTAAAGACACTCTAACTAATCGTAGACCTAGACTCGACCTAACACCTAATAATAATCGTAAATCTCGAACTAGACTGCTACGTAGGCAAGTGCACCTATCGGAGACAGTATAGCTTCTAGAAGACCGGATATCGAACCCTAAGGACACTAGTTTGACAAAACTAACCTAGACTGTGAACAAAATAAAGTAAAAGGGGGGGGGGGGGTTTGGTGCACTTCTGAAAACCTAAGTGAGACTGTAACAAACTAACTAACTAAATTTACAACTGAACACTAAAAAGACTAACTAAACTGTAGCTAACAGCAAGACAGTAAAATGAATTCTAACTCTAAACAGGTCAGACTGGTTTACCTAGGATGGGAATCAAAAGTGTGACAAGTGATGACTTGGACTGACTTCTGAGGTGTAACATCACAGTATCTCGGGTTTGTTGGTACATGATAAATGTTAAGACCTGATATGATAATTGTTAATGATTATGGATTAACAAATGTTATTATCACTTGTATACATTATTGAGAACACATTGTTATGAGCATAAACCATGGGAAATTTAGTTGAAATACAAATAAACAGAACCAGAGAGTTTATTTCAGAGATATACATATATGAGATGTTACGATTGGATTTGGAATGGTAGTGGTATAGGATTCTATAACCAAAGATAGGCAAGGATATAATCATGGTCTATCGAAGAGGTGGTGGGATGGTGGCTGAGGAAGTTGCGACTGACCTCTACGTATGCTCTATACGTAAACCATCTTCGGTTTATCATGATTATATCAGTGTTGAGGCTTTGGTGAGGAGAATCCGAGGTTTTAGTTGGAATGACAAAGAGTTATGGGTTAGTTATTGTTGGTTAATAAACATAGTCAAGGACACATGGTCATGGTTTATCGAAATGGTGGTGGGACGGTGGCTGGATAGTTGCGACCTACTCCTACATATGCCCTATACATAAGTTTATTTCAGTCTATCATGGATGTGTCAGTGATATGGTTTAGTAGGAATTGGATTGGGAAAATATAATATTCAAGATTATAAATAACGAAAGCATTATTGGAAACGATTACGCGATAGTGAGGTTACGAAGATAATATTAAACGCGAATATTAATTCAAAAATATTAACTTAATCATGTATTCGCGTGGGTGACGATTAACACGAATATAATTATTAGGAATAATATTCTGAAACGATATTCCATAAATTGTAACTCGAATCGAAATATGATACGAGCGTTGGATTCGGAAAGGTGACGATCTTTACGATTACGTACGTAAGTAACGTGTTTCGACAAGATAACGAAATAATATTTAACGATATTAAAATTAGAAAAAGAAGTTTAAAAACGTTTATTAGGAATTACAATCTAAGACGTATCCGAACGAATCGTTTTATTAAATAAATAATTTAACGAAAGTGAACGAAATCTTTTTTTAAAACAACTTTAAATTAAAATCCTATTATTAAACGAAATATGATCATTTAAACCTCTTATGTTTTAAACATGTTTTCGAGCAACACCGAGCATATAATAAATTTTTATCGTTAGATAAGCGAGACCGAACACGCGGGGACGATACGGTGTATAAATGATGGAAAGCCTTCCATCTCTTTAATTTTCCCAAGCTTCATGTCACACCCCCAATTTTCAACTAACGGAATCATACCGTTTGGGACGTGACAAACCAGGATCTCAGATCATTAGACATAACGAAGACCTCTATATGATTTTCAAACATACTTTGGTCTTAATTAGTAAAATCAAAGTTTAACATTTGCGGAAGCGTTTGAAAACTAATAATAGAAAGTAACTATTGCATAACCATAAATACAATGTTCAATGTTTTAAATCAACAACTAAAGTAAACTGTATGCATGAGACTCAACGTCCTAGTCCCTGCTTGTCCTTGCTTGTGCCTTAGTGTCCTGAGAAAACATGTAAATCAAGTCAACACAAAGGTTGGTGCATAACACAGGTTTAAGCATTCACAAATGTTGAAACCACAGTTTGAATATAAAGTTTGCAGATAACATAATCACACATGCATAGTCATGATAGCTAGTCATTTGTACTATTTACATAAGTGGTCGACACCGAAGCTGACGATTGCCATGCTATAGCATGTTTTTGCCTTGCCACTATTGTCTAGCACGAACAATAGTAATGTGTGTGTTTGGTCAGTCAAACACCTGCGTAGATCCCATCTACCAAGTGAGGTTTGTCAAACCTAATAGATCTATTTCCAACTACCACGCTTTGCGCTACGGCAAACTAAACGGTTCGAAATGAAGGCTTTGTAATGCTATGTTTGCACTTAATGTAAACATCTAACTCATGCAAGTGATATGTATCTAAAAGCATTTGTTGCACATGTTTTCTCCCCCAAAACAGTTTAAAATAAGAAAGGGGCCGTGTACGCACCTTAGAATGCAAATAGAATGATCAACTGTTCGTGAGTTCACGTAGACAACCTTCTACGGAGAATCTGTGTCATTACAATAACGTCGCGTTATTCGTAATGTTAACTCATGTTTGTGGTCACATACGTGTCAACACGCGTATATTAAGTCGTTTGAAACGTTCATACAAAAGTACTAACGGTTTCAAATTCGTTTGTTTAAATCGTATAAATGTATACGATTTCATTTTAGGATACGTAATTATACGCGCTTAGTCTTTTGGTCAAAATATAAATTTTATCATTTTATTTTGTTCGTGATTCCATTATGGTTCCAACGAATTTTGAACGGATTAAAACGGACAAGTTATGACCAAAATACTAAAAATTGGTTTTAATTTCAAAAACCGGTGGAGCCTAGGTTCGAACCCGTGACACCCAACTCCAAGAACCCGCACCCAACCAGATGGTCTGGTAATGATTTTGTGTTAAAATTGAATTATAATTGTTTTTAAGCATAAACAAGTTGGATTCTCCTTGTTTAACTTTAACCGAAACCATGGGAATCCAATCGACCCACGATTCGAACTCGATCGATCCCAAAACCATAGGGTTATCGTTCCAGAGATTCAAACGAGTTCTCTTGTGTTTTTAATTGCTTTATTTCATCGAATTATTAGGGTTTTGCAACCCCTAATTCGAATTTGAACCCTAAACCATGAACTTTGATTCAATTCTTCAAATTCGTTAATGTTACTCAACAAAATCATAGGGTTTTCATTCCTCATAGGATTTCGACCCTCTCTGTACAAAGTAATTTGATTCTATGATCGCTTAACTCAAAAGCCACCAAATGGTTTTAACCGAAAACCCTAGAAATCAAACTTGTAAAATCCGTAGTTGTTTGACACAATTATCCTAGGGTTTATGTTATATGAAAGATTTCGAAACTGATGGTATAGTTTAATTTGATTACTAAACTCGTTTTCATAAAGACCCCTAAACCGGTTTATGTCAAGAACCCTAGATCTTGAAATCGTAAAATTCATTGTTGTTTTACAAAATTAACATGAGGTTCTCATTACATGATTAATTCCGAAACTTTCTGTATAAACTAATTTGATTTCTAGATCCATTTTGATCAAAACCCCCAAAACGTTTTCTAAGATGAACCCTAGAATTAGATCTTTAACAAATCGATGTTATTACATGAAATTAGGTTAGGGATACGCTTAATCGGTATGTTTAGGTTGTGTAGAGATAAATATTTACCTGGTTTGGTGTTGTATTGTTGAAATTCGACTATTGACTTGAGTTTCGGTTGCTTCTCGAACCAAATCTTTGGTCCGAAACTTCTGAGATCAAATTGATGTGTGCTTAAGCTTCTAAGGGTGCCGATTAGAGTTTAGGTAGGCTCAATTTGGAAGTTTAAAGTCGAATTGTAATGCTCCATGATTGCAAATGACGGTTTTAAGCTTTTAAAAATACAATTGGGTTTAATTTGTCTTTATGGTCACAATTAACCGGTGAATTAATGATAGGAATCATAAATATGATGTTTAATGGCCATTTAATCCAATTAAAACTTGTGTTAATGAAAATTTCGGTTTCAATTGATCATATAGTTCGAATTTTGACTTTCAAGGTCAAAATTGAGCATATTAGGAAATTACAATATCAATCCTTGTAGTTTAAGTGTTTGTAAACTTGTTTTGCACCATAATAATCCTTAAAATTCGTTTTTGTATGATTACATAACATTTCGGTTAACAAAGTCGAACCAAAATCCCGAATTGTCACTAGTTTGGTCAATTGAAACGTTATTGGGCTAAGTTAACCCAATTGGGCCTCATAAATGCAATTGGCCTACCTTGGGCCTCATTGGGCCTACTTTGGCCTCATTGGGCCTCCCTTGGCCTCATTGGGCCTCCCTTGGCCTCATTGGGCCTTCCTATTTGTGACTTTGTTATTTTCAGTTAACAAGGTTAATTCGAAAAGTAGGATTGTCACATCATCCCCTTGTTGAAGGAATTTTCGTCCCGAAAATTAGCAAATGTTAGGAGTAGTTAGGAAACTACTTACGAGTTTAAATCGTACGTGATAGTGTGGTTTGATCATTCCGTGTGTTTGTGTGTACTCACACACAAAATCTAATACTTGCAACATCACAATATGTGATCGTTCAGTGTGACTGTTTGTGTGTACACTAGTTAGTTCACCTAACTGTGACTGTTTGTGTTTGACCATACTGTGCTGTCTAACCTCACACATAGTGAGTGTCTGTAACTGTTTGTACTATGCAACCCCGCACATAGCAAAATGTGTATAACTATTCATGCATGTACTACCATAACATGTAACGTATGAAATGTAGCACAAATGTTTGTAACAAAACCAATTGTATCAAATGTTTGTGTTTACAGTTTGAAATTTGCAGTGTTGATGTATGAAACATCACGTCATCCCCTTGTTGAAGGAAATTTCGTCCCGAAATTTAACGTGCGCTCTCAGTGTTTGTAGTTGCTGTTTTGAACAGACGAGGATACTTCTTCATCATTTGGTCTTCCCGTTCCCATGTGAATTCAGGACCACGTCTTGAATTCCACCGAACTTTGACTATCGGAATCTTGCTTTGCTTAAGTTGTTTGACCTCTCGATCCATGATCTCTGCTGGTTCTTCAATGAATCGTAACTGTTCATCCACTTGTATTTCTTCCAATGGTACAATCAATGTCTCATTAGAAAGACATTTCTTTAAATTCGATACGTGAAAGACATCATGAACTCCACTGAGTTCATCCGGCAATTTGAGTTGATACGCAACCGGACCAATCCTTTTCAGAATCTCAAAAGGTCCTACGTAACGTGGACTAAGCTTCCCTCGCTTGCCGAATCGTATCACACCTTTCCAAGGTGATACCTTTAGAAGAACTCGGTCTCCTACCTGAAATTCCAATGGTTTACGACGTTTGTCAGCATAACTCTTCTGTCGATCCCGGGCCGCTGCCATACGGTTCCGGATTTGAACTATCTTCTCAGTCGTTTCGTGTACTAGTTCAGATCCTGTAATCTGACTGTCACCAATTTCAGCCCAACAAAACCGGTGAACGACATTTGCGATCATACAAAGCTTCAAACGGTGCTGCTTGAATACTTGTATGATAACTGTTGTTGTAAGAGAATTCCACTAACGGTAAGTGATTTTCCCAGCTATCACCAAAGTCAATTACACAAGCTCGTAACATATCCTCGAGCGTTTGAATCGTACGTTCACTTTGACCGTCGGTCTGTGGATGATAGGCGGTACTCATATCCAAACGAGTCCCCAATGACTTATGAAGTGATTTCCAAAAGTTGGAAGTAAATCGGGCATCCCGATCTGATATGATAGAGATTGGCACGCCATGCCGTGCTACCACTTCCTTGATATAAATGCGAGTCAGTTTCTCCATCTTATCGGTTTCCTTGATTGCTAAGAAGTGTGCAGATTTCGTTAATCGATCAACAATTACCCATATCGTATCACAACCACTCGGTGTACGGGGTAACTTAGTAATGTCAGCCTTCATGTGAGGCCACCAATACAGTGCCTTCAAATCATGATACATTTTGTCTGATCCCGGATGGACTGAATATCTGGGCTTGTGCGCTTCATCCATCACGAGTTCCCTTAACCCTCCATACAAAGGTATCCACAGTCGATTAATGAAATAACGAATTTCATCAGGTTTAACATCCAATTGTTCTTCCATTCTTCGTAAGGATTCCTGTACCAAGTTTTCCTTTTTCCAGGCCTCGATCTGAGCACTGCGCACCTTGTCTGGTAAATCAGTATGTATCGTCATCATAAGTGCGCGAACCCGTCTTGTTGAAGTATCTTTCCTGCTTAAAGCATCAGCTACCACATTAGCTTTTCCCGGGTGATACTTAATCGCGCATTCGTAGTCGTTCAACAACTCAACCCATCGTCGCTGCCTCATATTAAGCTCCTTCTGATCAAGGATATGTTGTAAACTCTTATGATCAGTGTAAATGGTACACTTAGTTCCATACAAGTAATGCCTCCAAATCTTCAAAGCAAAAACCACTGCTCCTAACTCCAAATCATGAGTAGTGTAATTCTTTTCGTGTGGTCGTAGTTGCCTGGAAGCATAAGCAATCACTTTATCACGTTGCATCAACACACATCCCAAACCCTGTGCTGATGCATCACAATACACCACAAAATCTTCCGTTCCTTCCGGTAAGGACAGAATCGGTGCACTGCAGAGTTTCTGTTTCAATAACTGGAATGCAGTTTCCTGTTTATCCGTCCAGTTATACTTCGTACCCTTGCGCGTAAGAGCTGTAAGTGGTTGAGCGATCTTTGAGAAACCCTCAATGAATCGTCGGTAATAACCCGCCAAACCAAGGAATTGTCGTACCTCGGTAGGGGTCTTTGGTGCTTCCCAATTCTTAATCGCTTCAATCTTTGTTGGATCAACATGTATACCCTTTTCATTGACTATACGACCCAAGAATTGTACTTCTCGCATCCAGAAATCACATTTCGAGAACTTAGCGTACAATTGTTCTTGTTTCAGTAATTCTAGTAGCAATCGGAGATGTTCAGCGTGCTCTTCTTCGGTCTGAGAATAGATGAGAATGTCATCAATGAAAACAATGACAAACTTATCGAGATAAGGTTTACAAACACGATTCATGAGATCCATGAATACTGCTGGAGTGTTTGTCAACCCAAATGGCATGACCAAGAACTCATAATGTCCATAGCGCGTCCTGAATGCTGTCTTTGGAATATCCTCTTCCTGGACTCTTAGTTGATGATAACCCGATCTAAGATCAATCTTCGAGTAGTAACTCGAACCTTGCAACTGATCGAACAGATCGTCAATTCTGGGTAACGGATACCGGTTTTTTGATAGTAACCTTGTTAAGTTCCCGGTAATCGATACACATACAGAAAGTCCCGTCCTTCTTCTTAACAAACAAAACTGGAGCTCCCCACGGTGAAAAACTAGGTCGTATGAAACCCTTATCCAACAACTCTTGCAATTGTGTAGATAACTCTTGCATCTCAGACTGTGCAAGTTGATAAGGCGCCCTAGCTATCGGTGCTGCATCTGGTGTAAGGTCGATTCGGAATTCCACTTGTCTGATAGGCGGTAGTCCCGGCAAGTCTTCTGGAAATACTTTCGGAAATTCACAAACTACTGGTATATCTTCAATCTTCTTCTCAGCTACCGGCTTTTCAGTTATAAGTGTTATAACTGCTGTATGACCTTTACGCAGACATTTGTGTGCTTTCATACAAGATATGAGACGCAGTGGCGTACTGCTCTTCTCGCCTTGTACATACAATGTATCTCCATGCGAAAGAGGTATACGAACGATCTTTTCATGGCACACTATTTCAGCCTGGTTTTTGGACAACCAGTCCATGCCAATGACTACATCAAAACTTCCTAAAGTGATAGGCATAAGATCAATTTTCAATGTCTGACTCATCAAGTCAAGAATACATCATTTGAGAATATGTTCTACTGCAACTAACTTATCATCAGCTAGTTCTACAGTATATTCAACTTCTACTGGTGTTGAGGTTATGGCAAATATTTCACCAAATTCATTAGATCTAAAGCTCATTTATGTTCCAGTATCCAACAACACAGATCATAACATTTGTTTATCACATATGTACTTGCAATGAGGTCGAGCTTTTCTCTATGCTTCTTATGATCATGAAGGCTTGTCCCCTCAGACCATTGTTTATGTTCCTCTTGTTGTTACTACCAGTGTGGTTCAATTGAAATGCCCTGGCTTCTTGCATCCAAAGCATCCTTTGAGTGTTTCTTGTTGTTGTTGTGGTCATTGAGAACTCTGCTCAGTAGACACATGAAATCAGATTTCGTTCTTCGTTTGATAGGGAATCTTTACAGATGTTCGCAAGTAGATGTTTTGACATACATTTGAAGTTATCCAGGTGAAGTGCAAAATCTCACTATGAGTGTTTCTCAAACACAGAGTAACCAGAACTACGGCTGGAAATTTAATGAATGTTATGTTGGAATCTCGATATGTTAACGGAATTCATTTCAACTACTAGAATGAAAGATATGCGGATATTTTATGTATGCGTTTCGAAAAATAGGCTCACAATAGAAATTGCCAGAATTTATGCGTACCTGTAAGTTCACGATTACGTTGCGCACCATGATCGTCAATTTACCTTACATAAGGATTCTAGTTCCTCCTACCTTGAGCTATTTGGTTTTGTGGGATTCAGAGTTTATTCAGGACATCAAGACTCAGACAATAGTCACATGATGTATGATTGGATAGTCTATCCAAAGAATTACTTAGGGATAGTTACTTGAGTCGAATGCTAATATAGGGTCTAGTGTAGATCCTTCAAGGACAGTTATTCGGCTTGAGTGTGTTTTTCTTATGAAATCTGATGTCGAGACACTCATTGTGTGAGTGTTAATGTGGTTGTTTGGAGTTGACCACCTTGCAGTCAATGTATCTCCCATAAGTTCCCAAGTTGATGGTTAACTCCTAATAGAGGTCACCAAGGTTTTCATATTATGCAACTTGCCTTTACGTAGGCACTTGTAACGGGAATCTTTCCTGCACAATCACTCTAGTTCTTCTTAACTCGAGTGACAGTGTCCGTTTGGTGGCACTTCAAGTGTGAAAAAGAGTTGAGTTTTGAATTCTCATCTTACAATTGATGAGTTCATAAAGTGGTCCTAGTAAACAGTACATGTGGAAGTACAAAGAGCTACAAGAATGTTGTCGAGGAGTTAGAAAGAAAATTGATGTTTTCCTATCAAGGCTGAAGCACAACCTTATCAACTATCATCAGTGTTGTAAAGAGTGACAAATCATTTGTCAAAACAAAAATTTCAATGGAACTAGTAGATATAGTCCCAAGCTAAGGAATGGTTTTGTTTGAGTCATTGATTTTATTTCATCGGTTGACTCTTTGAGTGAGCCATAGGGCCTATTTCATCCCCTGACTTGTTCGAGTGAGCCTTAGTGATCTATTTCATTCATTGACTTGTTTGAGTGAGTCGTAGGGCCTAATTCATCCCTTGACTTGTTTTAGTGAGTCACAGAGCCTATTTCATCCCTTGACTTGATTTAGTCAGTCACAGAGCCTATTTCATCCCTTGACTTGATTTAGTGAGTCACAGAGCCTATTTCATCTCCTGACTTGTGTTAGTGAGTCAAAGAGCCTATTTCATCCCTTGACTTGTTTTTGTGAATCATGGAACCTATTTCATCCCTTTAGTAATCTAGTGATCTATTCAGCTGCCTCTCGCATGTTGTGAATCTCCCGATTCACACGTGCAACAAAAGCTGCAAATGCTTACCCCGTGGATATCTTAGGTAATGTCCAACTACTAGTAATAGTGCCATGAGTATGTGGTGGATGTACTCGCTCCTCGTGCACCCAACTGTGAATGAGATCAGTGAATCAATGCCAATACTGGTCGTTCTCCCTCGGTCATATGTGTATCTCCTCATCGTAGTGAATCGTGTCATCCATTGGCTTAAGTTGTCTCTTCTTGGATGCTGGTGATGATGCAACTTAATGTTCTATATCACTAGTAAATGTGGATGGTGATGTCATGTCTGCTACATAATATCATATGTACAAGCTATGCAAACTATCGTGTAAGCAAGTGTGTCTAATATCTAACAGTTATAGTCTAGATCTACGAATGCAAACCTAATTCGCTATAACCAATGTCTCTGATACCAATCTGTCACACCCCCAATTTTCAACTAACGGAATCATACCGTTTGGGACGTGACAAACCAGGATCTCAGATCATTAGACATAACGAAGACCTCTATATGATTTTCAAACATAATTTGGTCTTAATTAGTAAAATCAAAGTTTAACATTTGCGGAAGCGTTTGAAAACTAATAATAGAAAGTAACTATTGCATAACCATAAATACAATGTTCAATGTTTTAAATCAACAACTAAAGTAAACTGTATGCATGAGCCTCAACGTCCTAGTCCCTGCTTGTCCTTGCTTGTGCCTTAGTGTCCTGAGAAAACATGTAAATCAAGTCAACACAAAGGTTGGTGCATAACACAGGTTTAAGCATTCACAAATGTTGAAACCACAGTTTGAATATAAAGTTTGCAGATAACATAATCACACATGCATAGTCATGATAGCTAGTCATTTGTACTATTTACATAAGTGGTCGACACCGAAGCTGACGATTGCCATGCTATAGCATGTTTTTGCCTTGCCACTATTGTCAAGCACGAACAATAGTAATGTGTGTGTTTGGTCAGTCAAACACCTGCGTAGATCCCATCTACCAAGTGAGGTTTGTCAAACCTAATAGATCTATTTCCAACTACCATGCTTTGCGCTACGGCAAACTAAACGGTTCGAAATGAAGGCTTTGTAATGCTATGTTTGCACTTAATGTAAACATCTAACTCATGCAAGTGATATGTATCTAAAAGCATTTGTTGCACATGTTTTCTCCCCCAAAACAGTTTAAAATAAGAAAGGGGCCGTGTACGCACCTTAGAATGCAAATAGAATGATCACCTGTTCGTGAGTTCACGTAGACAACCTTCTACGGAGAATCTGTGTCATTACAATAACGTCGCGTTATTCGTAATGTTAACTCATGTTTGTGGTCACATACGTGTCAACACACGTATATTAAGTCGTTTGAAACGTTCATACAAAAGTACTAACGGTTTCAAATTCGTTTGTTTAAATCGTATAAATGTATACGATTTCATTTTAGGATACGTAATTATACGCGCTTAGTCTTTTGGTCAAAATATAAATTTTATCATTTTATTTTGTTCGTGATTCCATTATGGTTCCAACGAATTTTGAACGGATTAAAACGGACATAAAACGGACAAGTTATGACCAAAATACTAAAAATTGGTTTTAATTTCAAAAACCGGTGGAGCCTAGGTTCGAACCCGTGACACCCAACTCCAAGAACCCGCACCCAACCAGATGGTCTGGTAATGATTTTGTGTTAAAATTGAATTATAATTGTTTTTAAGCATAAACAAGTTGGATTCTCCTTGTTTAACTTTAACCGAAACCATGGGAATCCAATCGACCCACGATTCGAACTCGATCGATCCCAAAACCATAGGGTTATCGTTCCAGAGATTCAAACGAGTTCTCTTGTGTTTTTAATTGCTTTATTTCATCGAATTATTAGGGTTTTGCAACCCCTAATTCGAATTTGAACCCTAAACCATGAACTTTGATTCAATTCTTCAAATTCGTTAATGTTACTCAACAAAATCATAGGGTTTTCATTCCTCATAGGATTTCGACCCTCTCTGTACAAAGTAATTTGATTCTATGATCGCTTAACTCAAAAGCCACCAAATGGTTTTAACCGAAAACCCTAGAAATCAAACTTGTAAAATCCGTAGTTGTTTGACACAATTATCCTAGGGTTTATGTTATATGAAAGATTTCGAAACTGATGGTATAGTTTAATTTGATTACTAAACTCGTTTTCATAAAGACCCCTAAACCGGTTTATGTCAAGAACCCTAGATCTTGAAATCGTAAAATTCATTGTTGTTTTACAAAATTAACATGAGGTTCTCATTACATGATTAATTCCGAAACTTTCTGTATAAACTAATTTGATTTCTAGATCCATTTTGATCAAAACCCCCAAAACGTTTTCTAAGATGAACCCTAGAATTAGATCTTTAACATATCGATGTTATTACATGAAATTAGGTTAGGGATACGCTTAATCGGTATGTTTAGGTTGTGTTGAGATAAATATTTACCTGGTTTGGTGTTGTATTGTTGAAATTCGACTATTGACTTGAGTTTCGGTTGCTTCTCGAACCAAATCTTTGGTCCGAAACTTCTGAGATCAAATTGATGTGTGCTTAAGCTTCTAAGGGTGCCGATTAGAGTTTAGGTAGGCTCAATTTGGAAGTTTAAAGTCGAATTGTAATGCTCCATGATTGCAAATGACGGTTTTAAGCTTTTAAAAATACAATTGGGTTTAATTTGTCTTTATGGTCACAATTAACCGGTGAATTAATGATAGGAATCATAAATATGATGTTTAAGGGCCATTTAATCCAATTAAAACTTGTGTTAATGAAAATTTCGGTTTCAATTGATCATATAGTTCGAATTTTGACTTTCAAGGTCAAAATTGTGCATATTAGGAAATTACAATATCAATCCTTGTAGTTTAAGTGTTTGTAAACTTGTTTTGCACCATAATAATCCTTAAAATTCGTTTTTGTATGATTACATAACATTTCGGTTAACAAAGTCGAACCAAAATCCCGAATTGTCACTAGTTTGGTCAATTGAAACGTTATTGGGCTAAGTTAACCCAATTGGGCCTCATAAATGCAATTGGCCTACCTTGGGCCTCATTGGGCCTACGTTGGCCTCATTGGGCCTACCTTGGCCTCATTGGGCCTCCCTTGGCCTCATTGGGCCTTCCTATTTGTGACTTTGTTATTTTCAGTTAACAAGGTTAATTCGAAAAGTAGGATTGTCACACTTCACTCCCTCTCTAACACACAAATCCGCCACCCCTTTCTGTCTCTACCTTTTCCCTAGAAAATCTCCTTCGTTTCTCAACAAATTTACAAGATCTTGGTGCCAAATCGTTCGTGTGATCGAGGGGAACAAGAAACCACGAAGAAATTCAACATTTGATCGACATTTAGAGGTAGATCTCGAGTTATGTTTCTGTTTCTCACACTAACAACAAACCGGTTTGCATCTTTATAGTTTAAACGATTTCTATACTTGGAAAAACCCCTAAACGAACTTGCATAAGCTTGAGAAACCATGGATGAACCTGTAAGGGATTAGAACTAGATGGGGATGATGATGATGAACAGGTTGTTGAGTGAAGAGTGCAGGCCGGCGAACCCACGACCAGCCGAACCTTCCCCTACACGAACCTGTTCAGCAAGTCTCCATGAACCATCTAGCCGCGAACCTGAACCAGCCGAACCTTCTCCTACATTAGCGTACATGTGCCACGAACCAAGAGTCGAACCTATGTGAAGCTTGGCCGAACCCCGGTGAAGCAGCCGAACCCTAAATGGGCGAACCTGGGACATGGCCGGATCTCCCATTTCCAGTGAACCTTCCATAGCTTCGCACCCCTTGGACAACGAACCTAAGGTGTAGCCAAAACCATGGGGTAGCCGAACCCATGGTCACTGAACCTGGACTCTGGGCTGCAAACCCTTATTATGGCAGCGAACCTAGGACCCTTGAGAACCCTATGTGCGGTCGAACATAACTTCTCGAACTAGGATCAAGGTTAAACCAAGAAAAACATGAATGCATGCATGAATGTTTAAAAAGCTACCACCTTTTTTATAATACACATGAGTTTTTTTATTTATGGACTACATAAGTTGAATATTTTATATGAAAAGCTTAAGTCTAATTTTTCTTTAATTGAAACTAAAATTCTAATAACTTGAATGGTCGTAGTCAAATTGGATAAACATGATTGCATGTATATGTATGAAAGTATACATAGGTGTGTAGGGATATTTTCTTCACAACTTGTATACCTTTGATGTTTTCTTAAAAGCTATCATATATTAGATAAATAAAACTAACAAGTTTAGATTACCTTGTTATGATGATCATTTATAAAGCCTTGAGTGTCACAACTTAACTTAGGACAAACAAACTAAGTTAACAAGACATTTAATGATTTAAAATAAACAATCATGGGCACTCAATTGAGAAAACGCATGTACTTAGGAACACGAACACACGATAATTATAGGTTGATTGTGTTGCTTTTGATTTCACATACGTGAGCGCGCATACTACAAGAACACTGATTCTAAGGAATTCAGGTGACTTCTCATAACCTCCTTTTTAAACTATTTTGTTTTTAAACTCGGAGGTGGAACATGTATACAAGAATTTAAATATTATTTTGATAATACATGGGTGACACCTGGTTTATGATTATGATATTCACATTATTGGATTATCATTGATTATGGATTGACATGGATTATGATAACTCCATGAGTCGTTGTTGAGTTGACTTCGGTCCTCCGCAATGATTGAGTTACTGTTGTTGAGTTGACTTCGGTCCTCCTCAGTGATTCCACTGTTGGTTGAGTTGACTGAGGTCCTCCGTAGTGCATGTATTGTCACTTATACTATATAGGAATATCGTTGGTTGAGTTGACTGAGGTCCTCCGCGATAATTCCGCCATTGATTGAGTTGACTGAGGTCCTTCACGGTAACTTATATTGAGATAATTATGGTGATTATTGATTGAATGGTGATTGACTGAGATTGGTTGAATACATGTGATTGATTATTTGTGATTATTTGAATTATGTGATTGTTGTGTTTGTGTTTGTGTGTTAGATTAACTCGTAGGTGCACATGTGGATTTTCTCGGAAAATTATAAACTTTCATCAACATGTTATAAACATTTTCGAAACATAAAAACTTATGATTACTCACCAACTACTTCGTAGTTGACACTTGATTTTCTACATGTTTCAGGGAACGAGGAGAAGTAGGTAGAGTAGGATAGCTCTACATCTTTTGGACATCATCACTTAGGGTCTTGGACTTAGCTAAAATAACTGAAATTCTGAAGACTAGAGTTTAGTTAGTTTAGCTATGTGACATTTAAGGTTTCTCAAAACTATATTATGTCGAAATTATAATAAACAAAAGTTCGATGCTTATTTAATAAGTTTTTTTAGACATAAATGTATGTAGCATATATAGATCATAATACATAAATAATTAGAATTTATGGATATGTATATAAATATATGCACATCAATTATTAATATAAGAGTTTAATTATATGGATGCTTGTGAATAAGAAATAAGTTAGTGATTCAAAATATCATAAGCCTTTTATAAATAAACCATAATTATCTTTTTAAAAACATGTATGACAATTTTAATCATTGTTATAAAATATAATAAGTTGGTTAATATAAACAAATAAAAAAAACATTATAAAGTTTATAAAAGTTTTATAAAAACTTTTAAAACTTTGTTAAAGCCCATTAGAAACAAATTTTAATAAATATTATACATTATTTTAGAATTAAAATGGTAAATCAAGATTAATAACATAAAATATAAAAAAAATAATTAGAAGCGTTAAAATTAAAAAAAGAAAATGAAAGTTGAAATAATTCCTCTCATCTAGCCCTTCTCCACGTATTTCCGGACCTCGTAGCCGGAATCCGGCCAAAAATTCCGGTCTGCCCCATTTCACCCGGAAATCGACCCAAATCGGACCCTAAACGACCGGGTCTTCGTTGCCCCATGACCCAAATACGATTCCTAACGTTTCTAGATCATAAAAACGCAATAACAACAACCTTTAATTCTATTTTGAATTTTAGAAACCGTAACATTTACTCTACAATTGAAACCGAACGTTTCTAACTCAATGCCCCTCATAATCATAAGGATTTTATTCGTTTCATCATTTCGAATCGAACCACACTCAAAACTCTCTCTGGAATCAAACGGAATTCATGAAATCATCTCAAGAACGTGCGTGACTGAGCCCTACTCGAACTTTATCAAACCTTCATCAATCCAAGTAAGTTTTAAGTACTTCTTGATCGCTTTTATATGGGGAACAAAAGCCCCATGAATCTAAGATCGAACTTATACCCGATCGTTCAAATTTGGATTGAAATTAAACTAGGGTTCATATGGATTATGCATTCAAATGGGTTTGTGTATAACTATCGTGGTCTTATTTTATAATACCTCGGGAGCTAATGAAACTATTTTAGTAAAATTGAACTGTCTCAATTCTCGGGCAATCGCACCAAAAACTCGAGTTCCTTAAAGCATACGGCTTTCTGGATGTAGATGGTGATATCTATACAGATGGATCTTATATATATGGTAATCAGAACACTCTGGGTTACAAAGAAACCAGCTAGCCTGATGGTAAAACGCATGGTGGTGTGTTCTTGGTCGGGTGTTCGAATCCGGATTTTAACCAGTTTTTACATTTTCTCCTTTATATTTATTTTTTTACTTTACCCTTCAAATAAACTCTAAAAATTCTAGAAAAATTCATAAAATTCTGAAATAATGTATCTAACATTTTGTAAAAATTTGGGAATTTTTCAAGATTAAATTATATTATTTTGCAATTTTTATATTATTTAAATGGTTTTAATTATATAAAAAAGATTAAAATCCTTCTAAAAATTTTGGAAAAATTCCAGAAATTATTTTTCAACAATATTAATATTCTGGAAATTTTTAAATAATTATTGGAATATTATTTTATGAATTTGCTATTTTATTGTTTAAATAGATTTTAGAAATACAAGTATTAACTATAAAATTAATATAAAAAGTCAGAAAATTATTTTTATTTCTAAGATTTATTTTATAGTATTATAAATCATTTTTATTAAATTTCATATACTCTTTAAACATCTAAAAAAAAAGCTTTCAAGATTTTTATAATTTGTTAAACATTCATAAATATTGATAAATTTATTTTATTTCTTTTGAACTTTCTTTTAAACATTTATAGATGATTATACATATTCTAAATGTTGATTTTTATAAAATCATTTATAAACATTTAATTATCATTCTCATATTTATTTTCACTTTAATATTATGAATTCATTTATTTATTACAAAAGTCTTAAAAAAACATACATTTTTTTATATATTTTATTCTTTTATTTACAAAGACAATGGTTCACAGATAGATTAAGAAAGAAAGATCTAAGTTAAAAATTTCTCTATACTTAGGTTGATTCTTGATTCATTAATACATATACAAAATCAAGCATTATTGGGAATTCTAATTCAAGAACATGTGAGTTTTTCTTACACTCCCTTTTTACATTTTTGTATTCTTTGGGATGTTGCACATGTTATATCAAACAATGTTATTCTAGAGTCATAAACAAATACTATGATGCAATCCTATAGTTTAAGTTAGAATTAGATTTGAATGTTATGTGTTACCTATTTGTTTGTATATCTATGTGTTATTATTATTGGATTATTATATACAATACATTAGTACTAGTAGCCTTTAATTTACATGACTTCTGTTCATGTTTAATATGAAGGTGAAATTGCCAAAAACTATGAGTATTACTAGTAACCTTTCTTTAATGACTTTTGTCATTATATTAGCAAAGGTGAAATTGCCAAAATCATATTATCAAACATTGTGGAACATATACATATTTAAATCAATTCTTATTAGACTATTATTGCATCTTATTTCTTATATATACATATATCAAATCTTATTTTACATGTGTAACAGGATTAGTGAAGACATGAAGACAAACATAGGATTTTGGACTTATTTAATTCATAAATCAAACATTGCTTTGTATTTATTTTGTATGCTGAATTTTTGTAATGTATTTTGATTCTAAGATTGTTGAATGAAATTGTAATATGAATGTTAAAATATAGAAACTTTAAAATAGCACCATGAGTTATGAACAATCACAATCGCGCCCCGACGTATTCCGCCATCGGTCGGGGTGTGACAAGCTACATCTTTTGTGTAATTGTTGTAACTATCTCATGATGAACAAGATTTTTGTGTAATTAATTTGGTTGATTAAATTGAAATGTTATGATTTATTTAGATGCCCACGAGCTTGTGAACAATCTACACATCCCTCATGGCATCCCGACGTTTCCGCCATCGGTCGGGGTGTTATAGATTGGTATCAGAGCCTGGGTTATAGGGAATTAGGTTACTAGAAATGGTTGACCTAGTCTATAACCGTAGGATACCTTAGTATGAAACTACTTCATACACTAGTTATTATATTTAGGACTTCATGCTTATGTGTTTATTGCATGTTATCTGAACTCCTGCTATATATCTAAATTGCATATGTTACTTGCTGATTATATGATTGATTGTGCCCTAATGATTCGATAAGGACATGCACGTTGTGTATCGTAAAGGTGGTGGGTTGGTGGCTGAAGCAGTTACGACTGATTTCTACATATGCCCTATACATATACCATTTATGGTACATTAGGTGGATGTCAGTATTGAGGAATAAGGGAACTACCCGTTTGGGAAATTATTTGCTTAGGAAATTATTTGCTTAGGAACTATTTGTTTGATCTTTGATCACCGGACAATGACACACTCGTGGTATACTATAAAGGTGGTGGGACGGTGGCTGGGGCGGTTGCGACCTACCCCTACATATGCCCTATACATATACCATTTGTAGTATATTGGGGGTCTATCAGTGTCAGGAACTTAGGATATTATTAGGAAATGTTGGAAAGTTTTGGTTGATGGATTGTTGGTTGAATTTGGTTTGGATTGATATTTTGGATAATCACTTTTGATGGACACATATACTCATATTAGAATACACTTATTGGACACGTGGGGTGAATAAGATCAATGAATGATACGAACACTTAGTGACGAACTGAATGTTTAGGGTTGAGATGGACAATTGATGATAATATGAACGCATCGTGATGATACTAACACTTAGTGATGGTATGAACACTTGATAATGAGATGTGAATATATTGTAAACTTAGACATTAGGGGAGCTTAAATGTCAGGTGAACTTAGACATTAGGTGAACTTAGAAAATAGGTGAACCTAGTGTTAAGGTGAACTTAGACATTAGGCGAACCTAGATGTCAGAAGTAATGGAACACACTACACTCATAATTATCCCCCATAGGATAAGGTTGTGAAATGGAACACTTGAGAAACATATGTATACCCTAAATTCTAGCAAGGACATAATCGTGGTGAAATGCAACGGTGGTGGGACGGCGGCTGATGCGACTGTGGTCAAGTCTACGTATGCCCTATATATAAGCTTGTTGCACTGCATCGGGAGGTTGTCAGTGTTAGTATAGGGTGGGAAATGTTTGAAACTTAGGAATATTTAGTTAATAATAGGTATGACCAACTAGGATACTTTAGAATAATATTAGGAAATTACTACTTTGTTATGAGTTTAATGACGGATAGGAGAAAAATATAGTTCCTATATGTAATCCTAACTGTTGAAATGAACTCATCTGATCATAGTTTGTATGACTTACGTTGTAAACGGTAGTAACATGTTTCTAACATCCTCAGAAACATGCCGCCTCGCCGTCACAACGAAGATGATACAAACACCAAAGCTGATGGTGCTAACAACGGTGATGCCAACTGTGGCATACACGAGTTAGCAAACCTCATTACTAGATTGGTGACTCAACTGAATCAAGCCAATCAGACTCTCAATCAGAACATAGGTGGTGCAAACCCACCAGTTTGCACGTTCAAACACTTTAACTCCTGTAATCCGCTATAGTTAACGGGATCTGAGGGAGCCACTGGCCTTCTACAGTGGTTTGAGAGTATTGAAAAGACCTTCATCCACAGTGACTGTCCTGAAAATTTGAAGGTGCGCTATGCCACTAGTGTTTCCCAAAAGAGAGCACTAACTTGGTGAAATGGCGAAAAGCGAACTAGGGGAGTTGATGCTGCTCTAGCACTGACGTGGACTGAGGTCAAGAACCTGATGACCACTGAATTATGTCCTCGCAGTGAGATGAGGAAACTAGAAACTGAGTTCTGGGAACTCAAACAAGACAGCGGGGAGAATGTAATCTACAATTCTCGTTCCATGAGTATAGTCTGCTAGTACCTCATCTGGTGACACCATTGGAGAGAGCGATTGAAAAATACATAGGCGGTCTTCCTATGCAGATTCAAGACACAGTCTATGGTAGCAACCCTACCACACTGGAGGCTGCAATCAGCGTGTCTGCAACTTTAACTGATAATCACGTGAAGACTGGAACACTCACAAGGAAAGAGTTTAAGAAGATTGACACGAAAACAGCTGCAAAGGAGGCTTTAAGTGAAGTCAAGACTGAACAAGGCAACTCATCAAAAAGCAACAATCGGAAGCGAAAGGCCAGAAATTTTGCTGTTACTGCTCCTGCTGCTAAGTCTGCTCAACAATCAACAAACAGCTAAACTGCCAGAAATTATGGTGGGACTGTGCCCCAATGTAATGTCTGCAGATATCACCACATGCCTAACTTGCCTTGTCGCGTTTGCAACAACTGTGGCAAGTATGGCCACTTTGCTAATGTTTGTCGGAGTGCACCGCAAGCACAAAGGATGCAACCTGCACCGCTTGCACTGCCAGCTCCGCATGCCCAATCAATTCAAGCTGTACCTGTTCGCCAAGTACCTGTACAGGCAAGAGCCTGTTATCAGTGCGGTGAAGTGGGTCATTTTAGAAACCAGTGCCCGAGATTGACAGGAAATAATCAAAGGGTGGCGAGAAGTAGAGCTTTTCAACTGAATGCTCCAGCAGCTCAAGCCAACCAGGATGTGGTCAATGGTACATTTCTGATTAACAACTCTTATGCATCTGTCATATTTGATTCTGGTGCTGATAGGAGTTTTGTTTTACATGATTTTGAATATATGCTTGAAAGGACACGTACTAAGAAAAACAAACCGTTTAACATAGAGGTGGCAAATGGTAATACTATTGATATTGACACTGTTATTATTGGATGTACTGTGAACTTAAATGATCACCGTTTCCCAATTGATCTCATACGTATGCAACTTGGTAGCTTTGATGTTATCATAGGCATGGATTGGTTAGCCACCCACAAAGCGGAAATTGTTTGTCATGAAAAATATATTCGTATTCCCTTGCCTTCGGGTGAAACTTTAAGATTTTTTGGGGAAACTTCTAGTAAAGGTCTTAAGCTGATGTCATGCACTAAAGCACACAAGTACCTTAGAAAGAAATGTATAGCATTTTTAGCACATGTTGTGGAGAAAAAGGAGAAAGGAAAGAGCATTGAAGACGTTCATGTGATAAGAGATTTCCCTGAAGTATTTCCAGACGAGTTGCCGGGTCTTCCACCAGAGCATCAAGTAGAGTTCCGAATTGACTTAGTACTTGGTGCGAACCCATTCACCAAAGCTCCTTACAGACTTGCGCCTTCGGAGTTACAAGAATTGGCGAGCCAACTACAAGAACTGACTGATAAGGGATTCATTCGCCCGAGCCATTCACCATGGGGTGCACCGGTCCTGTTTGTCAAGAAGAAGGATGGGTCATTCCGAATGTGCATCGACTACCACGAGTTGAACAAGTTGACCATAAAGAATCGATATCCTCTGCCGCGCATCGATGATCTTTTCGATCAACTTCAAGGCTCGGCATGGTTTTCGAAGATCGATCTTAGGTCTGGGTATCATCAGCTTCGAGTACACGATGATGATATTCCCAAGACAGCTTTTAGAACAAGATATGGCCATTATGAATTTCTGGTAATGCCTTTCGGTCTTACCAATGCACCAGCGGTTTTCATGGACCTCATGAACCGTGTTTGCAGGCCATATTTGGATAAATTTGTTATTGTATTCATTGATGATATTATGATATACTCTAAGAGCATGGAAGAACACGAGCAACACCTTAAGTTGGTTTTGGAGATCCTAAGAGAAGAACGACTGTATGCCAAATTCTCCAAGTGTGAATTGTGGCTTAAGGAATTTCAATTCTTGGGACACATAGTCAATGAAAAGGGTGTTCATGTGGATACTGCAAAGATTGAGGCGGTGAAGAATTGGAGAACACCGAAGACACCAACGGAGATTCGATCATTTCTTGGACTTGCCGGTTATTATCGGCGGTTTATTTCGAACTTCTCCAGGATTGCTGTCCCTCTCACTTCTTTGACTCAAAAGAATAAACCTTATGAGTGGGGACCAAAGCAAGAAGAGGCATTTCAGACTTTAAAGCAGAAACTTTGAGATGCTCATGTCTTGACACTGCCTGATGGAAATGATGATTTTGTAGTTTACTGTGATGCATCCAACCTAGGTCTCGGTTGTGTCCTTATGCAATGGGGAAGGTTGTAGCATATGCATCAAGACAGTTGAAAATTCACGAGAAGAACTACACTACACATGACATAGAACTTGGTGCAGTCGTGCTTGCTTTGAAGATATGGAGACATTATCTTTATGGCACTAAGTGTGTAGTCTTTACAGATCATAAAATTTTGCAGCATATTCTCAATCAGAAAGAGCTTAACATGAGACAACGGAGATGGGTGGAACTGTTAAATGATTATGACTGCGAAATTCATTACCATCCTGGTAAAGCGAATGTAGTAGCAGATGCGCTTAGTCGCAAGAGTCATGTTCAAATCCATAGTGTCCGAGTGCGCACTAATCTTCATAACAATGTTCTCGAAGTCCAACAACACTCATTGGCTCAAGATAGCTTGAAAAATGAGATGTCTTGCGGGGCCAAATTACTATTGGAAACTAAGGATGATGGTTTGATGTATTATTTGAATCGGTTGTGGATACCGAACAGGGATGATCTTAGGATGATGATTTTGGATGAAGCTCATAAGTCTCGTTACTCAATCCATCCAGGTGCTGACAAGATGTAACAAGACCTTAGAGTCTTATACTGGTGGCCTAGAATGAAGAAGGATATCGCTGAGTATGTTTCCAAGTGCCTAAACTGCGCTAAAGTCAAGGCAGAACACCAGCGACCTTCAGGATTGTTAATGCAACCAGAAATACCCATGTGGAAGTGGGAGAGTATATCCATGGATTTGATTACCAAACTCCCACATACCGCAAGTGGTAATGATAGTATTTGGGTGATAATAGATCGATTAACCAAGTCGGATCATTTCTTACTGATACGCGAGACGTACACTGTACGGAAATTAGCTCGTATCTACGTTGATGAGATCGTTAGTCGACATGGAATTCCCTTAAGCATAATATCGGATCGTGATGCTCGTTTCACGGCACAATTTTGGGAATCACTTCATGAAGCTTTTGGAACAAGATTGGATCTTAGTAGTGCTTATCATCCTCAAACGGATGGACGGACGGAGCGGACCATCCAGACATTGGAAGATATGTTGAGAGCTTGTGTTATCGATTTTGGTGACAATTGGGATAGCCATCTACCATTAGTCGTGTTCTCGTATAACAACAGTTATCACGCGAGCATTGGTATGGCGCCATTTGAAGCTCTTTATGGTAGAAAATGTCGGTCACCTATTTGTTGGACCGAGGTCGGCGAATCGTAGATCACGGGTCCTGAGATTATTTAAGAAACGACTGACAAGATTCATCATATTCGCGACAATCTATTAGCTGCTCACAGTCGACAGAAAAGTTACGCGGATAAGCGAAGGAAACCTTTAGAGTTTGAAGTGGATGATTTTGTATTACTCAAAGTATCACCATGGAAGGGAGTCGTAAGATTCGGGAAGAAGGGTAAACTTGCTCCACGTTATGTTGGCCCTTTTAAGATTCTTGAACTGATCGAGAAGGTTGCCTATAAGTTGGAACTTCCTCCTGAACTTAGCAATGTACACTCGACATTTCACATGTCCAATTTAAGAAAATGCTTAGCTGATCAGGATCTTCAAGTACCACTCGATGACATTCGCGTCGATGATACCATGCACTTCGTTGAAAAACCAGTCGAGATAATGGATCGTGAAGTTAAAAAGCTCAAACGCAGTAGAATTCCAATTGTCAAAGTACGATGGGAGTCAAAGCGTGGTCCAGAATTCACATGGGAACGGGAAGATCATATGAAGCTTAAGTATCCACAATTATTCACTACGGTCACTCCAAGTTGAATTTTGGGATGAAATTCCCTTAACTAGGGGAGACTGTAACATCACTGTATCTCGGGTTTGTCCGTACATGTTCGATTATACTGTTAAGACCTCATATGATAATTGTTAATGATTATGGATTAACGAATGTTATTATCACTGGTATACATTATTGAGAACACATTGTTATGAGCATAAACCATGGGAAATTTAGTTGAAATACAACTAAACAGAACCAGAGAGTTTATTGCAGAGATATACATATATGAGATGTTATGATTGGATTTGGAAAGGTCGTGGTATAGGATTCTATAAGATAGGCAAGGATATAATCATGGTCTATCGAAGAGGTGGTGGGATGGCGGCTGAGGCAGTTGCGACTGACCTCTACGTATGCCCTATACATAAACCATCTTCGATTTATCATGATTATATCAGTGTTGAGGCTTTGGTGAGGAGAATCTGAGGTTTTAGTTGGAATGAAAAAGAGTTATGGGTTAGTTATTGTTGGTTACTAAACATAGTCAAGGACACATGGTCATGGTTTATCGAAATGGTGGTGGGAGGGTGGCTGGATAGGTTGCGACCTACTCCTACATATGCCCTATACATAAGCTTATTCCGGTCTATCATGGATGTGTCAGTGCTATGGTTTAGTGGGAATTCGATTTGGAAATTATAATATTCAATATTATAAATAACGAAAGCATTATTGGAAACGATTACGCGATGGCGAGGTTACGAAGATAATATTAAACGCTAATATTAATTCAGAAATATTAACTTAATAATGTATTCGCGTGGGTGACGATTCACACGAATATAATTATTAGGAATAATATTCTGAAACGATATTCCATAAATCGTAACTCGAATCGAAATACGATACGAGCGTTGGATTCAGAAAGGTGACGATCTTTACGAATACGTACGTAAGTAACGCGTTTCGACAAGATAACGAAATAATATTTAACGGTATTAAAATTAGAAAAAGAAGTTTAAAAACGTTTATTAGGAATTACAACCTAATGTGTATCCGAACGAATCGTTTTATTAAATAAATAATTTAATTAAAGTGAACGAAATCATTTTTCGAAACAACTTTAAATTAAAATCCTATTATTAAACAAAATATGATCATTTAAACCTCTTATGTTTTAAACATGTTTTCGAGCAAGACCGAGCATATAATAAATTTTTATCGTGAGATAAGCGAGACCGAACACGCGAGGACGATACGGTGTATAAATGATTGAAAGCCTTCCATCTCTTTCATTTTCCCAAGCTTCACTCTCTCTCTAACACACAAATCCGCCACCCCTGTCTCTCTCTACCTTCTCTCTAGAAAATCTCCTTCGCTTCTCAACGGATTTATAAGATCTTGGTGCCAAATCGTTCGTGTGATCGAGGGGAACATGAAACCATGAAGAAATTCAACATTTGATCGACATTTAGAGGTAGATCTCGAGTTTTGTTTCTGTTTCTCACACTAACAACATACCGGTTTGCATCTTTATAGTTTAAACGATTTCTATACTTGGAAAACCCCTAAACGAACTTGCATAAGCTTGAGAAACCATGGATGAACCAGAGAGGGATTAGAACTAGATGGGGATGATGATGATGAACAGGTTGTTGAGTGAAGAGTGCAGGCCGGCGAACCCACGACCAGCCGAACCTTCCCCTACACGAACGTGTTCAGCAAGTCTCCACGAACCATCTAGCCGCGAACCTGAACCAGCTGAACCTTCTCCTACACGAGCCTGCATGTGCTACGAACCAAGATGGGCCGAACCTATGTGCAGCTTCACCGAACCCCGGTGAACCAGCCGAACCTTAAATGGGCGAACCTGGGACATGGCCAGACCTCCCATTTCCAGCGAACCTTCCATAGCTTCGCACCCCTTGGACAACGAACCTAAGGTGTAGCCAAAACTATGGGGTAGCCTAACCCATGGTCATCGAACCTGGACTCTGGGCTGCAAACCCTTATTATGGCAGCGAACCTAGGACCCTTGAGAACCGTATGTGCGGTCGAACCTAAGTTCTCGAACTAGGATCAAGGGTAAACCAAGAAAAACATGAATGCATGCATGAATGTTTAAAAAGCTACCACCTTTTTTAAAATATACATGGGTTTTTTTATTTATGGACTACATAAGTTGAACATTTTATATGAAAAGCTCAAGTCTATTTTTTCTTTAATTGAAACTAAAATTCTAATAACTTGAATGGTGGTAGTCAAATTGGATAAACATGATTGCATGTATATGTATAAAAGTATACATAGGTGTGTAAGGTCATTTTCTTCACAACTTGTATACTTTTGATGTTTTATTAAAAGCTATCATATATAAGATAAATAAAACTAACAAGTTTAGATTACCTTGTTATGATGATAATTTATAACGCCTTGAGTGTCACAACTTAACTTAGGACAAATAAACTAAGTTAACGAGACATTTAATGATTTAAAATAAACAATCATGGGCACTCAATTGAGAAAACGCATGTACTTAGGAACATGAACACACGATAATTACAGGTTGAATGTGTTGCTTTTGATTTCACATATGTGAGCGCGCATACTACAAGAGAACTGATTCTAAGGAATTTATGTGAGTTCTCATAACCTCCTTTTGAAATTATTTTGTTTTTAAACTCGGAGGTGGAACATGTACACTAGAATTTAAATATTATTTTGATAATACATGGGTGACACCTGGTTTATCATTATGATATTCACATTATTGGATTACCATTGATTATGGATTGACATGGACTATCATAACTCCATGAGTCGTTGTTGTTGAGTTGACTTCGGTCCTCCGCAATGATTGAGTTACTGTTGTTGAGTTGACTTCGGCCCTCCTCAGTGATTGCACTGTTGGTTGAGATGACTGAGGTTCTCCGCAGTGCATGTATTGTCACTTATACTATATAGGAATATCGTTTGTTGAGTTGACTGAGGTCCTCCGCGATAATTCCGCCGTTTATTGAGTTGACTGAGGTCTTTCGTGGTAACTTATATTGAGATAATTATGATGATTATTGATTATTGATTGAATGGTGATTGACTGAGTTTGGTTGAATATATGTGATTGATTATTTGTAATTATTTGAATTATGTGATTGTTGTGTTTGTGTTTGTGTGTTGGCAGTGTTGGATTAACTCGCAGGTGCACATGTGGATTTTCTCGGAAAATTATAAACTTTCATCAACATGTTATAAAACATTTTCGAAACATAAAAACTTATGATGACTCACCAACTACTTCGTAGTTGACACTTGATTTTCTACATATTTTAAGGGAACGAGGAGAAGTATTTAGAGCAGGATAGCTCTACATCTTTTGGACATCATCACTTAGTGTTTTGGACTTAGCTAAAATAACAGAAATTCTGATGACTAGAGTTTAGTTACTTTAGCTACATTTTTTGTGTAATTGTTGTAACTATCTCATGATGAACATGATTTTTTTGTAATTAATTTGGTTGATTAAATTGAAATGTGATGATTTATTTAGATGCCCACGAGCTTATGAACAATCTACACATCCCTCGTGGCATCCCGACGTTTCCGCCATCGGTCTGGGTGTTACATGAGGGATGAAGACTAGGATCTTAAGTAACAAACTTAGAATAACCTAATGGGACCCAGATCAGATACCAGGTAACACCAATGGAAATCCTAAGAATGTATGTATGCACTAGTCTATCAGGTCACCTTCCGGATTTCCCCGATATGCAATTGCACTCAAACGGGTGGATCGCCTCCCGTATTTCTCCACCCGCATGTATCCTAAGACACTAAAGAGTCGTAAAGTTGACTACTTTAACACGAATTGACACAAACACTAACGTAATCCAAGACAACGCCCTCCCGGGTCATTTAACTTTAATAACCCAAGTGAAATAGACCAACCGTCTAACCTATCACCTCCCGGATTTCTAGGCTATGTCACATATGGGAATAACAACACTTAATGATGTCTAATCTTATGGAATGCATTACCATTCCACAAACTAGCCCAAACACAAAGTCATAAGCCTAACATGCAATCTTTATATGGAAAGACATTCCTAGACACATGTGGATTTATCAATCATCAAACATTATCATTCAACACATGCAAATATCATCAAAGATCCACCATTACAACTATATACAAAGCATAAATCATCCACAATCACAAATCAAGTCTAAAACATCATAAACTTCACAACTTTATCATATCCAACCTCGGTAAATCCAAGATCTAGCTAATAATAGTCATAACAGAAATAAAACAGAAGTAAATGAAGTCTAATAACATGCTAAACTATTGATTAAGAAAGCAAACTAAGAAATAAAGAACAATACTAAAAAATATCCTTGAATCTTCATTCCCAAGCTCTAATCAAGCCCCAAAACATCCAAGGTTAAGCTCCAGCTCCTCTAGGGGCTTGATTAGGGTTCCAAGGTGCCAAAAGACTCCCCAAATAGGTCTTGTTGAGTCCCATTTGTAGAGAGCATGAAATTAGGGTTTTTGGGCAACAAATGGTCTGGGGCGCACCGCCTAGCGGGGCTGCATGAAGCCAGGCAAAGCGTGCGGGACATGTTAGTCGGGCAGCTGAGGCTGCCAGGGGTACTGCCTGCGGCCAAGCGCTCTAACTGGGCGGTGCGCGCGTATGCAATGGAACCAATGAATGTTCCCAGATGCGGTGGCCTGGGGCGTACCGCCTAGGGTTAAATTCTTCGTTTTCTTTGCTCGATCTACCGCACTTGATTCCGATGCCCGTTTTTCTTCATTTCTGATCCCTCGGGACATAAACCTGTTCAAAAATAAGATGTAAAAAGGAACGAAAAACGTCTCAAGCTCCAAACTAAATATACGAAAACTGACTCGATTATGTGGAAAAATGGATGTGTTAAACCAAGACATCACACTAGCTACCTCTCTAACCTTACATCTATTTCTTAACTCAAACATAACATTCAGCACGTGGCATCCGTTCATACATGGTTGGCAATCCGCATCAGTTAATCCCATTCTCAGTTTAAGTCTTGGCATTTGGGATGCCAAGATCTCTCAAACTATGGCTCTGATACCAACTTGTGAGGCCCCAATTCCCAGGCGCGTCGTAGAGGTTGGTTTACATTATAACACATAGCTCTTAAACCAAAACCTTTCATAAATATGCAGCGGAATTTAAAATATTGTCAAATACAAAATATACTTAAATAAATTGTATCAAAACATTTATGATTGCCAACACCATCAGATTCTCTATCTGGATGCCCGAGCTCCATTTTTATAGTCCGATCGGCTCCATGTTTATAGTCCGATCGACTCTCATGTTTATAGTCCGATCGAATGTACATACCCTGTTATAGTCAGGTTAACTTTCATACTTACCCAGTGCAAGTACTGGAGCATCATTCATACATATCCCATAACAAGTATGGGACCGTCGTCCATTCATCATACATGATATACTAGCAGCATATCATCATTCATTATAATCATCATGCATTTCATGCTAGCATCATAACATCATTCATCCTAGTTATCATGGCATCATGAACATGTCATGCTAGCATCAAATCATCATATCGATTTCTTAGTAACATAGGGATCATCATACTACGTTATGATAGTATCATATCATCGTAGCATAACATCATGGCATCACATACATGTCACACCAGCATCTATTCATCGTATCATACATCATGGCCTCATAAACATGCACTACTAGCATTCATCATATCATACATCATACTTTCATCCTATCAGCCTAGGATCTCATCATAGCATAACATGTATAACTCTCATCATAGAATGTTATCATACAGTTCATCATCATAACTCACTATCATGCATTCATCATACTTAGCATACTTTCATGCATAAATCATCCTAACTCATTAACATGCAATCATCATCATGGCATAATCACATAACATCATAAACATATTAACAGCATGTATGCCAGCACAAAACATAAGTACACATAAAGTGTTGAAATAGGGCATCTAGAACTCACCTGACAGTAGCTCCTTATTTTCTTGACCGAACTCCTTAGCCAAGACTTAAGAACCTACATCAGTACATCGTCTCATGACATTTCATTCTTAGACTTAGAATTTATTCTAAGTTCTCTACTAGTTCCCTCCCTCATAGTTCGAGTACTCAAACTGTTCAGTATTCGAAAACCATCTTGTTCCCGAATAGGCTAAGTACTCGAAAACTAGTGTACAGGAAATCATAGGTTCACAAAATACTCAATGTATTCGAAATCCATGCACTACCCGAACCTTAGAGTACTCGATTTGCAGTTCTTGAAATCATATATATTTGAAGGGACTTCGGGTACTCATTTCGGGCCCAACTTCATTTACTCCTATTTTCATCTCACACATCTCAGAAATCTATCTAATACTTTGGGGAAGCTATTTCTAGGCTCCTTATGTCATTACCAACACGGTAGAAGGGCAAAGGTTCGAACTTTATGCATAAAGGTGTGAGCTTTATGCCTAAGTTCACTTTTGTATAAAAATCCTAACTTCTTAGTGTGGAATGCTTTCTTGATGATAGATGATCCTCCTTGTGCTTCCCGTGCGTTCCTTCTTCTTCCTGAGCAATTTACAACCGATTCTTTTTGTGCTCGAACTCCTCTTCGAGTACTTGAGAGAAAATGCACCTCCACCCAAAGGTGTGCACGTTTCCCAAGGCACTCATATATAGGCAGTGTTCACGAACTCGGTACTCCAAATCAGGTCTAATTTCGATAACTTAGGTACTCGAAATCCATTTCGACTGCACCCAATTTCGTGAACTTTACTTAGGGCATTTTCCATTTATTTTCCAACAAGTTAATTATCCGTTACCCATTCGTGAGTTCAAACAACTTGTATTAGAAAATTTGGGATGTTACAGCGGAGGACCGAATTCAACTCAATCAACAGCGAAATCACCGAGGAGGACCAAAGTCAACTCAATCAATAGCAATTCAGTCATCGCGGAGGACCGAAGTCTACTCAATCAACCATGACTCACTCAAAGTGTCTCATCCCATAATCACAATTCATCTCAATAATAATCCCGGTTGCATACTTGTTATATAAAAATCAGTTTATTTTGGTATACTTGTTACAACCTCGAGTTTTAAAGCAAAAGATTTTAAAAGGGGTTATGAGAACTCACAGTGATGTCTTATGTTTCAGTTTATTGTAGAACGCGCGCTCACTAGTGGAATCAATCAATGACTCAACAAACTGTGTTATATTCAATATTGTTTACAACTTATGAGTATAAGTTATGATTTCATAAGTTAACCTTAGAGTTGATTAACTTTTATAACTCTTATTTAATTTGATCTAACTCAATTGTGATATAATACACTAACACTTAGCCAATATAGACTAAATATTAGTACATTGTTATGTTATCATATTTCTTGTTCACATTTTTAAACTTAGAATATGGTCCATTAAAATAGTTATTATCACTTGAGTGTTTTTAAATAAGTATTATTTTATGAAAACATAATCCTTAAATGTTTCACCCAAGAGTTTAAATGATATATTTTACAAATATTTCATCAACTTTGTAGTAAAGCTGACTAGTTTATTTTATAAGTATTGTCTTTTATAATTTTGATCAATCATGAAGGTGTTATATACCTTTGATATGTTTTAAAGTTGACCAGTTGCACCAAAACCCCAATTGGTTCTCGATTAGCACCAAGTTACGTGTTTTAAGTTCTTATAACCGAAAAAGGTGATGTTCTTGACTTTAGGTGAGTGTTCTCGAATTGAAGGGTGAGTTTCCCATTTAATTGTGATGGTTCTTGAATTTGGATACACAAATGGGAGGTTCTTGACTTCTTTAAAAAAAACCACAGGGTTCTCGAATTCTATGTTATGCAATTAAAAGTTCTCTAGTTTTTTGTTTTTTTTGTTTTTTTTTTTTGGATTAGCCTAAAATAGGGTTCTTGAATTTTTGGGATAACCAAAATAAGGTTCTCGAGTTTGGTTATAGGAAAAGAGAGGTTCTCGAACTTGCAATGTGGTGCTCGAGTGGCTAAAAGAGCAAGGGTTCTCGAGTTGTTCTTCTCCTTCCTTTCGTTCCCAGAACTCCCGTAACTTGCAGGTTCCTTCAAAACCCTCATTTTCCACTTTATTCCTACTCAAATGGTTTCCTGAATCCTTATATTTCAAGTTGTTTATACCTAAATAATTCAGAAACTCATTTAAATGTGAAGAAACTTATGACTCACGTTAAAACTAAAACCCTAAATAAAACTCAAATAAACTCATAGATTTACCTCAAATCTTGACCTTTAGCTCAAACGGTTTGTACTTTAGTGTTCTAAGTTAGTGGAGAAACAATTTGGGACCGCTGATGTTCATCTTTGACTTTTGCACAGTTAAGGCATTTGGTTACATACTCAGCGATATCCTTCTTCATTCCAGGCTACCAGTAGAAAACTCGAAGGTCTTGGTACATCTTGTTAGCACCTAGATGGATTGAGTAACAATACTTATGTGCTTCATCCATAATCGTCATCCTAAGATCATCTGTGTTCGGTATCCACAACCGATTCAGATAATACATCAACCCATCATCTTTCGTTTCCAATTGTAATTTAGCCCTACAAGACATCTCATCATGTAGGCTGCCTTGAGCCACTGAGGTTTGTCGAGCTACCAGAATATCATTGTGGAGATTAGTTTGCACTCGAACACTATGGTTTTGAACATGACTCTTGCGACTAAGCGCATCTGCTACTACATTCTCTTTACCAGGATGGTAGCGAATTTCACAGTCATAATCATTTAGTAGTTCAACCCATCTCCATTGTCTCATATTAAGTTCCTTCTGGTTAAGTATATGCTGCAAACTCTTCTGATCAGTAAAGACTACACACTTAGTTCCATAAAGATAATGTCTCCATATCTTCAAAGCAAACACGACTGCACCAAGTTCCAAGTCATGAGTAGTGTAGTTCTTCTCGTGAATTTTCAACGGCCTTGACGCATATGCCACAACCTTTCCCCATTGCATGAGAACACAAATGAGACCTTGATTGGATGCATCACAATAAACCACAAAATCATCATTTCCATTAGGCAATGTAAAGATAGGTGCATCACAAAGTTTCTGCTTGAATGTCTGAAATGCCTCTTATTGCTTTGGTCCCTAATCATAAGGCCTATCCTTTTGATTCAAGGAAGTGAGGGGAACAACAATCCGAGAGAAATTCGTAATAAACCGCCGATAGTAACTAGCAAGTCCAAGGAATGATCGAATCTCCATTGTTGTCTTGGGTGTACTCCAATTCTTCACAGCTTCAATCTTTGCAAGATCCACGTGAACACCCATTTCATTGACTATGTGTCCCAAGAATTGAACTTCCTTAAGCCAAAATTCTCACTTCGAGAATTTGGCATACAAATGTTCTTTCCTTAAGATCTCCAAAATCAACTTAAGGTGTTGTTCATGTTCTTCTTTGCTCTTGGAGTATATCAGTATATCATCTATGAACACAATCACAAATTTATCCAAGTATGGCCTGCAAACACGGTTCATGAGATCCATGAAAATCGCTGGTGCATTGGTAAGGCTGATAGGCATTACCAGAAATTCGTAATGGCCATATCTCCTTATGAAAGCTGTCTTGGGAATATCATCTTCATGAACGCTTTGCTGATGATACCTAGACTGAAGGTCGATCTTCAAGAACCATGCCGAACCTTGAAGTTGATCGAAAAGATCATCGATGCGTGGCAACAGATATCGATTCTTAATGGTCAGCTTATTCAATTCGAGGTAATCAATACACATTTTAAATGACCCGTCCTTCTTTTTGACAAATAAGACCGGTGCACCCCATGGCGAATGGATCGGGCGGATGAATCATTTTTTAGACAATTCTTGCAGTTGACTCGCCAATTCTTGTAACTCTGAAGGCACAAGCTTGCATGGAGCTTTGGCGACTGGGTTTGCACCAGGTACTAAGTCAATTCAAAATTCTACTTGACGCTCTGGTGGAATTCTTGGCAAATCTTCTGGAAATACTTTTGGAAAATCTCGTACCACTGGAACGTCTTGAATGCTGTTGTCTTTCTCTGTATCTTTCACTATATGTGCAAGAAAAGCTATACACTTCTTTCTCAAACACTTCTGAGCTTTGGTAGATGACATGAGTCTAAGGCCTTTACTAGGAGTCTCTCCAAATAGTCTTATAGTTTCTCCTGATGATAAAGGAATACGAATGAGTCTCTCAAAACATACTATTTCCGCTCTGTGAGTGGCCAACCAATCCATGCCTATGATAACATCATAGCTACCAAGATGCATAGGTATGAGATCTATTGGGAAAACGTGATCGTTAAGATTGACTGTACATCAAATAATAATAGTGTCAATATCAATTAAGTTTTCGTCGGCCACCACCACATTAAACGGTTTATCTACTTTCGCACGTGTTCTACCAAGTACAGATTCAAACTCATATGAAACAAAATTTCTATCAGCACCAGAATCAAATAATATCGAGGCATAAATGTTGTTGATCAGGAACGTACCATTAACGACATCCTAATTGGCTTGAGGTACTGGAGCATTCAGTTGAAAAGCTCTGCCTCTGGGCACCCTCTGATTATTAGCAGTCAATATTGGGAACTGATTTCTAAAGTGACCCACATTTCCGCACTCGTAACAGGCTCTCGACTATGCAGGTGCTTGACGAATGGGTACAACTTGAAGTGGTTGTGCACGAGGAGCAGGCATTGCAAGCGGTGCTGGTTGCATCCTTTGTGCTTGCGGTGCACTCCTACATACATTGGCAAAGTGCCCATACTTACCACAGTTGTTGCAAATGCAACATGGTAAGTTGGGTGCATGATGATATCTGCATACATTGTATTGCTGAATTACTCCAACACGTGGTCTGGTGTTCGAGTTGCCAGATGATTGTTGACCTGCAGTCCAAGTCAGTGCTAGGGCTACATCAACTCCCCTAGTTCACTTCTCTCCGTTCCACCAAGTTAGTGCTCTCTTTTGGAAAACACTGGTGGCATAGCGCACCTTCAAATTTTCTGGGCAGTCACTGTTAATAAATGTATTTTCAATACTCTCAAACCATTGCAACAGACCAGTGGCTCCCTCAGCACCCATAAATTTCTTCGGGTTACAGGATTTAAAGTGCTTGATGGTATAAGCAGGTGGGTTTGCACCACCCCTGTTCTGGTTGAGAGTCTGGTTGGCTTGATTCAGTTGAGTCAGCAACCCTGAAATGAGATTCGTTAACTCTTGTATGCTGGTATTGGCATTGTTGTTATTAGCATCCCCATTATTGGTGTTTGTATTATCTTCATTGTGACGATGTGGCGGCATGTTTCTGAGGATGGTTAGAAACATGATACTACCGTTTACAACGTTAGTGATATAAACTATGGTCAAATGAGTTCATTTTAACAATTAGGATTACGTATATGGAACTATACTTGTCTCCTATCCGTATTTTCAAAGTCATAATAGGCACAAATTTCCTAATGTTATACTAAAGCACCCTAATTGGTCATATCTAATATTATCGAAATATTCCTAAATTTCAAACATTCTCCACCCTATACTAACACTGACAACCACGCGATGCAGTGCAACAAGTGTATGTATAGGGCATACATAGACTTGACCACAGTCGCATAATGCGCCGTCCCACCGCCGTTGCAATGCACCACGATTATGCACTTGTTAGAAATTAGGGTATAACATAATTTCCCAAGTGATCTACTTCACAACATTATCATAGATAGGATAATTATGAGTGAAGTATTTTTCAAGTTCTTTTTGACAACTAGGTTCGCCTAATGTCTAAGTTCACCTGACATATAGGTTCACCTATTTTCTAAGTTTACCTGACATTTAAGATCCCCTAATGTGTGACAACCAGTACCAGATCGTCCGGCAAGTCCGTACGATACGTGTACTTTCACTATTTACTATGTGTAAATACAATGTGTAAACAGTTGTGTGACAGCAGGACTAAGAAAAAAACAACAGTTGTACGTGTTTAAGTGAAAATTTAAATACAGTAAATACAACAACTCATGTGAAACAACACTGTGAAATGAAATGACAAAAGCATATCGGTTGCGATCTGATGTCCACAAATAACAAGAATCAGATGGCCGACAATTTAGTGTGAAAACAATGTGAATTCAATGATAACAATGTGAAAATAGGTAAGTTTAGTTGAGTCCGTCAGTGAGGAAATATAATTCAAATGGCAATTCAGGATCGTTTACGAATAATGAACTGATAGTGTGTTTGCGTGGGTGACGATTCACACAAACATATGTGTGAGTTTAACGTTTCGAATGATAACTGAAAAGCAGAAAACAAAAACCAGAAACTCGTCGTTTCGTTCGTGTGACGAATCGAACGAATACGCGCGAAGGTGACGCGATCTGACGAAACCTTTAAAATTAACGTTTTCGATTTAGTAAAGTAAGAAAAATGAATTTAAAAGATTTACAATGAATAACCAATTTCAAGATATAAAAATAAAGCCCATTTTATTTAACTCGTAAAATACGCGATTACGTTCCTGAAACGTAACGAAATCAAGAACTGAGCAACCGAAACGAACCCTAACACCCGCAGGGTATATAAACCCTAAATGAGTCTTTCTTCCTCATTTATTACACTCATATCTCTCTCTCTCTAACTTAAACCCGTTTTCCCTCCATCTTTCTAGATTTTCAACACAAAAACCCTCATATCTCACCCATTTCTTGGCCAAATCAGTCAAACTTGCTATCAAATCGAAGCTCTTGACATCCTCTACTCGAAAGTACAAAGGATATGCTTCAACACCCACAGAATCGGAGGTAAAACCATCCCTAAGGTTCGGATTTTTAGGGTTTTTAACCCCTTTGTTCGAACCACCCCTATAACCAGTTCTAGACACCCTAAAACCCTAGGAAATAGCACGAAAACAGTTTAGGATGTAGTTGGAACTTGTGACATCTCATGGTTCAGTTGAAGGCCTTCAAATGTAGACATGCACCACTGTGACTTTGAGTAGGCGAATGAGGGGCCATCAGGTCGGTCGAATGGCCAAGAGCAGAAGGAACCCTCAACCGAATGATATTGGCCGACTGAAGCATCGCATTCGCATGGTCCCTTATTCGGCCTATCTCTCATTCGCACACCCCATCCATTCGCATGAGTTAGAGCCAACTGAACTCATTCGTATGCACCCTATTCGGCCCACATGCCATAACATCGTAAAACTTGTAAACAACACCTTGAATCAACCTCGTTTGACAACATGCATGGGATATGGGAGTAAACTAGCTTACACTACATAGGTGGTGGAAGGTTTTGTTAAATCAACTATATAACATCGAAAAAATCTTTCTCATAAAGTGTTAAGTAGTAATGTTCATGATTTAAAACACTTGTTAAAATGTTCAAGAAATGACAACCCTTCTAAATTTCTACAAGGGCAACATGCAAAGTTTTAATATTTAAACCTAAGTTTATACTTAGAAACTATATGGATTTTCAAAGTTTTGGGACATGCCATGGAGTTAAGTCAAGTGATTATAAATCAAGAAGAGGTAATACGCTAAGTCTAGTCTTAAATGGTTAGTTCTTGGTGTAGTACCTCATCATATGGGTTCAAGAACGGATAAATCACAAACGACTACAAAAGTCAAAATAAATTTAGGATAACATACGAATTCATAACTTATACTTATAAGTTACAAACGACTTGAATACAACATAGGGTCGAGAACACAACCTCAAGAACAACAGTGAGCGCGTGCATTTTCTATTATTACTTAGTCAACCACTGCAACTACAAGTGAGTTCATACGCCCCTTTTTCTAATCTTTTTGATTTTAAATTGCGGGGCTGATAAACATGCTAATTCTTTTATTTATTAAAAAGATTTAGTTTAATAATTCATTTATTTTATGACTTAGATAGCATTGAGCTACCCTCATTATCATACTTTATTCAGGATCAACGTGTATGCTTGTGTGTGCATTAATAACTATGACAATCAAGGATGTCCATTATAATATAACTTCATGAATTAATCCGAACATCTAGATAACTTATATGAGATAAGATTTGATCTTATAACACTTCGTTATTTACAATGAGATAACACTAGTCAATTACAAGTGATAACTAGAATGATGATCATGATATATCTTCATGATGATGGTATCATTCTCCACAAATACTAACACCGTGTAATAAGACTAATTCTTATAACACTTTGTTAAAAACTATCAGAACACATAACACTGAGAACATGTAACATTGAGATGATGACAATGGGTGAACATATAACAACAATGGATTACTATTAAAATTGTGTGTATTATATCACAACAATCACGTGTTCATGAGATCATGTCCAGTCATAAGTCCCTACAAGAGAATCGTTTACCAGTTAATTTAGTGCGACTAAACCGATGATAAAGTAGTGGTACCATAGGTTTGACAAACCGCCGGCGAGTGAGGCCGGTACGTTGATCGTAACATTATCATTGGCCGGTATCGTATGACTGGTAACAGGGCGGCATCAGTCAGGTTTGGTAAACGACACAAGGTGATATTAATCTGCAGTAACTAATTGTAATTAAATCCTTCGATTCTATTGACTGGTAGACTGAGGAATTGATTTTCTCTCATGTCATATTACCGTTAATAGTTTCGTTGAAGGCGCTGAGACTACAAATGGGATAAGGGTAAATCGGATGCATTGTGGTCTGATTACGTGAGGACGACAATGGATCCCATTTAGGCTCTATACATTCAAGATTGAGAACGACATCAATAAGTTAACTGTCAATCATATCATTAGAAGTGAATTACAGTTGATCCTACATTTGAGAGAATAATAATAAGGATAAGATTTAGATAAATCTATTTTCCTTAAAACACTAGGGGTTCATCATTACTTAGTTATTGATAACTTAATTCCCTCATATTCTTTTATTCTATACATGAACACAAATCATGGGCGAATATCAAATGGGGTGAACTCATATGAGATAGAAATGGGCATCCATAGTTGTATTGAAAGTGGTGTCGAATTATGTTAAGCATGTGGTGGGATGTCAGCTGGGGCTTGTTCCCCTACGTATGCCCTATATATAAGCATGCTTGATTGGATGAAATACTATTTGTAAGTATAACTAAGGAGAGGACATTGTGAGAGACATATGAGACAAATATCATTAAGACTTGTGTGAAACATTATGATTGTGAATGACAATAAATCAATTGCTTTCAATTACTAAACTTATGAACTCACCAACCTAGTGTTGACTTTGTTTAAATGCATGTTTTCTCAGGTGACGAACATGTTTAGTCACCAAGAATTCAGGGCTTAAGCTAGTGGACTTTTAGAAGACCTAGTGTAACATTTGTGCATATAGTCATGTAGTTGTAAACAGTGTTAGAACAGTGTCTATTCATGGTTCAGTTCATCAATGTGTTTCAGTATGTTCATAATGTGTGCTTGTGTGTTACAGGATCCTAGTAGTCAGAAAACAAGTATGTAATATCTATTTACAGTCGATTTCACTAAGCAAGAACAGTAACTTGTTATATCGAAACAGTGGTGGGCAGCGAGAGTGAGCCCTATACATATACTGCGTTCGGTGTAACAGGTTAGTGTTAGTGCGTAGTGTTGAGACGAATAGTATAACAATTAATTAATTCAACCAAGATCGTAATCTGTAAGCGAGACTGAGTATAGTTATGGGTGACGATCCATAATAGTACGAATGTTGAACTTATAATTACGATTAAACGACTCTAAATATTTTAATACGATCGGAAAACGTACGCGATTGCGGGTATACACGTAATTTCGAATGTTTTAACGATCCGACAACACACGAAGAGTAAAAATAATTAAATTATTATTTTATATTTTTACAATTTTGAAACTCATCATTTTAAGGAGTTTAATAACTCTTTTTATTTTAACCGCGTAAAATACGCGTTACGTTCCGGAAACGCGAACCGAGCGACCGAAACGGACCCGAACTTCACCCGAGCTATAAAAGCCTTGAACAAGGCTTAAATGCTCATAAATTCCACCAACAACCCTTTCTCTCTCTAATAGTTCGTCTACCCCTCTCTCTCTCTAAAAACCAAGCTTTAAACGCGCGTAACTCGCTTATTTCTCAACGGATTTCGGAGTTCTTGGTGTCCACGCGAAGCTCTCAACAAACTCTACCAGAAAGTACAAGAATATCGTGGTTTCATCCAGCCAATCTCGAGGTAATTGAGCTTGATGTTCGGAAAAATAGGGTTTTCGTTATGTTCTTGATAACCCATGCTTAAAACGGTGATAAAGGCCACGTAGACCAACCCTTGACCTTCGAAATGTGTTGCTTGTACACCGATTATGTGGAGACTTCATCAGGGATGGCTGTAGCTCGATGGGAATACGAAGTTGTTACAGGTTCGTGGAAAAAGAGGGGGCTGCCGAACCCTCTTCAGCAACCAGCCGAACCCTGTTCAATCCCACGAGCCATCACCGAACCAGTTGGGTCCAACGAACCCTCAGCTGCAAATGGCCGAACCCTGAAGTGTTTCACGAGCCTTCACGAACCACTTGATGACCCAACGAACCCTTCTCAGTGCACACCTTCTGCGAACCTTGCATGATAATCCCCACGAACCCTAGTCGCCATGCTTGAGCCGCGAATGAGCCACGAACCCTGCATGGTTCGTGGCATGACCAACCGAACCCTCGTGGATGATTATGGTCAACGAACCCTTGGTCACGAGCAGCGAACCCTAGGGCATGATAACAAACCTCCGGTGGACGAACCCTAGTGAACCATTTATACAATTGTCGAACCATGACTGCGAACCCCTTGCTATTACACGAACCCTGCATGGTTCGTCCAACTGTAGCCTAACCCTTAGGCATGAACCTGAAGGGTTCGCTGCCAAGAGGGTTGGCCGAGACCCAAATTTACACATTTTGTTGTATTATTGGCCCAATCGACTAAATAGCATCGGCTCACGTTAGAATATTTCCATGCAACTTCATTTGGCCCAATACAATGCTACAAGACCCAAATAAACCCTTTGGGCCCAAATAATCATAGTTGGCCCATGTTATTCCCTTTGAACCACTTAGTGACTTTAGGCCCATTAAGATCTTTAATTGGCTTGATATCAACTTTAGCTTGTCACAAGGCTTATATACATGTGTTGGGACCAATCCTATATTCAGTTGGCCCAATAGCACATTCAATTGGCCCATGGTCGATCCAAGTGGGCCATGGTCTTGTTAAGCCTCATGGTTTAGGGGCTTAAGGCTCAATTGTGTTGGCCTTGACTTATGACATTTATGAATTGATCACGAAGAGGTTAAGTGACAACTTAACATAATCGAGAGATCAATTCATAATCACAATGACTTGAAATCAATTGAACATCTTTTCACAACAAATGGTAATCAATGGCTATCAAATATCATTTATGCATAAGAAGTATGCATCAAAGAGCATTTCATAAGTTTCTTGGACCCATGATCAATCAAATGACTCAAAGCATAACATACAAGTTTTCACAACAATCAAATCATGAGAACACAAGTCAATCAATGAATCAAAGCTATACAATTATAAATCTTATATCTTATGTATGATTACAATGATATAGGAACAAGTTAGAAGTCCTGTTTGCTACTTGCTAACTGTTTAGTTCAGAGTCTACTGCAGACAGGTGAGAACTTTAGCCCCTCTTTTACTGTTTTATAACTGTTTTGGGGTGGAACACGTGATCAAAACCGCTATTTCAATCTTGTTTCATTGCACAGTTTATGTGCATTCATAAACAGTACAGGTTTATCTTATGAATCCAAGTGATTCTTCAACTGTTTAAGGAAATTGTCAACTGTTTTAAAGGAATTATTTACTATTAAACCCTTATTACTAAAAGGATTTTAAAATGTTTACTTGAAATGTTTTATAACAGCCTTACTCAAATGTTCTTTTAAAGGATTTTACAAACCCTTTTGTTATAAACCTTGTTATTACACAAGGTCCTCACATCATGGTATTCAAAACAAGTGGTTCACAACATGGTATCCAAATTCATTGGTTCACAACATGGTATCCAAATTCATTGGTTCAAAACATGGTATTCAAATTCATTGGTTCAAAACATGGTATTCAAGTCAAGTTGTTCACATCATGGTATTCAAATCAAGAGATTCATTTCATGTTACATAAACAAAGGATTCAACTCGTGGAGTTAAATCCAGGTTTTCAATAAGACATTAACACCTCCGGTTAAAGTAAGATTCAGAAAACATGGTGTCCATTGTTGTAAACAAACTTATAAACCCATCAAGTATCATATTCATTAGCGTTAGTACTGGGTGATCACAACAAGGGAAAGCGGACACATACATTGGGGCAGACCGATTGCTGCAGTTAGTTTTTAAATCTGTTTTATAAACTAACTGCAGATTTCGGTTACATATGGTTTATTCAAAACTGTTGACACATTATCTAACTCCAAACGTGGTTTGGGACTTGATATTATATGTTGACTCATGTGCAAGCAGTGATTGGACTGTTTACACTCATTTTCTCACTTGATGTTAGTTTGGGTTGCAGCTCATCCGTGTGAATCTTATGATGCTTTAACTTACCTATGTCTTATATTATATAACTCATGTTTACAAATGTTTAAACCTATTGTTCTCACCAACTACGTCTGTAGTTGACAGTTACTTTTCACGTGTTTCAGGTAATCAGGTTTAAGGCATTCTCAGAGACAACTAAGGAGACCATACTAAGATAGAACAAGATGAAGAAACATGCTAGGATGGATTAGAAACACACTAAATCCTAAATGTTTAATTGTCTTGTTTGGAGTCTTATTTTGTAAACTATATTTTGGGTCTGTAGTTGTCTTACTTTTGATAGATAGATTGTCTGTAACAAATCAACTGTCTAAACATTATGAAATGTAGTAATCCATTGTGGTTGTTCTTATTCAATACTTGTGCATGATTCAACTGATCATACGTCACCGCGCCGTGGATTCCGCACGCGGCGCAGGGGTGTGACAGGTTGGTATCAGAGCCAAGGTTGTAGAGAACTAGGAAAAACCCAATGTTTAATGACCTAGACTATAACCTAAGCTACCCAATAGGACTAAGTGCTATAGGCTTGAGGATACTTAGGATCTAAGTAACTTAAGTGAGCATTAAGTCTACAATAAGCTTGAAAGATCTTAGGGACATTCTTCTAAGATTAGACATCGAGTCAAAGAATTTGAACCGGAATTCTATAATTTTAGAAACCGGATTAAATTCTCACACATATGCATTTAAGGATTTCAGAGGCAAGGATCTATATTCTTAGTATCCTTGATCTGAAATTCTCACACAGAGATCATTATAGAAATTCAGAGGCAAAGATCTGTATTATCAGTATCTTTGATATGAATTTCTTGTCATATTCATTATGGGATTTAGAGGCAAAGATCTATTAATTTAGTATCTTTGGTCTAAGATCCTTGTCGTATTCATTATGGGATTTAGAGGCAAAGATCTATTAATTTAGTATCTTTGATCTAAGATCCTTGTCGTATTCATTATGGGATTTAGAGGCAAAGATCTATTAATTTAGTATCTTTGATCTAAGATCCTTGTCATATTCATTATAGGATTCAAAGGTCAAGATCTATTAATTTAGAACTTGGATTTGAGATCCTTGTCATATTCATTATAGGATTCAAAGGTCAAGATCTATTAATTTAGAACTTGGATTTGAGATCCTTGTCATATTCATTATAGGATTCAAAGGTCAATATCTATTAATTTAGAACTTGGATTTGAGATCCTTGTCATATTCATTATAGGATTCAAAGGTCAAGATCTATTAACTTAGAACTTGGATTTGAGATCCTTGTCATATCACTATAGGAATTCAAAGGTTGAGGTCTATTAATTTAGAACTTAGATTTGAAATCCTTGTCATTGTTATCATTATCATGGATTCATTATCATAGGAACTTTATAACTTAGAATCTGTGTAACAGTATTCTTTAGTTGAAGTTCTCACAGGAAATCATTATGCTCAGTACTGTAAGTATTGGGAAACTAGGTTGATTAACCTAGGACACATATACATAAACCTAAGGTCTTAGTTTCTAGTAAATTAAGGACCATGGTTTACACAATCATAAACATAATCATAGAACAAGAGGAGATCATGGGATAATCATAATCAAACAAGGGTTGGAATCTTAGCTTCAAATGCAAACGGCGGATTAACGCTGATGGACTGAGGTAAGTGGTGGGTCGGTGAGAGCTTACCCTATATATAAGCTTATCTTGGTTTGTCAGGGAAAATTCGGCGCTTGAATTTGAAGTGAGGATTCGGGAACAACCGGAATCATTGAACATTGGTCAAACACATGGGGTACAAACACATGGGATACAATCATTGGTGAATCAAATCATAGTGGAATTCAAACTTGGATGAACCAGACATTATGGTGAATCACTCAAGTTGTGAACATTCCTTCAATGTAAACCTTAAGTGAAATTCTTAAGTGATTACATCATTAGTACTTGCTAACATGGGTTAACGGGAAAGTGTAGAGCACACGTATGATTTAGTTCTACATGTTAACGATTGTTAGAAGGTGCACACATAACATAATCATAGTTAAATCATGGAATCAATCATAGTTCAAGTTGATCAAAGATTCATGGAATTCTTAATCAATGGAACACACTTGGAAATCAGTACAAACGTGTTGCCAAATGCTAGCAAGGGCATGATCGTGGTATATCGAAACGGTGGTGGGCAGCGAGAGTGAGCCCTATATATAAGCTATTTTCGGTATATCGGGAAAGTGTCAGTGTGTAGATTTGGTGGTGAGATCATGAGACATCGTACATATTCACATGATAAGTATGCAAATAAGTTGATAACTTATACGTGTACTGGATCATATTACAATTGAATGATAATACTAGTAGTATGGATATATTACTGACCTTATCATGAAAATTCAATTGTATCCATTCTCATTACTGACCCACTTGTGGCTTCTATTCGTGGAATGCCTCCCCGACGTGATCCTAACGGAGGGGGTTCAACAAGTGGCAACGACGATGAGATCAACAAGATTGCTCGAGCTATCGCTGTTCATATGCGGGATGTGATCCCGGGCATGGTCACTGATATCACCCAAATCTTCGGGGGAGTACCAGTGACTCAGCGAACTTCCAACACTAATCACACTGGAACTGCTAACTTCACATTCCAGCAGTTCAATGATGCAAAGCCTCCCAAGTACTCTGGTACTGAAGGAGCTACCGGTCTACTACAGTGGCTGGAAAGCATCGAAGACATTCTCGACTTCACTGGATGTCCTGAAAATCTGAAGGTCAAGATGGCCTCAAGTGCTTTTCATAAGGGAGCGCTCACCTGGTGGAACTCTGAGAAGAACACCAGGGGACGTGAGGTCGCTCTAGCCTTACCATGGAATGGATTCAAGAACTTACTGGTGGAAAAGTTTTGTCCACGTCACGAGCTAAAGAAGCTGGAGGTGGAGATGTGGAATCTGGTGCAGGATAGTGGCGAAAATGCCAAGTATACAACTCGTTTTCATGAGTTGTGTATTTTGGTACCACATCTGGTTACTCCTCTATCCCGCAGGATAGAGAAATACATCGAAGGCTTGCCTCTAGTGGTTAGAGGAACTGTTATGGGGAACAACCCCACTACCTTGGAAGCCGCGATTCAACTCGGTGCTACTCTGACCGAGGAGTATGTTAAATCGGGAGTGCTCACCCGAAAGGGATTTAAAAGAGCACAGATTGAGGAAGGCAAGAAGCCTGAACAGTACCATCCCAAGAAGAAGAAACAGAAGACAATCAAGAACTTTGCAGCGTTGACTGCGGCTGCACCTACTCATGCTACTCCCCTCACTGCTATGCCACAACCTGCTAATGTCAGAAAGCAGTACACTGGCTCATTTCCACTCTGCACCAAATGCCAGTACCATCATCTACCCACTATTGCATGCAGAAAGTGTCACAAGTGTGGGCGTATGGGACACTTTGCAGCGACTTGTCGATCTGCTCATCTTATTGCTGCAACAACTGCTGCCACAACTTCTACTGCTGCAGGTGGAAGAGCCTGCTATAATTGTGGGGCAGAAGGGCACTTCAGAAACCAGTGTCCAAAACTCAACACACCACTGCTGTTGCTCGTGCTTTCGTTATTGGAACTGCTGAAGCACGTGAAGAGCCAGCAGTCATCACGGGTACATTTCTTATCAATAATCACTATGTTCCTATCATATTTGATACTGGTGCTGATAAAAGCTTTATCTCTGCTCATACTGCTTCTGTTCTTAATATGCAACTATCCACACTTACTGCTCCCTATACTGTAGAAGTAGCGAATGGTAAAACCATAGTTGTAGATTCCATCATTAATGCTTGTGAGCTAAGACTAAATGACCATCTCTTTTCCATCGATCTTATTCCTATGACCCTCGGAAGCTTTGAAGTAGTGGTAGGAATGGATTGGTTATCTAAGAATAATGCTGAAATCGTATGTTCGGAGAAACTTATTCGAATTCCCCTACCGTCCGGCGAAACGATGATAGTCTACGGTGAGAAACCCTGCCGCGAATTGAAGATTGTATCGCGCATCAAGGCGAGGAAGTATCTGAAGAAGAAATATTATGCATTCTTAGCTCACGTGGTGGAAAAGAAACCTGACAAGAAAGCAGTTGGAGACGTACCGGTTATCAAAGACTATCCAGACGTATTTCCAGAAGACTTGCCTGGACTACCACCAGTCCGACAAGTGGAGTTTAGAATTGACCTCGTCCCTGGAGCAAATCCAGTGGCGAAGTCACCGTATCGGTTAGCACCATCTGAGATGCAAGAACTGTCTAGTCAGCTTCAAGAACTTTTAGACAAAGGTTTCATAAGACCGAGTTTCTCTCCATGGGGAGCTCCGGTTCTATTTGTCAAGAAGAAAGACGGTTCATTTCGCATGTGCATAGATTATCGTGAGCTGAACAAGTTGACAATCAAGAATAGATATCCTCTGCCCAGGATCGATGATCTGTTTGATCAATTACAGGGAGCAACTTGCTTCTCTAAGATTGATTTACGATCCGGGTATCATCAGTTAAGAGTAAATGATGAGGATATACCAAAGACTGCATTTAGGACTCGATATGGACACTATGAGTTTGTGGTTATGCCATTTGGGCTGACCAATGCACCCGCAGTGTTCATGGATTTGATGAATCGAGTCTGCAGGCCCTACTTGGATCAGTTTGTTATCGTCTTTATTGATGATATACTGATTTATTCCAAGTCAGAACGAGAACATGAGGATCACTTGAAGAAAGTCTTGGAACTACTAAGAAAGGAACAACTTTATGCTAAATTCTCAAAGTGTGAATTTTGGCTAAAGGAGGTTCACTTCTTAGGACATGTCATAAACAAAGATGGAATTCATGTAGATCCAGCCAAGATTGAGGCGATTAAGAACTGGACTACTCCATCTACTCCAACAGAGATTCGTTCATTTCTGGGTCTGGCAGGATATTATAGAAGATTCATTGCAAACTTCTCTAAGATAGCTTTGCCACTCACTACATTGACTCAGAAAAGTCAAGCTTTTATATGGGGACAGAAACAAGAAGATGCATTTCAACTTCTTAAACAGAAGTTATGCAATTCCCCTATCCTTAGTCTTCCAGAAGGCAGTGATGATTTCATTGTCTACTGTGATGCTTCAAACCTTGGTCTTGGTTGTGTACTTATGCAACGGGACAAGGTCATCGCTTATGCTTCAAGACAACTCAAGGTTCACTAGAAGAATTACACTACTCATGACCTTGAGTTAGGGGCTGTGGTCTTTGCATTGAAGATTTGGAGACACTACCTGTATGGTACTAAATGTGTCATCTATACAGACCACAAGAGCCTTCAACACATTCTCAATCAGAAAGAACTCAACATGAGACAACGACGTTGGGTTGAGCTTCTAACTGATTACGACTGTGAGATTCGTTACCATGCGGGTAAAGCCAATGTGGTGGCGGATGCTCTTAGTCGCAAGGAACCAGTCAAACCGATTCGTGTAAGAGCCATGGAGATCAACACACAGCCAAACTTGAAAGACTTGATTCGTATTGCACAACAACAAGTAGTAACAGATAATCAACTCAAAACAGACTTGGATTGTGGCATTGAGAAGAAACTAGAACCTCGATCAGATGGGTTGTTATATCTCAATGGCCGCATGTGGATTCCAAAGTCTGAAGAATTGCGCACACTCATCTGTGATGAGGCACATAAGTCGCGATACTCCGTTCATCCTGGAGCCGACAAGATGTATCAGGACTTGAGGACATCTTACTGGTGGCCGGGAATGAAGAAAGACATAGCACTGTACGTGGGAAAATGTCTTACTTGTTCAAAGGTTAAGGCAGAACATCAAAAGCCTTCGGGACTTCTGCAACAACCTGAAATTCCTCAATGGAAATGGGAGCAAATTTCCATGGATTTCATAACAAAGTTGCCGAGAACTCCGAGAGGTTTCGATTCGATTTGGGTGATCGTTGATCGACTCACCAAATCTGCTCATTTTCTCCCTATCCGAGAGGATTACAAGATGGAGAAGCTATCCACATTGTACATCAACGAAATCATTGCACGTCATGGTACTCCAACATCAATCATATCTGATCGTGATAGTCGCTTCACTTCTCGCTTTTGGCAATCATTGCAAAAGGCTTTGGGAACGCGTGTTAATCTTAGCACGGCGTATCATCCCCAAACCGATGGCCAAAGTGAGAGGACTATCCAAACACTTGAGGACATGCTCCGCTCTTGTGTCATTGACTTCGGTGGAAGTTGGGACACTCATCTCCCACTCATTGAGTTTTCATATAACAATAGCTATCATACGAGCATTCAATGTGCACCATTCGAAGCTCTATATGGTAGAAAGTGCCGATCACCGGTCTGTTGGACCGAGATTGGTGACTCACAGGTCGTAGGACCAGAACTCATTCAGGAAACATCAGACAAGATCACAATCATTCAGTCACGGCTTAAGGCCGCACGGGATCGGCAGAAGAGTTATGCTGATCGACGTCGGAAACCACTTGAGTTTCAAGTCGGTGACCGAGTCTTACTCAAAGTTTCTCCCTGGAAAGGCGTTGTCCGATTCGGGAAGAAAGGGAAACTTGCACCAAGGTACGTTGGACCTTTTGAGATCCTGGAACGGATTGGTCCCGTAGCCTACAAACTCAAACTTCCAGTGGAGCTAAGCAATGTTCACGATACTTTTCATGTATCGAATCTTAAGAAATGCTTGGCGGATCATGATGTTCAGATTCCACTGGAAGACATACAGATTCAGAACAACATGCAATTCATAGAACGTCCGGTTGAAATCATGGATCATGGGGTCAAGAAACTTAAACGCAGTCGTATCCCGATCGTAAAGGTACGATGGGAGGGCAAACGCGGTGCTGAGTTCACCTGGGAACGTGAAGACCAGATGAAGCTTAAGTACCCTCATCTTTTTACAGTATCTTCGGCTAGTTAATTTCGGGACGAAATTCCCTTAACTAGGGGAGACTGTAACATTTGTGCATATAGTCATGTAGTTGTAAACAGTGTTAGAACAGTGTCTATTCATGGTTCAGTTCATCAATGTGTTTCAGTATGTTCATAATGTGTGCTTGTGTGTTACAGGATCCTAGTAGTCAGAAAACAAGTATGTAATATCTATTTACAGTCGATTTCACTAAGCAAGAACAGTAACTTGTTATATCGAAACAGTGGTGGGCAGCGAGAGTGAGCCCTATACATATACTGCGTTCGGTGTAACAGGTTAGTGTTAGTGCGTAGTGTTGAGACGAATAGTATAACAATTAATTAATTCAACCAAGATCGTAATCTGTAAGCGAGACTGAGTATAGTTATGGGTGACGATCCATAATAGTACGAATGTTGAACTTATAATTACGATTAAACGACTCTAAATATTTTAATACGATCGGAAAACGTACGCGATTGCGGGTATACACGTAATTTCGAATGTTTTAACGATCCGACAACACACGAAGAGTAAAAATAATTAAATTATTATTTTATATTTTTACAATTTTGAAACTCATCATTTTAAGGAGTTTAATAACTCTTTTTATTTTAACCGCGTAAAATACGCGTTACGTTCCGGAAACGCGAACCGAGCGACCGAAACGGACCCGAACTTCACCCGAGCTATAAAAGCCTTGAACAAGGCTTAAATGCTCATAAATTCCACCAACAACCCTTTCTCTCTCTAATAGTTCGTCTACCCCTCTCTCTCTCTAAAAACCAAGCTTTAAACGCGCGTAACTCGCTTATTTCTCAACGGATTTCGGAGTTCTTGGTGTCCACGCGAAGCTCTCAACAAACTCTACCAGAAAGTACAAGAATATCGTGGTTTCATCCAGCCAATCTCGAGGTAATTGAGCTTGAAGTTCGGAAAAATAGGGTTTTCGTTATGTTCTTGATAACCCATGCTTAAAACGGTGATAAAGGCCACGTAGACCAACCCTTGACCTTCGAAATGTGTTGCTTGTACACCGATTATGTGGAGACTTCATCAGGGATGGCTGTAGCTCGATGGGAATACGAAGTTGTTACAGGTTCGTGGAAAAAGAGGGGGCTGCCGAACCCTCTTCAGCAACCAGCCGAACCCTGTTCAATCCCACGAGCCATCACCGAACCAGTTGGGTCCAACGAACCCTCAGCTGCAAATGGCCGAACCCTGAAGTGTTTCACGAGCCTTCACGAACCACTTGATGACCCAACGAACCCTTCTCAGTGCACACCTTCTGCGAACCTTGCATGATAATCCCCCACGAACCCTAGTCGCCATGCTTGAGCCGCGAATGAGCCACGAACCCTGCATGGTTCGTGGCATGACCAACCGAACCCTCGTGGATGATTATGGTCAACGAACCCTTGGTCACGAGCAGCGAACCCTAGGGCATGATAACAAACCTCCGGTGGACGAACCCTAGTGAACCATTTATACAATTGTCGAACCATGACTGCGAACCCCTTGCTATTACACGAACCCTGCATGGTTCGTCCAACTGTAGCCTAACCCTTAGGCATGAACCTGAAGGGTTCGCTGCCAAGAGGGTTGGCCGAGACCCAAATTTACACATTTTGTTGTATTATTGGCCCAATCGACTAAATAGCATCGGCTCACGTTAGAATATTTCCATGCAACTTCATTTGGCCCAATACAATGCTACAAGACCCAAATAAACCCTTTGGGCCCAAATAATCATAGTTGGCCCATGTTATTCCCTTTGAACCACTTAGTGACTTTAGGCCCATTAAGATCTTTAATTGGCTTGATATCAACTTTAGCTTGTCACAAGGCTTATATACATGTGTTGGGACCAATCCTATATTCAGTTGGCCCAATAGCACATTCAATTGGCCCATGGTCGATCCAAGTGGGCCATGGTCTTGTTAAGCCTCATGGTTTAGGGGCTTAAGGCTCAATTGTGTTGGCCTTGACTTATGACATTTATGAATTGATCACGAAGAGGTTAAGTGACAACTTAACATAATCGAGAGATCAATTCATAATCACAATGACTTGAAATCAATTGAACATCTTTTCACAACAAATGGTAATCAATGGCTATCAAATATCATTTATGCATAAGAAGTATGCATCAAAGAGCATTTCATAAGTTTCTTGGACCCATGATCAATCAAATGACTCAAAGCATAACATACAAGTTTTCACAACAATCAAATCATGAGAACACAAGTCAATCAATGAATCAAAGCTATACAATTATAAATCTTATATCTTATGTATGATTACAATGATATAGGAACAAGTTAGAAGTCCTGTTTGCTACTTGCTAACTGTTTAGTTCAGAGTCTACTGCAGACAGGTGAGAACTTTAGCCCCTCTTTTACTGTTTTATAACTGTTTTGGGGTGGAACACGTGATCAAAACCGCTATTTCAATCTTGTTTCATTGCACAGTTTATGTGCATTCATAAACAGTACAGGTTTATCTTATGAATCCAAGTGATTCTTTAACTGTTTAAGGAAATTGTCAACTGTTTTAAAGGAATTATTTACTATTAAACCCTTATTACTAAAAGGATTTTAAAATGTTTACTTGAAATGTTTTATAACAGCCTTACTCAAATGTTCTTTTAAAGGATTTTACAAACCCTTTTGTTATAAACCTTGTTATTACACAAGGTCCTCACATCATGGTATTCAAAACAAGTGGTTCACAACATGGTATCCAAATTCATTGGTTCACAACATGGTATCCAAATTCATTGGTTCAAAACATGGTATTCAAATTCATTGGTTCAAAACATGGTATTCAAGTCAAGTTGTTCACATCATGGTATTCAAATCAAGAGATTCATTTCATGTTACATAAACAAAGGATTCAACTCGTGGAGTTAAATCCAGGTTTTCAATAAGACATTAACACCTCCGGTTAAAGTAAGATTCAGAAAACATGGTGTCCATTGTTGTAAACAAACTTATAAACCCATCAAGTATCATATTCATTAGCGTTAGTACTGGGTGATCACAACAAGGGAAAGCGGACACATACATTGGGGCAGACCGATTGCTGCAGTTAGTTTTTAAATCTGTTTTATAAACTAACTGCAGATTTCGGTTACATATGGTTTATTCAAAACTGTTGACACATTATCTAACTCCAAACGTGGTTTGGGACTTGATATTATATGTTGACTCATGTGCAAGCAGTGATTGGACTGTTTACACTCATTTTCTCACTTGATGTTAGTTTGGGTTGCAGCTCATCCGTGTGAATCTTATGATGCTTTAACTTACCTATGTCTTATATTATATAACTCATGTTTACAAATGTTTAAACCTATTGTTCTCACCAACTACGTCTGTAGTTGACAGTTACTTTTCACGTGTTTCAGGTAATCAGGTTTAAGGCATTCTCAGAGACAACTAAGGAGACCATACTAAGATAGAACAAGATGAAGAAACATGCTAGGATGGATTAGAAACACACTAAATCCTAAATGTTTAATTGTCTTGTTTGGAGTCTTATTTTGTAAACTATATTTTGGGTCTGTAGTTGTCTTACTTTTGATAGATAGATTGTCTGTAACAAATCAACTGTCTAAACATTATGAAATGTAGTAATCCATTGTGGTTGTTCTTATTCAATACTTGTGCATGATTCAACTGATCATACGTCACCGCGCCGTGGATTCCGCACGCGGCGCAGGGGTGTGACACCTAGCTTCATTTTGTGTTGTGCATATTTTGAATGACAAAACTTTGAATCATCTTTTGTAAATCTTGTGCAGATACAAGATAGAAAACTCAATGATTCTTTTTGGTAGAATTACTTAGTTAAATTATGAACATAACAATGTAATTTAACTTTGTAATTATGTATCAATGTCATGTTAGCATTTCTCATTTATATATCATGTGCCATGTAAACAATTTGATCATTTTGATTGTCACACGATATCACGCCCCGAGAACCTTCCGCCCGACGTGAAAGTCGATCCAGCCCGCCGGCTCGGGGTGTGACATAATGTCTATGTTTACTATAGTTCCATGTCAGTTCTCAATGACCATATCATCAATAAGGGTTCATATCCTCACTAAGTGTCCAAATTGTCACTAAGAGTTCATATCTTCCTTCAATTATATGTCCATAATAAATGTTCATAAGTGTGCATATCCATAAGCTTCCTCCAATCATTCTCAATAATCAATATCCAACCATAATTTTCCATCATATCCTAGTAATATCATCAGTTCCCGACACTAACAGACCCCCAATATACCACAAATGGTCTATGTATATGGCATACGTAGGAGTCGGTCACAACCTATCCAGCCACCAGCCCACCACCTTCGTGATATATTACGAGTGTGTCCTTGTCTGGTGATCACAGATATATCACTCCTAAGCAAATAAGTATTTTCCTAACAAACATCTCCCATATTCCTTAACACTGACATCCACCCAATGTATTGTAAATCGTATATGTATTGGGCATACATAGAAGTCAGTCCCAACTGCTTCAGCCGCCAGCCCACCACCTTTACAATACATCACGAGTATGTCCTTATCGAGTCGTTAGGGCACAATCAATCAAATGAAGAAGTAATCAACAAGAAACATATGCAATCCATATATATACCAGGAGTTCAGTTAACATGTAATAAATATACAAGCACATAATCCTGAATATAGTAGCTAGTGTATAAAATAATTTCATACTAGGGTATCCTATGGTTACAGACTAGGTCAACCATTTCTAGTAACCTAATTCCCTACAACCCAGGCTCTGATACCAATCTGTAACACCTCGACCGATGGCGGAAACGTCGGGATGCCACGAGGCATGTGTAGATTGTTCACAAGCTCATGGGCATTTAAAGTATCATCATATAACAATTAATTCAAATAAATTATTTACATAAAAATCATGTTCGTAATGATTTAATTTCAGTGATTACTCAAAAGATCTAGCTAAATTAACTAAATCCTAATCTTCATCGATCCAGTTAATTTAGCTAAGTCCGACATAGTTTAAGGTGAGAAGAGAAAAGAACAGATCTATTAAATTAGAATCAAGAACAAGAGGGGGTTCTATCATCTTTGTGCTCATTGGCATCTTTTACATTACTGATCTACAGACACAGTGGCCTTAACGTCACACATCCAGGTCTTTGCTTATGCAAAGCAGAGGATGCTTCTGTAAGTATTTCCCGTTCTTTGTTTGCACAAAACATATAAAATACCCGAGTTTTTCAAAACAATTTCATGTTTATCGAGAAACAATCTTGTTTTGAATTTTAAGACTTACACAACTAGTCAAATAGTTGTTACATCTTTCCGGTTATCTGATTTTCTTTACTTCTCTCTTATTAATATATTTAATGTTTTTGAATGATCAAGTCCAATCCTTTCATTAGGAAAACGTGTTTAAACTTCTTAGTGATTTATATTTATCTAAAGTTGTTATTCTTTATAAATTATGTTTAGGTTGTGAAATTCTGAATGTCTGGAAATCATTTCACTTCCCAATTGAACCACTTCACTTGACCATTCAAATAAAATCTTTTTGTATTTTTCTTAAATTTTTAAAGTGCGAAATCTTTTTGTTGTTTTCTTAAAATTTACCCCCCCTGAGCTTGTAGATCATCTCAGACTGACTCAAAAATCGAAAATCCTTTTGTTGTTTTTGTAAATAGACTTAAAGACCGAAAATCTTTTTGTTGTTTTTGTAAATATTCTCCCCCTAAATTTGTGATCTAAAAATTAAAATAAAACAAAACACCAATTTTACAGTATTTACAAAAATGTTTTAATCAAAACATATTAGTTTGAGAGAGGCAAGCAAATGGTGGAATTGAGCTGTGATGAACAGTTTTGTGAAAAGATCCGCCAGATTATCATCTGTGTGGACCTTTTCAAGATGAATCAATTTTCGTTCAAAATAGTCGTGGATAAAGTGAATCCGGATGTCAATATGTTTAGTTTGGGAGTGTTGTACCAGATTCTTGACGATCTGTAGAGCGGCTTTATTATCACAATAAATAGGGGAGTCAAGAATGTTGAAACCGTAATTGAGAAGTTGTTGTTGCATCCAGATAACCTGAGAAAAGCAACTGGAAGCAGCGACATACTCAGCTTCTGTAGTGGAGGTTGACACGGTTGTCTATTTTTTGCATTGCCACGAGACGAGGCGATCTCCTAAGTATTGACATACTCCTATGGTTGATTTCCTGTCTAAGTTGCAACCACCAAAATCACTGTCAGAGTTAGCAAATAAACTAAACTTAAATTTTTTAGGATACCACAAACCAAGATGAGGTTTCCCAATGAGGTAGCGAAAGATCCTCTTGACAGCAATCAGATGAGAAGCTTTCGGATTTACTTGATATCTGGCACATTGACATACACAAAACATGATATCTGGTCTGCTAGCAGTCAGGTACGTCATTAAGCCAATCATCGAACGGTAAAGGTGCTGATCAACATCTTCACCATCAGAATCCGAAGTCAAGACTGGATGTGCAGCCGTAGGAGTGGAGGCGGGCTTTGATCCCAACATATTGAACTTGGTGAGAATGTCGGTAGCGTACTTGCCCTGATGAAATGAATGAGCACACCCTTAGGATCCTTCTTTACCTGGAGACCCAAGAAGAAGGTCATTTCCCCCATTACACTCATCTCAAGCTTCTTCTTCATCACAACATCGAATTCTCTACACAGCACCGAGCTTGTGGAACCAAAAATAAATTCATCCACATAGATTTGAACGAGAATTAAATCATCCTAATCTCTGCGAACGAACAATGTCTGATCTATGGCTCCACGGGTATATCCATTTGCAAGCAGATGATCTGTAAGTGTTGCATACCAAGCTGCTGGTGCTTGATGAAGACCGTAAAGGGCTTTGTCTAATTTGTAGACATGGTCGGGATACTGTGAGTCCCCAAACCCCGAGGGCTGACACTCATAAATCTCTTCCTTGACCTTTCCATACAAGAAGGCTGTCTTCACATCTATTTGATAAACATTGATGTTCATGTAGGAAGCACAGTGTAAGAAGAAGCGAATAGCTTCAAGTCTTGCGACTGGTGCAAAGACTTCTTCATAGTCAATCTCCTACTGCTGGTAGAATCCCTGGACTACCAACATAGCTTTATTCCTGATGACCACACCTGAATGATCTCTTTTGTTTCTAAATAGCCATCAGGTTCCGATTGGCAGTTTCCCCTTTGGCAATGGAACCAGATTCCACACTTTGAGCTTCTGAAACTCATCAATTCTTCATGCATCGCTTCAACCAAGCTTGACTCCTTAAGATCCATCTTGACATTCTTGGGTTCGACCTGCGAAATAAAACAGGAATACAACCAAGAATTAATTAAACCTGATTGACTTCGTGTGATAGTTCCTTCAGAAAAGGTGTTCTAAGCTGGAATGGATCTGCTCCGAGTGAGAACTCCTTTTGAAAGAGCTCCAATGATGTTTTGTACTGGATAATTCTTGTTGATGCTTAGAGTAGGCACTTCCTCCACAGCTAAATTGTCTAGCAGGTTGCTGATGTGAGTTTGTTGATCTTCACTAGATGAAGAGATGTTGTCAATGGGAGCGGTTTCACTTGCCTCGGCTCCATTATCCTCATAATGTTCCTCAGAGATGTGGTCTGAGAACAGTGGATTATCAAAGGTCTGGTGGGAAGAGGATGAGGCTTGATTTGTCTCCGGAGTTGGTTGAACTGATTGAGAGGTCTCTGGATCCAATGGGATGACTTCATTGATCGGGGTTGGCTGAACTGGAGGAGCCCGATCATACATGCCTGGTGGGTCAACCGTCAGAAGCTTGGGATCACACAGAGCGTAGTCAACCCTGTAGTCCACGTCATCACCCTTGTCGAAACTGCCATTATGTTCAGATGGTCCTGCACTCTAAGATGTAGTGTTGATGGGCTCAAATGTAGAATCATACTGAAATAACCAGTTTGGACCAAAACCGGCGTCAGTGTTGTTCATCTCTTGCCAGTCAATATAGTATGACTCCACAATCATCCGGGTCTTCTTGTTGTATACCCGGTAGGCAGCTTTCTTAGACGAATAGCCCACAAAGTAACACTCATCAGCCTTGTCGTCAAACTTGTGATTCGGCTCATTGTGGAGAAGAAGGCAAGGACAACCAAACGACTTGAAATGACCGACCTTTGGCTTCTGGTTGAAGAAAATATCATAGGGAGTCTTCTAATGGAGTTTGTTCAATAGTATTCGGTTTTGAATGTAGTAAGCTGTGTTGACAGCTTCAGCCATTTTTCTTAGGTGTGCGAGCTGCACTGTACTGTCGACCAATTCCCTTCTCATCGCAAAAATTGATAAGCGTCTGATTTCTAAACTCGGTGCCGTTGTCAGTCCTGATCACCTTAATCTTTGAATTCTTCTGATTCTTGATCAGGGTGATAAACTTCTTCAGAATCTCATGTGTCTCATATTTCTTGGCCAGAAAGAACACCCAAGTAAATCTGTAATAATCATCCGCTACAACAAGACAATATGACTTCTTCCCGATGCTCATTACGTTAACCGGTGCAAAGAGATCCATATGAAGAAGCTGCAGAATTTATGAAATTTAGTTGAACAGTTTGGGCTTATGGGGTCTCTTCTGTTGCTTCCCCTTGGCACATGCAATGCACTTCTCAATTGTGGAGAAGTCCTTAGAAGGTAGGCCAATAACATGATCTCCCTTAGCCAGTCGGTTGAGATTCTTCAAGTTGACATGACCCAGTCGGCGATGCCATAGCAAACAGTCATTCTCTGATGCCTTAGAAAACAAACAAGTGTTTTCTGTGTATGAATCATAATTCATATTGATGATATATGCATTGTTGATTCTCGGAGTCCTCATCAAGATCCATTTCTCTTGTATGACAAATTCGGGCTTTAAAATAAGACACTATTTGTTTGTGAAGTGTGTTGAGAAGCTCTTGTCACATATCTGAGAAACACTCAACAAACTGTGCTTGAGTTCTTCAACATAGTATACATCTTCAAAACTTAAAGTTCCATTTGTAACAGTGCCCTTCATGCTGATTTTCTCTCCTTTGTCTCCAGCAAACGAGACATATCCTCCATTAAATGGTGTGACTTCATGTAACTAAGAAAAAAACACAGTCATACGCCGAGAACAACCGCTATCAACATACCAAACATTCTTTATCTTATTTTGTCTTCCCTGCATAACACACACGCATTTAATGAGAAATGGGTACCCAAATCATAACAGATTTAGGTACTTGTGGAACATTGGGCCCTTTCTTGATAATTCCCTTGGGCTTGTCTGATTTAGCCTGAAATTCATAGGCCTGACACCACTGCCATGATCAATTGGTTTGAAGGAGGTTTCACCTGTGGCTTATTCTTCCACTGTGGTTTGCTTTTAGTTTTGGAAACCTTTGGTTTTTGTTTATGATAACCAGATTGATATTGTTTTGCTAGTTTGGCACTTTTGGCAGTGGGATGATTCTGAGTCATCTTCTGAGGTTTCACCCTAGGCTTGGAGGATTCAATCAGTCCTCATTGGTCTATTGGCAGGTTTAGCCTTGGGTGTTACCTTCTGATTCTTCCCATCGAAGAATTCGGCAGGTCGGTGCAGACAGTGTCTTGCAATGTGGCCTGGTCTCCCACATGCATAGCAGCATACTTTGTCATGAAAATCCTATGGGTCAAATGGCTTTACGTTATAATCACCTTGACCAGGGGAAGCACTTGTGGAGGCTTGTTTCAATGACCTAGTTGGAACATAAGGTTCATAGTTAGGGTTTAACTTTGAACCTGCCTCTTTGGTAACTATGGAATGAGCCTTGTTCACCTGCTTTGTTAAATGAGAAGAATATGATTCTAAGACATATTTGTTTTTAACATCATCACCAATTTTAACCAAAGTAGTCTTAAAATTCTTAAACATTTTATTTGGTTTGATTTTAATTGTTTCAAATCTTCCAACAATATCAGTGTTTGGAAGAATATGTGATTTGCTAGATGAAGTTGAACAATCTGTGCTCCTCCCAACACTTCTTTCTTCCTCCTTCTCCCTTAGACCTGTAACACTTAAACTATCTGCACATACCTCAGAATCATTAGAAACAAAAATAGGGTCAACTGTAAGGGAAACTGGTTAAGTAGGAAACTCAAAAGTATGATCAGATTGTAGAACCAAGTCATCAATTGATGTGTTAATTTTAGGCATGCTTGAGTAATTGTGGTTAAAGGGAGGCTCACACTCCTGATAACCAAGACCCTTACCCCTTTTCTCCCGATACTGAATACTGACCGTGTTTTCTAATACCTTGCTCGAATAGTCATATTTTTCACATTTGATTGAGGTTTTAGAAAGTTGAGTTTTGACTTGCTCTAACTCTAAGGTGAGCTCATCGATTTTGCGTCTAGCATCTCGATAATTAGACTCTTTGTCACTTAAAAGTTCTTTTAATTTTCAAATATCATGACCCTCAGCCTCAAGCTTTTTTTTAATAGTGACTTCATTTTTGAGAAATTTAGAGTTAAAATATTTCCGTTTGGTGACTTCTTTTATCAGGGTCTCATTGTGAGACCGATATTTAAAAACGTTTTCAATGCATCAGTTAGAGCAGAGATTTTCAGTTACTTCTTTCTGCTTTTCATCCACCTCTGCCATGAATGAATGGCTCAAAGTCATCTCAAGCTCCTGCACTTGATCACTCCAATCATAAGATTCGGTTTCCTGAGTAACTAGTTCCTTGGATGTGCTAGCTCCAGCTCCTGCTCCAGCCTTCTCTTCAGGTTTCTTGTCTGCCTCTTTAACACTCTTTGGCAGCTTACATTCCCGAGCAAAGTGACATGGCTGGTCACAATTGTAGCACCTGAGCGTTGACTTGTCAAACCCCAGCTTCTTCCCTGGGTTGTTTCCAAAACTGTTCATGCCATATTTCTTGATGAATTTCTTTGCCCGAAAGACCGCCATGGCCATCTGCCATGAAATATCCATCTCTTCCACATCAGCTGATTTTTTCTGCTCCAGATTGTCTTGAGTTAGATTGGCCGGTGCCAATTCTCCAGCAATGAATGCATTGTAACTGTTCATGAATCCTTTGAATAGTAGTAGATTTTCCTCACTTTCCGGACTGATTTTGGGCACTGAACTGACTTGCCCTGAAGAAATAAATGCAGTCTCAAAAGGAACAGACTGAGATGAAGGGGTCTGGTAATGCTAAGAGCCAGAAGCTTGAATATTGATGGCAGACAAGAGAGAAACATTCTCAGATGTTAGAGTAATGCCCATAGAATTGGCATGATTAAGTACTCTTTGTTTGTCATCCATGTCATATGAGTTGATGATTGAGATCAACTCACTGAGAGAAGTCTTGTACATGTCTTTTGTTTTCTTGATAGTTGTGCATTTGGAGTTCCAGTTGTATGGCTGTGAATTCAAGAGTTTCTTGTTAACTTCTCCCTTTGACATTTCAATCCCAGCACTAGTCATCTCTGTCATCAGACGAGTAAATCGGTTGATTTGGGCTTCTAGGGACTCTCATTTGACATGATTAAACATGTTGAACCGTTGCCTCAACATGTCTTTGTGACTTTCTCTCATATCCTTATTCCCTTCAAAGCGTTCCACTAACGCATCCTAGAGTTGTTTGGCGGTCTAGTGCTCGTTGAATACATGAGCCACATCAGTAGATAACGCCATAGTAATTGAGTCGTATGCCTTGTCATCCTTCTCTTTCAATAGGATGTCGTTTTCAGTGTACAACTCCGAATCTTTGGGAATTAGCCCATTTAACTCACTCTGGTACATAGGCACATAAGGCCCCACCTCAATCAATCTCCATAACTTCAGATCTGTATACTTGATAAAAGACTGAAATCTGAACTTCCAGTCTTGGAAGTTGTGTCCTGATACAAGCCTTGGTGGCTTAGTTCCTGTGCTAATCTCATTATTCAAGTTTAGCAGGTTGAATAAGTTGGTCAGATTTTTGGATGCCATGATGAACAGAAAGTTTTCTAAGTCTGAGTTCTCAAAATCCTCAAGTGTTCGACATCCCAAGCAGTGCACGAAGTTCAAGCTGTACTCGAAGGTCCAAGTATTCGAAAAGTTGTTTTCGAAAACCAAGTACTCGAATGTCACACCCCTGCGCCGCGTGCAGAATCCACGGCGCGGTGACGTATGAACAGTTGAATCATGCACAAGTATTGAATAAGAACAACCACAATGGATTTCTAAGTTTCATAATATTTTGACAGTCGTTTAGTTACAGACAACTATCTACCAAAATAATGACAACTACAGACCCAAAATATAGTTTACAAAATAAGACTTCAAACAAGACAATTAAACAATTAGGATTTTAGTGTGTTTCTAATTCCATCCTAGCATGTTTCTTCATCTTGTTCTATCTCAATCGGTCTCCTTAGTTGTCCTTAAAATGCCTTACATCTGATTACCTGAAACACGTGAAAAGTAACTGTCAACTACAGAAGTAGTTGGTGAGAACAATAGGTTTAACATATGTAAACATGATTTTGTAACATAAGGCATAGGTAGATTAAAGCAATAATAGAATTACATGGATGGGTTGCAACCCAAACTAACATCAAGTATGTAAAACGTGATAAACAGTCCGAAGACTATTTACTAAAGAAGCCAACATAAAAATCTAGTCCGAAACTACGTTTGGAGTTAGATAATATATCAGCAGTTTTGATAAAACCATAATGAAACCAAACATGCAGTTAGCTTATAAAACAAATTTAAAAGCTAAATCCATTTTGGTATGAACCAATGTGTCTGCTTTCCCTTGTTGTGATCACCTAGTACTAACGCTAATGAATGTGAAACCTGATGTGTTTATAAGTTTGTTCACAACGATGGACACCATGCTTTAGAACTTTGCTTTAAAATTTGCGTGTTAATGCCTTATATGATAACATGATTTTGAAAGCCTTGTTTGAATACCATGAATTGAATCCTTTGTTTTGAATACCATGAGATAACATGATGTATCATGTAATATGATTGAAGCAAGAGTATTTGATCACGTGTTCCACCCCAAAACAGTTGCAAAAACAGTAAAAAGAGGGGCTAATGTTCTCACCTGTCTGCAGTAGACTCTGAACTATAACAAATAGCAAGTAGCAAACAGGACTTCTAACTGGTTCCTATATCATTGTAATCATACATAAGATATAAGATTTATAGTTGTATAGACTTTGATTCATTGATTGACTTGTGTTGACTTGAACTTGATTAACTCTTGATTACTTGATCTCATGATTAAGATTGTTGTGTAAACTTGAAAGTCATGATTGAGTCACTTGATTAAGAGTTGTTTCATGTAAAGAAACGTCATGATCTTTCATGTACAAACTTGTTATGCATAAAAGTGACATGTATTTATGAATGTGATAACCATTGTTCAACATGTATTGTGAAAAGATGTTTCAATTGTTTTAAGTCTTTGTGATTGTGGTTTGATTTCCTAACTAGGTTAAGTTAAAACTTAAACCAATCATGATCAATTCACAATCATTTAACTTATGGGCCAACAATTGGACCATGAGCCCATAAAAACATGATAGACTTAAATAAAGGCCATGGGCCACTTGAATGTGATATTGGGCCGACAATATGTATATGGGCCAAGTAAAACACCAAGGATAAGATTTGGCCAATTAATATCATAGTGGACCGAATGGGTTGGATTGAGCCTAGAGGAATCGAGTTGGGCCAACCAATGAGTAAGGGGACCCTGTAAGGTTCTAAGCAATATTGGGCCAATTAGAGATCAAAATGGGCCGACCTAACTTTCTTGGGCTTGGTTTGACCTATGGGGCTGGTTAATAGTGAAGTTGGGTCTTGTAAAATTGAATTGGGCCGAAAATACTCATGGTTCCACCCATGGCAGCGAACCTATCTCCTTTCCCTCCCAAGGTTCGGCCTAGATCAGTCCATGGTTCGCCTACATGATCCACGAACCATGCAAAGGTTCGGCTCAATGAGGTGATGTGTAGATTCGTCCCTAAGTTCCAGGGTTCGGCAATGTAAAAATGGTTCAGTGACATCATGGTTCGGCTAACTGAGGACTAGTGTTCGGCTGGTACTTCCATGAGCCATGCAGGGTTCGTGGACTCCATAGGGTTCGCCGAAGATACTCATGTCCATGAAGGTTCGTGTAGGTTCCCTATAGTTCGGCTAATCATGAAACGAACCATGCAGGGTTCGTTATGGTTCACCGAAGGTTCGCAACAACAAGGAGGGTTTGTGGAATGCAGGGAGGTTTGAGGCAGGTTCGTGAAGGCTCCTTGGGTTCGGCTGGTAGCCCAACGAACCATGCAGGGTTCGCTAGGGTTCGCCATGGTCCACCTGGTTCGGCCAGGAAACCCTAATGGGTTCGGCTCCATGACCACCATCCAACCTGTACACCTGTGTCATCACCTTCATCGAATCCTCATCTCCAGACCACGATCAAGGTTAATTTAACATCAAATAGGGTTCCTAGAGGTGCGAAATCAGAAAATGAAGTGCTTGAACCGGCTTTGGGTCGGGTTTGATAAAAACACACAAGAAAACCCTATTTCCCGAAACTTCCTTGAGTCATACCTCGTTTTTGGCCGGTGAAAACCTCCGATCCGCTGTACTTTCTTGTAGTACTCGTTGAGAGCTTCGCCTAGACACCAAGACCACTCAATTCCGTGGTGAAACGAAGAAGTCATGCGCGTTTGATGCTCGGTTTTCTAGAGAGAGAGAGGTTGAACCAATTTCTTAGAGAGAGAAGTGGTTGTTGGTGTGCTAAATGAGAGAATACGCCTTGTTCAAGGCTTTTATAGCCCGTGTGGTATTCGGATTCGTTTCGGTCGCTCGGTTCGCGTTTCCGAAACGTAACGCGTATTTTACGCGATTTAAATAAAAGAGTTGTTAACTCAATAAAATGATGAGTTTCAAGATTGTAAAAATATTAAAATAATTATTTTAACTATTTTTACTCTTCGTGTGTTGTCAGATCGTTAAACACATACAATTACATGTATACCCGCAATCGCGTACGTTTTCCGATCGTATTAATTATTTAAAGTCGTTTAATCATAATTATAAGTTCAACATTCGTATCATTATGGATCGTCACCCATAACTATACTCAGTCTCGCTTACGTATTACGATTCTTGTTGAATTAATTAATTGTCAAAATATTCGTCTTAACACTACGCACTAACACTATCCTGTTACACCGAACGCAGTATATATAGAGGCTCACTCTCGCTGCCCACCACTGTTTCGATATAACACGATACTGTTCTTGCCTAGTGAAATCGACTGTAAATAATAATACATACTTGTTCTCAAATAATAAGGATTCTAACACACAAGCACATAATGAACATATGAATCACATAGATTAACTGAACATGGACACACACTGTTCTTACACTGTTTACGACTATCATGACTAAATGTACAAATGTTACAGTCTCCCCTAGTTAAGGGAATTTCGTCCCGAAATTAACTAGTCGAAGGTACTGTAAAAAGATGAGGGTACTTAAGCTTCATCTGGTCTTCACGTTCCCAGGTGAACTCAGCACCGCGTTTGCCCTCCCATCGTACCTTTACGATCGGAATACGGATGCGTTTAAGTTTCTTGACCCCATGATCCATGATTTCAACCGGACGTTCTATGAATTGCATGTTGTTTTGAATCTGAATGTCTTCCAGTGGAATCTGAACATCATGATCCGCCAAGCATTTCTTAAGATTCGATACATGAAAAGTATCGTGAACATTGCTTAGCTCCACTGGAAGTTTGAGTTTGTAGGCTACGGGACCAATCCGTTCCAGGATCTCAAAAGGTCCAACGTACCTTGGTGCAAGTTTCCCTTTCTTCCCGAATCGAACAACGCCTTTCCAGGGAGAAACTTTGAGTAAGACTCGGTCACCGACTTGAAACTCAAGCGGTTTCCGACGTCGATCATCATAACTCTTCTGCCAATCTCGTGCGGCCTTAAGCCTTGATTCAATGATTGTGATTTTGTCTGATGTTTCCTGAATGAGTTCTGGTCCTACGACTTGTGAGTCACCAACCTCGGTCCAGCAGACCGGTGATCGGCACTTCCTACCATATAAAGCTTCGAATGGTGCACATTGAATGCTTGTATGGTAGCTGTTGTTATACGAAAACTCGATAAGTGGAAGATGAGTGTCCCAACTTCCACCGAAGTCAATGACACAAGAACGAAGCATGTCCTCGAGTGTTTGGATAGTCCTTTCGCTTTGACCGTCGGTTTGGGGATGATATACCGTGCTAAGATTAACACGAGTTCCCAAAGCCTTTTGCAATGAGAAGTGAAACGACTATCACAATCAGATATGATTGATATTGGTGTACCATGACGTGCAATGATTTCGTTGATGTACAATGTGGATAACTTCTCCATCTTGTAATCCTCTCGGATTGGGAGAAAATGAGCAGATTTGGTGAGTCGATCAACGATCACCCAAATCGAATCGAAACCTCGTGGAGTTCTCGGCAACTTAGTTATGAAATCCATGGAAATTTGTTCCTATTTCCATTGAGGAATTTCAGGTTGCTGCAGAAGTCCCGAAGGCTTTTGATGTTCTTCTTTGACTTTTGAACATGTAAGACATTTTCCCACATACAGTGCTATGTCTTTCTTCATTCCCAGACAACAGTAAGATATCCTCAAGTCCTGATACATCTTATCGGCTCCAGGATGAACTGAGTATCGAGACTTATGAGCCTCATCACAGATGAGTGTGCGCAATTCTTCAGACTTCGGAATCCAGATGCGGCCGTTGAGATATAGCACCCCGTCAGATCGAGGTTCCAGTTTCTTCTCAATCCCGCAATCTAAGTCTGTTTTCAGCTGATTTTTTGTCACCACTTGTTGCTATGCAATACGAATCAAATCTTTCAAGTTTGGCTGTGTGTTGATCTCCATGGCTCTTACACGAATTGGTTTAACTGGTTCCTTGCGACTAAGAGCATCCGCCACCACATTGGCTTTACCCGGATGGTAACGAATCTCGCAGTCGTAATCAGTTAGAAGCTCAACCCAACGTCGTTGTCTCATGTTGAGTTCCTTCTGATTGAGGATGTGTTGCAGGCTCTTGTGGTCTGTATAGATGACACATTTAGTACCATAAAGGTAGTGTCTCCAAATCTTCAATGCAAAGACCACAGCCCCTAACTCAAGGTCATGAGTAGTGTAATTCTTCTCGTGAACCTTAAGCTGTCTTGAAGCATACGCGATCACCTTGTCTCGTTGCATAAGTACACAACCGAGACCAAGGTTTGAAGCATCACAGTAGACAATGAAATCATCACTGCCTTCTGGAAGACTAAGGATAGGGGAATTGCATAACTTCTGTTTAAGAAGTTGAAATGCATCTTCTTGTTTCGGTCCCCATATAAAGGCTTGACTTTTCTGAGTCAGTGTGGTAAGTGGCAAGGCAATCTTGGAGAAATTCACAATAAATCTCCTGTAATAGCCCGCCAGACCCAGAAACGAACGAATCTCTGTTGGAGTAGATGGAGTAGTCCAGTTCTTAATTGCCTCAATCTTTGCTGGATCTACATGTATTCCATCCCTGTTTATGACATGTCCTAAGAAGTGAACCTCCTTTAACCAAAATTCACATTTTGAGAATTTAGCATAAAGTTGTTCAGCTCTTAGTAACTCTAAGACTTTCCTCAAATGATCTTCATGTTCTTGTTCTGTCTTTGAATAGATCAGTATATCGTCAATGAAGACAATAACAAACTGATCCAAGTATGGCCTGCAGACTCGATTCATCAAGTCCATGAGCACTGCGGTTGCATTGGTCAGCCCAAATGGCATAACCACGAACTCATAGTGCCCATATCGAGTCCTAAATGCAGTCTTTGGTATATCCTCATCATTTACTCATAACTGATGATACCCGGACCGTAAGTCAATCTTAGAGAAGCAAGTTGCTCCCTGTAATTGATCAAACAGATCATCGATCCTGGGCAGAGGATATCTATTCTTGATTGTCAACTTGTTTAGCTCACGATAATCGATGCACATACGAAATGAACCGTCTTTCTTCTTGACAAAGAGTACCGGAGCTCCCCAAGGAGAGAAACTCGGTCTTATGAAACCTTTGTCTAGAAGTTCCTGAAGTTGACTAGACAGTTCCTGCATCTCATATGGTGCTAATCAATACGGTGACTTCGCCACTGGGTTTGCTCCAGGGACGAGATCGATTCTAAACTCCACTTGTCGGATCGGTGGTAATCCAGGCAAGTCTTCTGGAAACACTTCTGGATAATTTCTGATGACTGGAACGTCTCCAACTGATTTCTTCTCAGGCTTCTTCTCTACCACGTGAGCTAGGAATGCAAAGTATTTCTTCCTCAAGTACTTCCTAGCCTTGATGCAGGATACAATCTTCAATCCGAGACAGGGTTTCTCGCCATAGATTCTCATCGTCTCGCCGAACGGTAGAGGAATTCGAATAAGTTTCTCCGAACATACAATTTCGGCATTGTTTTTGGATAACCAATCCATTCCTATTACAACCTTGAAGCTTCCGAGTGTCATAGGAATAAGATCGATGAGGAAAAGATGGTCGTTTAATCTTAATTCACAACCATGCATTATAGAATCTACTAGTATGGTGTTACCATCAGCTACTTCTATGGTATAGGGAGCAGTAAGTATAGATGGTTCTATGTTAAGCAAAGAAGCAGTATGGGCAGAGATAAAACTTTTATCAGCACCAGTATCATATATGATAGAAACATAATGACCATTAAGGAGAAATGTCCCGTGACAACTGCTGGCTCCTCGCGTGCTTCGGCAGCTTCGATAACAAAAGCACGAGCAGTAGCAGTGTTGTTGAGTTTAGGACACTGGTTTCTAAAGTGTCCTTCTGCCCCACAATTGTAACAGGTTCTCCCACCTGTAGCAGCAGTGGTAGTGGTAGCAATTGTGGCAACGTCAAGATGAGCATATCGGCATGTAGCTGCCAAGTGTCCCATCCGCCCACACTTGAGACACTTTTTGCATGGAGTGTTGGGTAGGTGATGATATTGGCATTTGGTACAGAGTGGAAACGGGCCAGTATATGGCTTTCTGACTGAAGCAGATTGTGGCATAGCAATAATGGGTGAGGCATGAGTAGGTGTAACTGCAGTCAGGGCTGCAAAGTTCTTGATTGTCTTTTGCTTCTTCTTCTTGGGATGTTGTTGTTCAGGCTTCTTGCCTTCATCAATCTGTGCTCTCTTATACCCCTTTCGGGTGAGCACTCCAGACTTAACGTATTCTTCGGTAAGGCTAGCTCCAAGATGAATCGCTGCCTCCAGAGTAGTGGGGTTATTCCCCATCACAGTTCCCCTGACAACTAGAGGTAAGCCTTCGATGTACTTCTCTATCCTGCGGGATAGAGGAGTAACCAGGTGTGGCACCAGAATGCACAACTCATGGAAACGAGTTGTGTACTTTGCGTTCTCCCCACTATCTTGCGCCAGATTCCACATTTCCACCTCAAGTTTCTTCAGCTCATGTCATGGACAAAACTTATCCACAAGTAACTTCTTGAAATCCTCCCAAGATAAAGCTAATGCAACTTCCCGTCCTCTGGTGTTCTTCTCAGAGTTCCACCAGGTGAGTGCGCCTTTGTGAAAAGCGCTCGAGGCCATTTTGACCTTCAGGTTCTCAGGACATCCTGTGAAATCAAGAATATCCTCGATGCTCTCCAGCCACTGCAGTAGGCCAGTAGCTCCTTCAGTACCAGCATACTTAGGAGGTTTAGCATCATTGAACTGCTTAAAAGTGAAGTTAGCAGTTCCAGTGTTGGTGGCATTTGAGTTATGTGCTGAATCACTAGTACTTCCCCGAAGATTCTGGGTGATATCAGTGACCATGCCCGGAATGACATCTCTCATGTGTATAGCGATGGCTCGGGCAATCTTGTTGATCTCATCGTCGTTGCCACTTGTCGAACCCCCTCCGTTAGGATCACGTCGGGGAGGCATTCTACGAATAGATGCCACAAGTGGGTCAGTAATGAGAAAAGATACAATTGAATTTTGCATGATAAAATTAGTAATATATCCATACTACTAGTATTATCATTCAATTGTAATATGAGCAAGTACACGTATAAGCGATCAGCTTATTAGCATACTTCTCATGTGAATGTGTATGATGTTCCATGATCTCACTCCACCAAACCTACACACTGACACTTTCCCGATATACCGAAGATAGCTTATATATAGGGCATACGAAAGGGTCAAGCAAACTGCCAGCCCAGACGCCATCCCACCACCGCTTCGATATACCACGATCATGTCCTTGCTAGCATTTGGCAACATGTTTTGTACTGATTTCCATGTATGTTCCATTGATTAAGAATCCTATGATCTTTGATCAATTTGAACTATGATAGAATCCGTGATTGAACTATGATTATGTTATGTGTGCACCTACTAACAGTTGTTAACATGTAGAACAAAGTCATATGTGTGCTCTACAATTTTTCTTGTTAACTATGTTAGTAAGTACTAATGATGTAATCACTTAAGAATTTCACTTAAGGTTTACATTGAAAGAATGTTCACAACTTGATTGATTTACCATAATGTTTGGTTCATCCAAGTTTGAATTGCACTATGAATTGATTTACCAATGATTGTATCTCATGTGTTTGACTAATGTTCAATGATCCAGTTACTCCCGAATCTTCCCTTCAAACACGAACGCCGGATTCCCCCTGACATACCGAAATAAGCTTATATATAGGGTAAGCTCTCACCGACCCACCACTTACCTCAGCACGTCAGCGTTAACCCGCCGTTCGTATTTGGAGCTAAGATTCCAACTCTTGATTGATTATGATTGTTTCATGATTGCCTCTTGTACTATGGATATGATTATGACTGTGTAAACCACGGTTCTTAATTTATTTGAAATTAAAACCTTAGGTTTCTGTATATGTGTCCTAGGTTGATTTAACCTAGGTTCCCAATACTTACAGTATTGAGTAATATGATTTCCTGTGAGAACTTCAACTAAAGAATACTGTTACACAGATTCTAAGTTATAAAGTTCCTATGATAATGAACACCTGATAACGATAACATGACAAGGATTTCAAATCAAGATTCAAAATTAATAGATCTTGACCTCTGAATTCCTATGATAACATGACAAGGATTTTAGATCAAAGATACTAAGAATACAGATCCTTGCCTCTAAATTCCTATAATGAACACTGATTGAGAATTCCAGATAAAGGATACTAAGAATACAGATCCTTGCCTCTGGAATCCTTTAATGAACTCTGTGTGAGAATTTCAGATCAAGGATACTAAGAATACAGATCCTTGCCTCTGAAATCCTTTAATGAATATATGTGAGAAATTTATTTTGGTTTCTAAAATTATAGAATTCCGATTCAAATTCCTTGACTCGATATCTAATCTTAGAAAAGTATCCCTAAGATCTTTCAAGCTTAATGTAAACTTAATGCTTACTCGAGTTGCTTAGATCCTAAGTATCCTTAAGCCTATAGCACTTAGTCCTATTTGGTATCTTAGGTTATAGTCTAGGTCATTAAACATTGGGTTTTTCCTAGTTCTCTACAACCTTGGCTCTGATACCAACCTGTCTGCGCCACGTGCGGAATCCACGGCGCGGTGAAGTATGAACAGTTGAATCATGCACAAGTATTGAATAAGAACAACCACAATGGATTTCTAAGTTTCATAATATTTTGACAGTCGTTTAGTTACAGACAACTATCTACCAAAATAATGACAACTACAGACCCAAAATATAGTTTACAAAATAAGACTTCAAACAAGACAATTAAACAATTAGGATTTTAGTGTGTTTCTAATTCCATCCTAGCATGTTTCTTCATCTTGTTCTATCTTAATCGGTCTCCTTAGTTGTCCTTAAAATGCCTTACACCTGATTACCTGAAACACGTGAAAAGTAACTGTCAACTACAGAAGTAGTTGGTGAGAACAATAGGTTTAACATATGTAAACATGATTTTGTAACATAAGGCATAGGTAGATTAAAGCAATAATAGAATTACATGGATGGGTTGCAACCCAAACTAACATCAAGTATGTAAAACGTGATAAACAGTCCGAAGACTATTTACTAAAGAAGCCAACATAAAAATCAAGTCCGAAACTACGTTTGGAGTTAGATAATATATCAGCAGTTTTGATAAAACCATAATGAAACCAAACCTGCAGTTAGCTTGTAAAACAAATTTAAAAGCTAACTCCATTTTGGTATGAACCAATGTGTCTGCTTTCCCTTGTTATGATCACCTAGTACTAACGCTAATGAATGTGAAACCTGATGTGTTTATAAGTTTGTTCACAACGACGGACACCATGCTTTTGAACTTTGCTTTAAAATTTGCGTGTTAATGCCTTATATGATAACATGATTTTGAAAGCCTTGTTTGAATACCATGAATTGAATCCTTTGTTTTGAATACCATGAGATAAATCCTTTGTTTTGATAACTAGAATGGTGACCTTGTATAGTAACAAGGTTTATAACGTATTACTTTCGAAAACACGGGTTTACAACAAAAGAGTTTATAAAATCCTTTATTTTAAAGTGTTTATCCTTTATAAATCCATTCCAGTAAATCGTTTATAAACCAGTTCAAATATCCTTTATAAAACCTTTTTAGAAAAATAAATTTAATAGTTGATAAAACCATTATAAACGGTTTATAATCCCTTTGAAACAGTTGAGAAATTCCTTGGATTTCTAGAGTGAACCTGTAATGTTTGTAAAGTAACATAAACATGTATCATGTAATATGATTGAAGCAAGAGTATTTGATCACGTGTTCCACCCCAAAACAGTTGCAAAAACAGTAAAAAGAGGGGCTAATGTTCTCACCTGTCTGCAGTAGACTCTGAACTATAACAAATAGCAAGTAGCAAACAGGACTTCTAACTGGTTCCTATATCATTGTAATCATACATAAGATATAAGATTTATAGTTGTATAGACTTTGATTCATTGATTGACTTATGTTGACTTGAACTTGATTAACTCTTGATTACTTGATCTCATGATTATGATTGTTGTGTAAACTTGAAAGTCATGATTGAGTCACTTGATTAAGAGTTGTTTCATGTAAAGAAACGTCATGATCTTTCATGTACAAACTTGTTATGCATAAAAGTGACATGTATTTATGAATGTGATAACCATTGTTCAACATGTATTGTGAAAAGATGTTTCAATTGTTTTAAGTCTTTGTGATTGTGGTTTGATTTCCTAACTAGGTTAAGTTAAAACTTAAACCAATCATGATCAATTCACAATCATTTAACTAATGGGCCAACTATTGGACCTTGAGCCCATAAAAACATGATAGACTTAAATAAAGGCCATGGGCCACTTGAATGTGGTATTGGGCCGACAATATGTATATGGGCCAAGTAAAACACCAAGGATAAGATTTGGCCAATTAATATCATAGTGGACCGAATGGGTTGGATTGAGCCTAGATGAATCGAGTTGGGTCAACCAATGAGTAAGTGGACCCTGTAAGGTTCTAAGCAATATTGGGCCAATTAGAGGTCAAAATGGGCCGACCTAACTTTCTTGGGCTTGGTTTGACCTATGGGGCCGGTTACTAGTGAAGTTGGGTCTTGTAAAATTGAATTGGGCCGAAACTACTCATGGCTTCCACCCATGGCAGCGAACCTATCTCCTTTCCCTCCCAAGGTTCGGCTAAGATCAATCCATGGTTCGCCTACATGATCCACGAACCATGCAAAGGTTCGGCTCAATGAGGTGATGTGTAGATTCGTCCGTAAGTTCCAGGGTTCGGCAATGTACAAATGGTTCGGTGTCATCATGGTTCGGCTAACTGAGGACCAGTGTTCGGCTGGTACTTCCACGAGCCATGCAGGGTTCGTGGACTCCATAGGGTTCGCCGAAGATGCTCATGTTCATGAAGGTTCGTGTAGGTTCCCTATAGTTCGGCTAATCATGAAACGAACCATGCAGGGTTCGTTATGGTTCACCGAAGGTTCGCAGCAACAAGGAGGGTTCGTGGAATGTAGGGAGGTTTGAGGCAGGTTCGTGAAGGCTCCTTGGGTTCGGCTGGTAGCCCAACGAACCATGCAGGGTTCGCTAGGGTTCGCCATGGTCCACCTGGTTCGGCCAGGAAACCCTAATGGGTTCGGCTCCATGACCACCACCGAACCTGTACACCTGCGTCATCACCTTCATCGAATCCTCATCTCCAGACCACGATCTAGGTTAATTTAACATCAAATAGGGTTGCTAGAGGTGCGAAATCAGAAAATGAATTGCTTGAACCGGCTTTGGGTCGGGTTTGACAAAAACACACAAGAAAACCCTATTTCCCGAAACTTCCTTGAGTCATACCTTGTTTTTGGCCAGTGAAAACCTCCGATCCGCTGTACTTTCTTGTAGTACTCGTTGAGAGCTTCGCGTAGACACCAAGAACACTCAATTCCGTGGTGAAACGAAGAAGTTATGCGCGTTTGAGCTCGGTTTTCTAGAGAGAGAGAGGTTGAACGAATTTCTTAGAGAGAGAAGTGGTTGTTGGTGTATTAAATGAGAGAATAAGCCTTGTTCAAGGCTTTTATAGCCCGTGTGGTATTCGGGTTCGTTTCGGTCGGTCGGTTCGCGTTTCCGGACCGTAACGCGTATTTTACGCGATTTAAATAAAAGAGTTGTTAACTCAATAAAATGATGAGTTTCAAAATTGTAAAAATATTAAAATAATTATTTTAACTATTTTTACTCTTCGTGTGTTGTCAGATCGTTAAACACATACAATTACGTGTATACCCGCAATCGCGTACGTTTTCCGATCGTATTAATTATTTAAAGTCGTTTAATCATAATTATAAGTTCAACATTCGTATCATTATGGATCGTCACCCATAACTATACCCAGTCTCGCTTACGTATTACGATTCTTTTTGAATTAATTAATTGTCATAATATTCGTCTTAACACTACGCACTAACACTATCCTGTTACACCGAACGCAGTGTATATATAGGGCTCACTCTCGCTGCCCACCACTGTTTCGATATAACACGATACTGTTCTTGTCTAGTGAAATCGACTGTAAATAATAATACATACTTGTTCTCAAATAATAAGGATTCTAACACACAAGCACATAATGAACATATGAATCACATAGATTAACTGAACATGGACACACACTGTTCTAACACTGTTTACGACTATCATGACTAAATGTACAAATGTTACATCGAAATTCTGTTCTCGAAAACCAAGTATTCGAAACACTGTAATCAAAAATTTTTTCTCGAAATATAGTACCCGAAACTCAAAAACTCAGAAACAATTCCTCTAAGGCTGTTGAACTCAACCAGGAGTACTTGAAAACGAGATCTTGAAAAGCTGTACTCAAAAATCTGATCTCGAAATGCTGTACTCGAAAATCAGCTCTCAAACTTTAGAACCCGAAAATGCTTGAAAAATTTCCACAAAAAAATTCTTCAAGACTAACAGCCCCAAATTTTAATAGCTGATGGATGATGAAGAGAAGATCAAGAAAGTGTCAAACTTGTATGAAAACGCTTTTACCTTGGTGTAGAAAAGAGCTCAAAGGCTCTGATGCCACTTGTAGGTCCAAATCTGATCAAGACACGAGCTTTATGGCTCCGATCGACATCAAATGACTCTAAAGTGTGCAGAATCCATATTAGAATCACAAGAAGAGATAGGAAAATGCTTTCTTTGTATATTTCGTGAAGTTCGCAAGAACAATGCCTCAGTACGTCTAGAGAGCAATTGCCTAGGGAATCCAACCTAGAACAGTACAAAATATGTCTATATATACTATTCAAGGAGTACTCGAATCCTATGCATGAAAATTGGTTTGAGTACTCGAAAATATAAGTACACGAAATTAACAGTACACGATTAACAGTATACAAAAATAGTCAAAATCAGGTCTTCAACTCGTCACAGGTTGACTTTGTCATTCTTTGTCTCTGATTGGGCTCTACATTAATAGTTTATAAGCATTTTACAATAATAGAGTTTTACAAAGGTTGCATAAAAGTTTACTTGATAAGTTGCATAATTGAAAAATGTGACAACTAGTACTTGACCGTCCGGCAAATCCGTACGGTATGTGTACTTTCACCTATAACTATGTGCAAATACTATGTGATAAACAGCGTGTGATAACAACTTTGTGAATATAATTAACAGTTGTATATATTTCAATGGGAATAAAAATATAAACATACAACATCATATGAGAAATAACAGTTGTGAAAACAAGTGACATAAGCATATCGGTTGCGATCGGATATCCACAAATAACAGGAATCAGATGGCTGACAATTCAGTGAGAAAGGCAGTGTGAAATCACTCATAACAATGTGAAAACATGCAAGTTTAGTTGAGTCTTTCAGTGAGAATGTCTAATTCAAAACAACAATCCAGTATCGTTATGAATAATAAACTGACAGTGTGTTTGTGTGGGTGACGATTCACAAACATATCTGTGGGTTCAACGTTTTAATGATAACTGAAAATTATAAAACAAAATCAGAAAGTAAAGCAATCGTCGTGTTCGTTCGGGTGACGATTCGAAAGAATATGCGCGAAAGTGATACTATCTGACGAAATAGATAAAATAACCGTTTTTGAAACAATAAAATAAGAAAAAAAATTTAAAATGTTTACTAGGAATAACCACCTTAAAAAGAATTCTATTAAACTTTCGTAAATTTCGCGTTACGTTACAGAAATGCAACGTAAACGTAACACCGAGCAACCGAAACGAACCCGAAACAAGAACTGGTATAAAAACCCTAAAAACATTTATTTCTCCCATTAATTTCATCACTAACCCATATCTCTCTCTAAAGTTCCAGAATTTTCTCCTCTCTAGAATTACATTCAAGAAATCAAGCTAAAATCTTTGTTTCTCAACCAAATTCGATGAATTTGGTATCAAATCGAAGCCCTCAACATAAGCAACACGAAAGTACAAAGGATCGAAGCTATAATCGACCGGAAACAAGGTAAAAATCCAAGACAAGACTTGGTTTATCATGGTTTTCTCAAAACCCAGCAAATTTCAGCTTGAAACTCAGTTCTACACTCTTAAATCACTTCAAACAGACATAAAATCGACTCTAGTATATCTGGAACATGCTAGATTGAAGATGGGAAGGATATGGATTGGCTGAAAAGTGATGAGGATAGTATCGATGCATGAATAGGCCAAGGCAGCTAGTATCGATGAAACCAGGGCTGGACAACTTTCCCTTCGATAATGTCTTGTTCGAATGACCCAGCAACTGTCGAACTTGGTATGTTCGACACAATCCAGAAAAGATGGTCAAACAGTTGGTCGATATTATCAATGTCGAAGCTGGTAATATCGAGGGACAACAGATTGTCGAACTTATAATATCGATGAGGAGAAGTTCTAGCTTGTCATGGTTTTGTCGAACTTAATACCTTCGATCTAATCTCCCTTCATCGATATTATTTCCATCTACGAGGTCCAAGTGTTTTGAATGAGATAGTCATCGACATTAATCAGTATCGAAGTTTCACTGTTGATTCTAAAATAGGATAGACATTGCTAGTGTCGACAGCGAACCCCCAACTTTGTGGTCTATATTAGTATGTTCGATGCTACTCCTTGGCTTCCAAACCCATCAATACTAATAGAACAATTTTAATTAAGTAACTTAAACTTAAAATCACACAAACTAGATCAGAATTGAAGTCACAAGAGCGATGGGAACAAGATAATGTTGATGGGAAATTAGTAAGGTTTTCCTAAGTTTTAACTGATTGATGGCCATCGATATTACTTCTTGTTTGCCATCGATACCATCTCAAATACATAACAAACATGTATACATTATAAAATCAGTGTTTTAGTAACAAAAGTATGATCTAAAACGATGTTAAATAATGATAATAAGCCATATTTTGTTCAAAGTATTATTAGGGTTTCCTTAAAAGGTGTTAAGTGATTATTAAACAAAGCTAACATAATGAGTTATAAATATTTTGATGTAACATTTTCTAAAACTTTTTGTGATATATCAAATGGATAAGTTTTTATAACAAATTATTTAGAACAACACACTTAAGTGCTAATGATAACACAAAGTTAACAAAAGGATAATATTCAAAGTTTTAATATAAAAACCTAAGTTATACTTAGGGAATATTTATGATTTCAAAACACTTACAATATGTTAAAGTTAATAACAAGTTTAAAACATGTAAAAAAAGAATAGAATGATGTACTAAGCTTAACCTTAAATGGCTAACTATTAGTATGTTATACTACGAAGTCAGCTAAGATTAATCAAATAACAAGGAGTCTCTCAAGTTAACCAACTTTAGGGTTAACTGTAACATTTGTGCATATAGTCATGTAGTTGTAAACAGTGTTAGAACAGTGTCTGTTCAGTTTCAGTTCAATCAATGTGTTTCAGTATGTTCATAATGTGTGCTTGTGTGTTACAGGATCTTAGTAATCAGAAAACAAGTATATATTATTTAATTACAGTCGATTTCACTAGGCAAGAACAGTAACTTGTTATATCGAAACAGTGGTGGGCAGCGAGAGTGAGCCCTATACATATACTGCGTTCGGTGTAACAGGTTAGTGTTAGTGCGTAGTGTCGAGACGAATATATGACATTTAATTAATTCAACCAAGATCGTAATCTGTAAGCGAGACTGAGTATAGTTATGGGTGACGATCCATAATAATACGAATGTTGAACTTATAATTACGATTAAACGACTTTAAATATTTTAATACGATCGGAAAACGTACGCGATTGCGGGTATACACGTAAATTGTGAATGTTTAACGATCCGACAACACACGAAGAGTAAAATAATTAAATTAATTATTTTATATTTTTACAATTTTGAAACTCATCATTTTAATGAGTTTAACACTAAATTTTAATTTAAAACCGCGTAAAATACGCGTTTCGTTTCGGAAACGCGAACCGAGCGACCGAAACGGACCCGAACACTACCCGGACTATAAAAGCCCGAAAGAAGGCCATTTCCTTCATTTTTATCAGCCAAACCCTCTCTCTCTCTCTATAATTTTCGCAAACCCTTTCTCTCTCTAAAAACCAAGCTTTAAACGCTCGTATCTCGCTCGTTACTCGACGGATTTCGACGTTCTTGGTGTCCACGCGAAGCTCTCAACATTATCTACGTAAAAGTACAAGATTTTCGCAGATTTTTCCAGCCAATCTCGAGGTAATTGAGCTTGAAGTTTCGGGAATTAGGGTTTTCTTGTGTGTCTTTGTTGAAACTCGATGTATAACCGGTTCTAGCACACCCTTCCTATTGTCGCACTTATAGCAACCTTGATTGATGATAAGATAGTCTAGATCGTGGCCTGGAAATGAAGGATTCGATGAGAGGAGGTTGCAGATGAACAGGTTCGCTGGGAGCATGAAGCCGAACCCATAAGGGTTTCCTGGCCGAACCCTTGATGTTCTCACGAGCCTTGCCGAACCAGTTCACCCTCACGAACCATCACATGCCTTTCAGTCGAACCTTCGTGGGCATGGGCATCTCCAACGAACCCTCCATGCTGGACCATAGGAAACGAACCCTTGTCGCCATGCATAAGCTGCGAATGAACCACGAACCCTGCATGGTTCGTGGCATGATCAACCGAACCCTTTTGATGCTTCTGGTCACGAACCCACCTGCCCAAGCCGAACCCAGCGAACCCTTGTCCAGTCAGCACTAGCTGCGAACCTTGCATGGTTCGTTGGTAGTGACCGAACCTTCAGACATGCAGCCGGCCGAACCCTGATGATCTACGAACCTGCATGGCTCCATTTTAGCCGAACCATGTGGGATACCTTGGCCGAACCCTTGAACATCCTATCATCACCGAACCCTTGGTTAGGGGCGAACCCTAGGCTAAACCCAAGAGGGTTCGCTGCCCAAAATGGCAGCTTCTCTTTTCTTCGGCCCAACTCCAACTTAAATGACCCAAATGCCTTAGTACTAGGCCCATAAGTGTGAGGTAAGCCCAATGAAGTTAGGTTGATCCATTAAACTCTCAATTAGCTCGATGACACCTTGGAACGTACATAGATTTTCATTCACAATTGATGGCCAACTTAAATCCTTAGGCCCTATCTAATTACATGTTGATTGGACTAATATCATAACTAATTGGTCCATAGAGATGTAAGTGGCCCATGGCCTTTGCTAAGTCTCATGGTTACATGGACTAAGGCCAATTGTTTTGGGCTCGACTTATAATACTTGTGAATTGATCATGAATTGGTTAAGTTATGACTTAATAACAATCATGAAGATAAATTCACAATCACAAGACTTGAAAACAATTGAACATCTTTTCACAACAAATGGTAATCAATGGCTCTCAAATTCTTGAACAAATATCATTTTATGTATAAGAATTTTGCATCAAAGAACATTTCATAAGTTTCTTGGACCCATGATCAATCAAATGATTCAAAGCATAACATTCAAGTTTTCACAACAATCAAATCATGAGAACACAAGTCAATCAATGAATCAAAGTTATACAATTATAAATCCTATATCTTATGTATGATTACAATGTTATAGGAACAAGTTAGAAGTCCTGTTTGCTACTTGCTAACTGTTTTAGTTCAGAGTCTACTGCAGACAGGTGAGAACTTTAGCCCCTCTTTTACTGTTTTATAACTGTTTTGGGGTGGAACACGTGATCAAAACCGCTATTTCAATCTTGTTTCATTACACAAGTTATGTGTAAGTCATAAACATTTCAGGTTCATCTTACGAATCCAAGGGATTCATCAATTGTTTAAAGAAATTGTCAACTGTTTTAATTTACTTGTCAATTACTAAACTCTTTTCATTAAAAAGGTTTTATAAGGGACTTTTGAACTGTTTTGAAATTATTTACTCAAATGTATTTATGAAGGATAAACACTTTTGATAAAGGATTTTACAAACCCTTTTGTTATAAACCTTGTTATTACACAAGGTCATCACATCATGGTATTCAAAACAAGTGGTTCACAATATGGTACTCAAATTCATTGGTTCAAAACATGGTATTCAAATCAAGTGGTTCAAAACATGGTATTCAAATCAAGTGGTTCAAAACATGGTATTCAAATCAAGTGGTGCAAAACATGGTATTCAAGTCAAGTTGTTCACATCATGGTATTCAAATCAAGAGATTCATTTCATGTTACATAAACAAAGGATTCAACTCGTGGAGTTAAATCCAGGTTTTCAATAAGACATTAACACATCCGGTTAAAGTAAGATTCAGAAAACATGGTGTCCATTGTTGTAAACAAACTTATAAACCCATCAAGTATCATATTCATTAGCGTTAGTACTGGGTGATCACAACAAGGGAAAGCGGACACATTGTTTCTTATCCAGGATGGAGTTAGCTTTTAAATTTGTTTTAAAAGCTAACTGCAGGTCTGGTGTCATAGTTTTCTTATCCAGGATGGAGTTGGCTTTTAAACTTGCTTTTAAAAGCCAACTGCAGGTCTGGTGTCATATGGTTATCAAAACTGCTGACGTATTATCTAACTCCAAACGTGGTTTGGGACTTGATATTATCGGCTGTCGTGCGAACAGTGATTGGACTGTTTACACTCATTTTCTTACTTGATGTTAGTTTGGGTTGCAGCTCATCCGTGTGAATCTTATGATGCTTTAACTTACCTATGTCTTATGTCATATAACTCATGTTTACAAATGTTTAAACCTATTGTTCTCACCAACTACGTCTGTAGTTGACAGTTACTTTTCACGTGTTTCAGGTAATCAGGTTTAAGACATTCTCAGGGACAACTAAGGAGACCATTCTAAGATAGAACAAGATGAAGAAACATGCTAGGATGGAATAGAAACTCACTAAATCCTAAATGTTTAATTGTCTTGTTTGGAGTCTTATTTTGTAAACTATATTTTGGGTCTGTAGTTGTCTTACTTTTGGTAGATAGATTGTCTGTAACTAATCAACTGTCTAAACATTATGAAATGTAGTAATCCATTGTGGTTGTTCTTATTCAATACTTGTGCATGATTCAACTGTTCATACGTCACCGCGCCGTGGATTCCGCACGCGGCGCAGGGGTGTGACAGGTTGGTATCAGAGCCAAGGTTGTAGAGAACTAGGAAAAACCCAATGTTTAATGACCTAGACTATAACCTAAGCTACCCAATAGGACTAAGTGCTATAGGCTTGAGGATACTTAGGATCTAAGTAACTTAAGTGAGCATTAAGTCTACAATAAGCTTGAAAGATCTTAGGGACATTCTTCTAAGATTAGACATCGAGTCAAAGAATTTGAACCGGAATTCTATAATTTTAGAAACCGGATTAAATTCTCACACATATGCATTTAAGGATTTCAGAGGCAAGGATCTATATTCTTAGTATCCTTGATCTGAAATTCTCACACAGAGATCATTATAGAAATTCAGAGGCAAAGATCTGTATTATCAGTATCTTTGATATGAATTTCTTGTCATATTCATTATGGGATTTAGAGGCAAAGATCTATTAATTTAGTATCTTTGATCTAAGATCCTTGTCGTATTCATTATGGGATTTAGAGGCAAAGATCTATTAATTTAGTATCTTTGATCTAAGATCCTTGTCGTATTCATTATGGGATTTAGAGGCAAAGATCTATTAATTTAGTATCTTTGATCTAAGATCCTTGTCATATTCATTATAGGATTCAAAGGTCAAGATCTATTAATTTAGAACTTGGATTTGAGATCCTTGTCATATTCATTATAGGATTCAAAGGTCAAGATCTATTAATTTAGAACTTGGATTTGAGATCCTTGTCATATTCATTATAGGATTCAAAGGTCAAGATCTATTAATTTAGAACTTGGATTTGAGATCCTTGTCATATTCATTATAGGATTCAAAGGTCAAGATCTATTAACTTAGAACTTGGATTTGAGATCCTTGTCATATCACTATAGGAATTCAAAGGTTGAGGTCTATTAATTTAGAACTTAGATTTGAAATCCTTGTCATTGTTATCATTATCATGGATTCATTATCATAGGAACTTTATAACTTAGAATCTGTGTAACAGTATTCTTTAGTTGAAGTTCTCACAGGAAATCATTATGCTCAGTACTGTAAGTATTGGGAAACTAGGTTGATTAACCTAGGACACATATACATAAACCTAAGGTCTTAGTTTCTAGTAAATTAAGGACCATGGTTTACACAATCATAAACATAATCATAGAACAAGAGGAGATCATGGGATAATCATAATCAAACAAGGGTTGGAATCTTAGCTTCAAATGCAAACGGCGGATTAACGCTGATGGACTGAGGTAAGTGGTGGGTCGGTGAGAGCTTACCCTATATATAAGCTTATCTTGGTTTGTCAGGGAAAATTCGGCGCTTGAATTTGAAGTGAGGATTCGGGAACAACCGGAATCATTGAACATTGGTCAAACACATGGGGTACAAACACATGGGATACAATCATTGGTGAATCAAATCATAGTGGAATTCAAACTTGGATGAACCAGACATTATGGTGAATCACTCAAGTTGTGAACATTCCTTCAATGTAAACCTTAAGTGAAATTCTTAAGTGATTACATCATTAGTACTTGCTAACATGGGTTAACGGGAAAGTGTAGAGCACACGTATGATTTAGTTCTACATGTTAACGATTGTTAGAAGGTGCACACATAACATAATCATAGTTAAATCATGGAATCAATCATAGTTCAAGTTGATCAAAGATTCATGGAATTCTTAATCAATGGAACACACTTGGAAATCAGTACAAACGTGTTGCCAAATGCTAGCAAGGGCATGATCGTGGTATATCGAAACGGTGGTGGGCAGCGAGAGTGAGCCCTATATATAAGCTGTTTTCGGTATATCGGGAAAGTGTCAGTGTGTAGATTTGGTGGTGAGATCATGAGACATCGTACATATTCACATGATAAGTATGCAAATAAGTTGATAACTTATACGTGTACTGGATCATATTACAATTGAATGATAATACTAGTAGTATGGATATATTACTGACCTTATCATGAAAATTCAATTGTATCCATTCTCATTACTGACCCACTTGTGGCTTCTATTCGTGGAATGCCTCCCCGACGTGATCCTAACGGAGGGGGTTCAACAAGTGGCAACGACGATGAGATCAACAAGATTGCTCGAGCTATCGCTGTTCATATGCGGGATGTGATCCCGGGCATGGTCACTGATATCACCCAAAATCTGCGGGGGAGTACCAGTGACTCAGCGAACAATTCCAACACTAATCACACTGGAACTGCTAACTTCACATTCCAGCAGTTCAATGATGCAAAGCCTCCCAAGTACTCTGGTACTGAAGGAGCTACCGGCCTACTGCAATGGCTGGAAAGCATCGAAGACATTCTCGACTTCACTGGATGTCCTGAGAATCTGAAGGTCAAGATGGCCCCAAGCGCTTTTCACAAAGGCGCGCTCACCTGGTGGAATTCTGAGAAGAACACCAGAGGACGTGAAGTTGCTCTAGCTTTACCATGGGACGGATTCAAGAACTTACTTGTGGAAAAGTTTTGTCCACGTCATGAACTGAAGAAACTCGAGGTAGAGATGTGGAATCTGGTGCAAGATAGTGGAGAAAACGCAAAGTATACAACTCGATTTCATGAGTTGTGCTTCCTACTACCACAACTTCTACTGCTGCTGGTGGAAGAGCTTGTTATAATTGTGGAGCAGAAGGACACTTCAGAAATCAGTGTCCAAAACTCAACAACAATACTGCTGCTGCTCGTGCTTTTGTTATTGGAACTGCTGAAGCACGTGAAGAGCCGGCAGTCATCACGGGTACATTTCTTATCAATGATCATTATGTCTCTATCGTATTTGATACTGGTGCTGATAAAAGTTTTATCTCTGCTCATACTGCTTCTTTGCTTAATATGCGACTATCCACACTTACTGCTCTCTATACTGTAGAAGTAGCGAATGGTAAGACTATAGTTGTAGATTCCATCATTAATGCTTGTGAGCTAAGATTAAATGACCATCTTTTCTCTATCGATCTCATTCCTATGACTCTCGGAAGCTTCGAAGTTGTAGTAGGAATGGATTGGCTATCTAAGAATAATGCTGAAATCGTATGCTCGGAGAAACTTATTCGAATTCCCCTACCGTCCGGCGAAACGATGATAGTCTACGGTGAGAAACCCTGCCGCGAATTGAGATTGTATCGTGCATCAAGGCGAGGAAGTATCTGAAGAAGAAATATTATGCATTCTTAGCTCACGTGGTGGAAAAGAAACCTGACAAGAAAGCAGTTGGAGACGTACCGGTTATCAAAGACTATCCAGACGTATTTCCAGAAGACTTGCCTGGACTACCACCAGTCCGACAAGTGGAGTTTAGAATTGATCTCGTCCCTGGAGCAAACCCAGTGGCGAAGTCACCGTATCGGTTAGCACCGTCTGAGATGCAAGAACTGTCTAGTCAGCTTCAAGAACTTCTAGACAAAGGTTTTATAAGACCGAGTTTCTCTCCATGGGGAGCTCCGGTTCTCTTTGTCAAAAAGAAAGACGGTTCATTTCGCATGTGCATAGATTATCGTGAGCTGAACAAGTTAACAATCAAGAACAGATATCCTCTACCTAGGATCGATGATCTATTTGATCAATTACAGGGAGCAACTTGCTTTTCTAAGATTGATTTACGATCCGGGTATCATCAGTTAAGAGTAAATGATGAGGATATACCAAAGACGTCATTTAGGACTCGATATGGACACTATGAGTTTGTGGTTATGCCATTTGGGCTGACCAATGCACCCGCAGTGTTCATGGACTTGATGAATCGAGTCTGCAGGCCATACTTGGATCAGTTTGTTATTGTCTTCATTGATGATATACTGATTTATTCCAAGTCAGAACAAGAACACGAGGATCATTTGAGGAAAGTCTTAGAGTTACTAAGAAACTGAACAACTATATGCTAAATTCTCAAAATGTGAATTTTGGCTAAAGGAGGTTCACTTCTTAGGACATGTCATAAACAGGGATGGAATACATGTAGATCCAGCGAAGATTGAGGCGATTAAGAACTGGACTACTCCATCTACTCCAACAGAGATTTGTTCATTTCTGGGTCTGGCAGGTTATTATAGAAGATTCATTGCAAACTTCTCTAAGATAGCCTTGCCACTCACTACATTGACTCAGAAAAGTCAAGCTTTTATATGGGGACAGAAACAGAAGATGCATTTCAACTTCTTAAACAGAAGTTATGCAATTCCCCTATCCTTAGTCTTCCAGAAGGCAGTGATGATTTCATTGTCTACTGTGATGCTTCAAACCTTGGTCTCGGTTGTGTACTTATGCAACGGGACAAGGTCATTGCTTATGCTTCAAGACAACTTAAGGTTCACGAGAAGAATTACACTACTCATGACCTTGAGTTAGGGGCTGTGGTCTTTGCATTGAAGATTTGGAGACACTACCTGTATGGTACTAAATGTGTTATCTATACAGACCACAAGAGCCTTCAACACATTCTCAATCAGAAAGAACTCAACATGAGACAACGACGTTGGGTTGAGCTTCTAACTGATTACGACTGTGAGATTCGTTACCATCCGGGTAAAGCCAATGTGGTGGCGGATGCTCTTAGTCGCAAGGAACCAGTCAAACCAATTCGTGTAAGAGCCATGGAGATCAACACACAGCCAAACTTGAAAGACTTGATTCGTATTGCACAACAACAAGTAGTAACAGATAATCAACTCAAGACAGACTTGGATTGTGGTATTGAGAAGAAACTAGAACCTCGAGTTGAGGGGTTGTTATATCTCAACGGCCGCATTTGGATTCCAAAGTCTGAAGAATTGCGCACACTCATCTGTGATGAGGCTCATAAGTCGCGATACTCAGTTCATCCTGGAGCCGACAAGATGTATCAGGACTTGAGGACATCTTACTGGTGGCCGGGAATGAAGAAGGACATAGCACTGTACGTGGGAAAATGTCTTACTTGTTCAAAGGTCAAAGCAGAACATCAAAAGCCTTCGGGACTTCTGCAGCAACCTGAAATTCCTCAATGGAAATGGGAACAAATTTCCATGGATTTCATAACGAAGTTGCCGAGAACTCCGAGAGGTTTCGATTCGATTTGGGTGATCGTTGACGACTCACCAAATCTGCTCATTTTCTCCCAATCCGAGAGGATTACAAGATGGAGAAGTTATCCACATTGTACATCAACGAAATCATTGCACGTCATGGTACTCCAACATCAATCATATCTGATCGTGATAGTCGCTTCACTTCTCGCTTTTGGCAATCATTGCAAAAGGCTTTGGGAACGCGTGTTAATCTTAGCACGGCGTATCATCCCCAAACCGACGGCCAAAGTGAGAGGACTATCCAAACACTTGAGGACATGCTCCGTTCTTGTGTCATTGACTTCGGTGGAAGTTGGGACACTCATCTCCCACTCATTGAGTTTTCATATAACAATAGCTATCATACGAGCATTCAATGTGCACCATTCGAAGCTCTATATGGTAGAAAGTGCCGATCACCGGTCTGTTGGACCGAGATTGGTGACTCACAGGTCGTAGGACCAGAACTCATTCAGGAAACATCAGACAAGATCACAATCATTCAGTCACGGCTTAAGGCCGCACGAGATCGGCAGAAGAGTTATGCTGATCGACGTCGGAAACCGCTTGAGTTTCAAGTCGGTGACCGAGTCTTACTCAAAGTTTCTCCCTGGAAAGGCGTTGTCCGATTCGGGAAGAAAGGGAAACTTGCACCAAGGTACGTTGGACCTTTTGAGATCCTGGAACGGATTGGTCCCGTAGCCTACAAACTCAAACTTCCAGTGGAGCTAAGCAATGTTCACGATACTTTTCATGTATCGAATCTTAAGAAATGCTTGGCGGATCATGATGTTCAGATTCCACTGGAAGACATACAGATTCAGAACAACATGCAATTCATTGAACGTCCAGTTGAGATCATGGATCATGGGGTCAAGAAACTTAAACGCAGCCGTATCCCGATCGTGAAAGTGCGATGGGAGGGCAAACGCGGTGCTGAGTTCACCTGGGAACGTGAAGACCAGATGAAGCTTAAGTACCCTCATCTTTTTACAGTACCTTCGGCTAGTTAATTTCGGGACGAAATTCCCTTAACTAGGGGAGACTGTAACATTTGTGCATATAGTCATGTAGTTGTAAACAGTGTTAGAACAGTGTCTGTTCAGTTTCAGTTCAATCAATGTGTTTCAGTATGTTCATAATGTGTGCTTGTGTGTTACAGGATCTTAGTAATCAGAAAACAAGTATATATTATTTAATTACAGTCGATTTCACTAGGCAAGAACAGTAACTTGTTATATCGAAACAGTGGTGGGCAGCGAGAGTGAGCCCTATACATATACTGCGTTCGTTCGGTGTAACAGGTTAGTGTTAGTGCGTAGTGTCGAGACGAATATATGACATTTAATTAATTCAACCAAGATCGTAATCTGTAAGCGAGACTGAGTATAGTTATGGGTGACGATCCATAATAATACGAATGTTGAACTTATAATTACGATTAAACGACTTTAAATATTTTAATACGATCGGAAAACGTACGCGATTGCGGGTATACACGTAAATTGTGAATGTTTAACGATCCGACAACACACGAAGAGTAAAATAATTAAATTAATTATTTTATATTTTTACAATTTTGAAACTCATCATTTTAATGAGTTTAACACTAAATTTTAATTTAAAACCGCGTAAAATACGCGTTTCGTTTCGGAAACGCGAACCGAGCGACCGAAACGGACCCGAACACTACCCGGACTATAAAAGCCCGAAAGAAGGCCATTTCCTTCATTTTTATCAGCCAAACCCTCTCTCTCTCTCTATAATTTTCGCAAACCCTTTCTCTCTCTAAAAACCAAGCTTTAAACGCTCGTATCTCGCTCGTTACTCGACGGATTTCGACGTTCTTGGTGTCCACGCGAAGCTCTCAACATTATCTACGTAAAAGTACAAGATTTTCGCAGATTTTTCCAGCCAATCTCGAGGTAATTGAGCTTGAAGTTTCGGGAATTAGGGTTTTCTTGTGTGTCTTTGTTGAAACTCGATGTATAACCGGTTCTAGCACACCCTTCCTATTGTCGCACTTATAGCAACCTTGATTGATGATAAGATAGTCTAGATCGTGGCCTGGAAATGAAGGATTCGATGAGAGGAGGTTGCAGATGAACAGGTTCGCTGGGAGCATGAAGCCGAACCCATAAGGGTTTCCTGGCCGAACCCTTGATGTTCTCACGAGCCTTGCCGAACCAGTTCACCCTCACGAACCATCACATGCCTTTCAGTCGAACCTTCGTGGGCATGGGCATCTCCAACGAACCCTCCATGCTGGACCATAGGAAACGAACCCTTGTCGCCATGCATAAGCTGCGAATGAACCACGAACCCTGCATGGTTCGTGGCATGATCAACCGAACCCTTTTGATGCTTCTGGTCACGAACCCACCTGCCCAAGCCGAACCCCAGCGAACCCTTGTCCAGTCAGCACTAGCTGCGAACCTTGCATGGTTCGTTGGTAGTGACCGAACCTTCAGACATGCAGCCGGCCGAACCCTGATGATCTACGAACCTGCATGGCTCCATTTTAGCCGAACCATGTGGGATACCTTGGCCGAACCCTTGAACATCCTATCATCACCGAACCCTTGGTTAGGGGCGAACCCTAGGCTAAACCCAAGAGGGTTCGCTGCCCAAAATGGCAGCTTCTCTTTTCTTCGGCCCAACTCCAACTTAAATGACCCAAATGCCTTAGTACTAGGCCCATAAGTGTGAGGTAAGCCCAATGAAGTTAGGTTGATCCATTAAACTCTCAATTAGCTCGATGACACCTTGGAACGTACATAGATTTTCATTCACAATTGATGGCCAACTTAAATCCTTAGGCCCTATCTAATTACATGTTGATTGGACTAATATCATAACTAATTGGTCCATAGAGATGTAAGTGGCCCATGGCCTTTGCTAACTCTCATGGTTACATGGACTAAGGCCAATTGTTTTGGGCTCGACTTATAATACTTGTGAATTGATCATGAATTGGTTAAGTTATGACTTAATAACAATCATGAAGATAAATTCACAATCACAAGACTTGAAAACAATTGAACATCTTTTCACAACAAATGGTAATCAATGGCTCTCAAATTCTTGAACAAATATCATTTTATGTATAAGAATTTTGCATCAAAGAACATTTCATAAGTTTCTTGGACCCATGATCAATCAAATGATTCAAAGCATAACATTCAAGTTTTCACAACAATCAAATCATGAGAACACAAGTCAATCAATGAATCAAAGTTATACAATTATAAATCCTATATCTTATGTATGATTACAATGTTATAGGAACAAGTTAGAAGTCCTGTTTGCTACTTGCTAACTGTTTTAGTTCAGAGTCTACTGCAGACAGGTGAGAACTTTAGCCCCTCTTTTACTGTTTTATAACTGTTTTGGGGTGGAACACGTGATCAAAACCGCTATTTCAATCTTGTTTCATTACACAAGTTATGTGTAAGTCATAAACATTTCAGGTTCATCTTACGAATCCAAGGGATTCATCAATTGTTTAAAGAAATTGTCAACTGTTTTAATTTACTTGTCAATTACTAAACTCTTTTCATTAAAAAGGTTTTATAAGGGACTTTTGAACTGTTTTGAAATTATTTACTCAAATGTATTTATGAAGGATAAACACTTTTGATAAAGGATTTTACAAACCCTTTTGTTATAAACCTTGTTATTACACAAGGTCATCACATCATGGTATTCAAAACAAGTGGTTCACAATATGGTACTCAAATTCATTGGTTCAAAACATGGTATTCAAATCAAGTGGTTCAAAACATGGTATTCAAATCAAGTGGTTCAAAACATGGTATTCAAATCAAGTGGTGCAAAACATGGTATTCAAGTCAAGTTGTTCACATCATGGTATTCAAATCAAGAGATTCATTTCATGTTACATAAACAAAGGATTCAACTCGTGGAGTTAAATCCAGGTTTTCAATAAGACATTAACACATCCGGTTAAAGTAAGATTCAGAAAACATGGTGTCCATTGTTGTAAACAAACTTATAAACCCATCAAGTATCATATTCATTAGCGTTAGTACTGGGTGATCACAACAAGGAAAGCGGACACATTGTTTCTTATCCAGGATGGAGTTAGCTTTTAAATTTGTTTTAAAAGCTAACTGCAGGTCTGGTGTCATAGTTTTCTTATCCAGGATGGAGTTGGCTTTTAAACTTGCTTTTAAAAGCCAACTGCAGGTCTGGTGTCATATGGTTATCAAAACTGCTGACGTATTATCTAACTCCAAACGTGGTTTGGGACTTGATATTATCGGCTGTCGTGCGAACAGTGATTGGACTGTTTACACTCATTTTCTTACTTGATGTTAGTTTGGGTTGCAGCTCATCCGTGTGAATCTTATGATGCTTTAACTTACCTATGTCTTATATCATATAACTCATGTTTACAAATGTTTAAACCTATTGTTCTCACCAACTACGTCTGTAGTTGACAGTTACTTTTCACGTGTTTCAGGTAATCAGGTTTAAGACATTCTCAGGGACAACTAAGGAGACCATTCTAAGATAGAACAAGATGAAGAAACATGCTAGGATGGAATAGAAACTCACTAAATCCTAAATGTTTAATTGTCTTGTTTGGAGTCTTATTTTGTAAACTATATTTTGGGTCTGTAGTTGTCTTACTTTTGGTAGATAGATTGTCTGTAACTAATCAACTGTCTAAACATTATGAAATGTAGTAATCCATTGTGGTTGTTCTTATTCAATACTTGTGCATGATTCAACTGTTCATACGTCACCGCGCCGTGGATTCCGCACGCGGCGCAGGGGTGTGACATTAACTCACAAGACAATAACTTATAATCATAAGTTGTGAACAACATTGAATAAAACACAGGATCATGAATACAACATCATTACTACAACAGTGAGCGCGTGCATTTCTTGAGTCTTAGTCAACCACTTCAACTACAATGTGAGTTCATACGCCCTTTTTCTGATCTTTTGAATTTAAATGCGGGGCTGAGAAACATGCTAAATCTTTTATTTAATAAAATATTTAGTACATTATTTAAGTATCATGTGATGTAGATAATAAAGATTCTATTTTTATTATCATACTTTTTATCATATCATTATGTGTGCTTGTATGTGAAATGACATTTATGACAGATCATAAATGATATCATTAAATCAATTGAATGACACAATGTATTAAAACTAGGTTTTAGATCACTGGGTTTATAACACTGAGATAAGAATGAGATATCACTGAGACAATTACTTCAGACAACAAGAATGATAATCAGGATAACATAATTTCGTGATGATATCATTCACCACATACACTAACGTTGTGTAATAGGACAAGCTCCTATAACACATTGTTAAAATCATTGGGAACACATAACATTGAGAATGAATGATGTAGAGATAATAGTTGAGACACATACTTGTGATATCAAGGATGACATCATAATAACATAACCTTACGATGTCGTTCCCAACATGTGCTGACATTGTTTAATAAGACAAGATCTAATAAAACGATGTTAAATACTAGAGATCATAACATTGTGTTCATTTTATTGAGATCGTATCATTAGGACAGGATGACAGTGATACAATAGCAAAGAGTGTGAGACATTCTTTGAGTTACCTATATAGTTTTTCTGTACATGATAAATATAATAATCCTTGTATCAGTGGGGTTAGATTTCAATTTTAATTGAAACGGTATTAGTTGATCTAATGGGATTATACCCCACACTATATGTGCCAACATTCTAATTAGTAACAATGAAAATGATTTGGAAATATATGCATATCTTATAGGTATCGTTGAGGATATCTTACACTCCGGGCTGGTCAGTAATGACAGTCACAGGGACATTTAAGTCTCGCTCTAGGTATCGCTGAGGATATCTAACATTTCGGACTGGTCAGAAATGATAGTCATAGAGACTCTTAAGTGGAACCCTTATAGATATCATGTAGAGGCTATCTTACATTTCGGGTTGATCAGAAGTGACAGACATAGAGACCACTAAGTCTCACTCTTATAGGTATCGTGGATATCATACACTCCGGGCTGGTCAGTAATGATAGTCACATGAACTATTAAGTCTCACTCTTATAAGTATTACTGGGGATATCTTACAGGATGGGTTATTCTGTAAGGAATAGCTGTCAGAGACAATTAAGTCTCTATTCTAAAATATTATGGAATATCAAGATGAAAATCAATTGGGGGCTAACATGTGTGAGTTAGAAATTGGTATCCATATTTGCAATACGGGTGGCATGGAGTTCAGTTAAGGGTGTGGTGGGCTGGCGGCTTCATTCGTTATATGTATGCCCTATATATAAGCATGCTTAATAGGACGATATACTATCTGTAGGTGTAATTATCGAGAGGACATTGATGTGAGATAATGCAAAGAAAATTAAACAAGACTTGTGAGTGACATCATGAATTTTGAAAAGAAATTCATTTGTTTTTATTTACCAAACTTATGAAATCACCAACCTAGTGTTGACTTGTTTTAAATGCATGTTTTCTCATGTGACGAACACGTTTAGTCTCCAGACATCACGGCATAAGCTAGTGGACATTATAGAAGACCTAGCTTACTTTTGTTTAGTGCATATTTTGAATGACATATCCGTGAATCATATTTTGTAAATCTTGTGCAGATACAAGATAGAAACTTCATGATTCTTTTTGGGTTGATTTTCTTAGTTAAATTATGAACATGAATTGGGTAATTTAACTTTGTAATTCTATATCAATGTCATGTTAGCATTTCTCATTATATATCATATGCCATGCAAACAATCTGATCATTTCAATTATCACACAATATCACGCCTCGGGAACCTTTCGCCCGACGGGAAAGTCGATCCAGCCCGCCGGCTCGGGGTGTAACAGAAAAAATTTGATCACGTGTCTCACCCCAAAACAGTTGAAAAACGATAAAATATGGGGGCTATGTTCTCACTTGACAGTAGTAAACTCAGTCCTGTACAAGTAGCAACTCAACCAGACTTCTAAATGATTCATATAACATTATAATCATACACATATTACAAGATTCATTAATATGTTTTAGACTTTGTTTACTTGGTTGCATTCCTTGATTTGTTTGATAACTTTTCCTTGTATAAGTATGTTTGAAGTTTAGTGGTGTTAAGCTAAATTGAAAATCATGGTTGAATTAAGAAGATATGAGTTATCTTATGAAAATGCATGAAACTTGTCTTGCATAATTGTAACATGTGTTTGTCATGATTTGATAACCTTGGTTCTTATGATTTAATTGAAAATGTTTAAGGATTAGGCCCTTGTGGTCATATCAAGTGATTAAGAAAGTGTTTCAGTTCATTATCCTTTGGTTTAAGAACTAGCCGATTCACACAACTCACCCATCGATACTATCATATTGATGGGTGGTTGTCATCGATTCTATTGATGGTTAATCGGGGTCTTTAAGGTTCTCTTAATTGGATGATCGTATTAAAATTAATGCAGAAGGTTTAAGTTTGGTTTAAAGGCTTGCCTGGATGCCAATATCGATTAAAGGCTCGGTTAACACCAAGGTGATGCCCATCGATATTCTCAACATTGATGGGTCTTAAGTTTTATGGGCTGCCTTCGATTCTGTCTATCCCAACAGATCCTTAGCTCCATTTCACTTGGATTAAACTTAGGTTGAGTGTTGACGGTTGGCTAGTCATAAGTGGCATTGATCTAGATAATATCAACCGGCAAAGTCGAATTACACAAGGAAGGTCCATCAATACTAATATCGACTAGTTTCTAACACCATACAGCCATCGAACTTCTTAATATCGATGAAACGTGAGCTGAAACCCTTAACTCGTCGATACTAGGAGTTGATGAGTTTTCTTGTGCCGCTACTATGCTCCTTCGATCCTTCTACCCATTCTTATTCTTCTAATGATTAATCAAAGTTGTTCCAAGACTTCCTAAGTCAATTTTGAGCTATGGTCTTGCCATTTGAGAGCTTGAAAACCGATGGAAAGTTCATCGGGGCTGAAATGGTAAAAACCCTGAAAATACGGACCTTGTCACTAGATTTCCAGTCGATCGAGCTCGTTCTTCCCAGTTGAACTCTGCACCACGTTTGCCTTCCCATCGTACCTTTACGATCGGGATACGGCTACGTTTTAGCATCTTAATTGCATGATCCATGATTTCGACTCGACGTTCTATGAATTGCATGTTGTTTTGGATTTTAATGTCTTCCAGTGGAATCTAAACATCGTGATCCGCTAAGCATTTCTTAAGATTCGACACATGAAATGAGTGTGGACATTTCTTAGCTCAACTGGAAGTTTAAGTTTGTAGGCTACGGGACCAATCCTTTCCAGGATTTCAAAAGGTCCAACGTACCTAGGTGTGAGTTTCCCTTTCTACCCAAATCAGACAACACCTTTCGACGGAGAAACCTTGAGTAAAACTCGGTCACCGACTTGAAACTCCAGAGGTTGTTGACGCCGATCGGCATAACTCATCTGCCGATCTCTTGTGACCTTAAGTCTCGATTGAATAATCAAGATCTTGTCAGTTGTTTCTTGAATGAGTTCAAGTCCTACGACCTGTAAGTCACCAACCTCGGTCCAGCAGACCGATGACCGGCACTTCCGGCCATATAAAGCTTCAAATGGTGCACATTGAATGCTCATGTGGTAGCTATTGTTGTATGAAAACTCGATAAGTGGAAGATGAGTATCCCAACTTCATCCAAAATCGTTCTCGCAAGAACGAAGCATGTCCTTGAGTGCCTGGATAGTCCTTTCGCTTTGACCATCGGTTTGGGGATGAGACATCGTGCTAAGATTAACACGGGTTCCCAAAGCCTTTTGCAATGATTGCCAAAAGAGAGAAGTGAAATGACTATCGTGATCGGATATGATTGATGTATGTGTACCGTGACGCATAATGATCTCGTTGATGTACAAACTGGACAATTTCTCCATTTTGTAATCCTCTCAGATAGGGAGAAAATGAGTAGATTTGGTGAGTCGATTAACGATCACCCAAATCAAATCGTAATCTAGTGGGGTTCTCGGCAACGTAGTTATGAAATCCATTGAAATTTGTTCCCGTTTCCACTGGTAATTTCAGGTTGCTGCAGAAGTCCCGAGGGGTTTCGATGTTCTGCCTTGAGTCTCGAACATGTTAGACATTTTCCTACATATAGGGCTATGTCCTTCTTCATCCCAGGCCACTAATAAGATGTTATCAAGTCCTGATACATCTTTTCGGCTCTCGGATGATCTGAATATCGCGACTTATGAGCTTCATCATGGATTAGTGTGCACAATTCTTCTTACTTCGGAACCCACATGCTGCCGTTGAAGTATAAAATCTCCTCAGATCAAGGTTCTAGCTTACCTTTAACTACACAGTCTAACTATGCCATCAGTTGATTGTTGATTACCACAGGTGTTGTGTAATACGAATCAAATCCTTCAGGTTTGGCTATGTGTTGAACTACATGGCGCTAACTCGTATCGGCTTGATTGATCCCTTGCAACTAAGAGCGTCCACCTCTACATTGGCTTTATGTAACACTGCGAATTTTTATGCAAGTTAGTTGAACTACCGAATAGGTAACGGATAATTAATTTGTAGGAAAGAGATGAAAAACATAACAAACAGAAGATCATGTACTGGAGTACACGAACCCCATTTCGTGAACTAGGTTTTCGTGAACCAACTTCGTGAACCTTGCATATATATATATATATATATATATATATATATATATATATATATATATATATATATATTTGAGCGCATTGGGAACCGTGCTCACCTTTGGCTGGACGAAGTCTCTCTCAATTACTCGAAGTGGGCAATTTCGTGAACTACAAGAAACGACTTTTGCTCGACCAAAAGGAGGAGGAAACGCACGGGAAGCTACATAAAGGATAATCAAAAGCCAGGTAAGGGTTTGACTTATAAAAGTTATGATTTTGAGACAAAAAGGAAAACATGCATAAAGGTCATGCCTTTATGTAGAAAGTTCGCTCCTTTTTGGTTCCAATGCTTGGTAAGGCCATTATGCACCTAGAACTAGCTCCCCAAAGTCTTGGATACTTTTCAGAGAAGTTTTCTGCAGAAAAGATGAATATTCGAAAAGGTACATGAAGAAGAACTCGAATAAGAGTATTCAAACCTTTATCGTGAAACCTTAGTTCGTGAACCCCAATTCGTGAACTCTGAGCTCATGTACTAAAAATAATTCGTGAACTCATGGTTCGGATACTTCAATGATTTCGTGAACTTGGTATTTTGAATACGATGATAGTTTGTTATGATATTATGAGGATAAGATACTAGCATGACATGTTACGATGATATTATGTTATGATGTTATGAGGATAAGATGCTAGCATGACATGTTTACGATGATGGTATGCTATGATGTCATGATGATAAGATGCTAACATGACATGTTTACGTTGATGGTATGTTATGATGTTATCACGATAAGATGTTAACATGACATGTTTATGATGATGGTATGTTATGATGTTATGATGATAAGATACTAGTATAACATGTTATGATATACGAGGTTGGTCCCATATTCTTATGGGATAAGTATGGTGTTGCTCCCATCTCCGTATGGGGTAAGTATGATGATGCCTCCGTACTCATTAAGGGGTAAGTATGATAATGCTCCTCCCGTACTCGTTACGGGGTAAGTATGATGATGCTTCCGTACTCGTTACGGGGTAAGTATGATGATGCTCCCATACTCATTATGGGGTAAGTGTGATGATGCTCCCGTACTCGTTATGGGGTAAGTTTGATGATGCTCCGGTACTCGTTACATCGTAAATATGACGTTGTTCCCATATTTGTATTGGGTAAGTATGAATGATGCTCCAGTACTCGTTGTATGATGATTATTGCTCAGTAGTTGTGGTTGTATGATGATTGTGTGATATGTTTGCACATAAGTGTTCTATGATGATTGTTTTATGGTTACGTATGATGAGGGTATGATGTTTTCAGAAAATGATGCCTTAACTCATATGATGCTTACTATGTTTTACAAAACTAGAACTCACCGGCGAAAGCTGACTTTTTAGTATGCATGTCAGGTTAATGAACGGGTTGAAAGGAAATGGGGGAGCTCATGGCACTTATCCAGAGGATAATGTGGTTTTTGGCAATCCCTTATGATATTAAATATAGAAGTTTGTATGTATTTTTGATTTTGACAAACTGTGTTTAAATTCCGTTGCATGATTTATGAAAGTTTTTGGTTTAAAAACTATGTGATGATGATGTAAACGAAACTCTGGGAGGTACGCAGGATCGGGGCCTCTCAAGTTGGTATCAGAGCCATAGTTTGAGAGATCTTGGCGTCCCAAATGCCAAGACTTAAACTGAGAATGGGATTAAACGATGCGGATTACCAACCACGGATGAACGGATGAATGTTATGTATGAACTAAGGAGTGATGTAATAGAAATAGATAGAAGCTAGGAAGGTAGCCAAGGGTGTGCAGATCGATGAGATGGGATGGGAGATGTTTATAGTCTATAAGTTGGGTAAATGGTTAATAACACATGATCAACCTCATTAACGATTTACAACACTTATTTCGTACTAAACTGATTCCTTTACTAGCTTATCGGTTGCTGCATCCTGTAAAAAACTAGATGGCAGGACAAAAGGGTAGACCACAAAAGCAACAACAGGAGACCAAGGAACCACCTGTTGAGGTGCAAGGAAACGAGCATGAAGGAGAAAACGAGACTAACGAACAACCGGAACATGGAGAGGAGTTCATACTGGAGCCTATTGTGGTAAAGGCTATTTCTGATTAGGTCTACAAGGCCATGGATCAGAAAATGCCGGCAATGATCGCTAAGGAATTAAAGGATGCACTGGAGGACAAGTCTGAAGGAAACAAGGAAAGCTCCAAGAAGATGAGGAAGTCTTGATCATTGAGACAAAGAGTGATGATTCCCAGCATGGGAAACTGAAGGGTTGCGACTACAAGGCCTTAAAGGGATGCAACCCACCAACCCTTGATGGGAAGAAGGATGCAGTGGCTACCTGCCACTTGGTATTGGCTATGGAGGCTGTTATCTCCATCAGTGAGTGCTGAGCCAACCAAGCTATAAAGTTTGCAGCTCACTCTTTTGTTGAGGAGGCACTTCATTGGTGGAATGTAGTCAAACAATCAAAGAGTGATGCGGACATGAAGTAGATGAACTGGGATGATCTAAAGGAATTGGTCACCAAGCAGTTCTATCCCAAGGACGAGCCTGACAAGGTGGAAAGAGAGTTTTTGGTTCTAAAGGCTGGGAGCCTAAACCATAGGTAGTACACTTCTAGATTCAATGAGATGGCGAGGCTTGTTCCTCATCTGTTCGCTATTGAGGAACGCAGGGTGAAACTGTATATGGAAGGTTTGCCTACAAAGTTTCAGATTCATGTGAAAGCCAACACCCCATAAACTTTTGATTCCACTGTGGAGCTAAGTGGGATAGTTTGGGATGATGTGATGGCTGATGAGCAAGTCAAGGAGGAGTCGAGGATGAAGGGGTTCCTTGGATCCAAAAGAGGCCGAACAGACCAACGAAAGTTTTCTGGAAAGAAGATAAAAAAAGAGGATACGGGCCGATGTGAAAGTGTGTTAAGAGCCACTTGGGACAGTGCCTGGTGGACACTAATTTGTGTTTCTGATGGGGAAAGACGGGACGTATTTCTTTCAATTGTCCGAACACTACCCAATGTTTCAGTTGCAAGGTGTATGGACATCTGTCTAAAGATTGTCAGAAGACAAAAGCAGGAACACCAGGGTTAGTGGAAGGAAAGAAGAATGATCTATTTTCTCTCCTATTTACTACGGCGAGGAAGAATCAAATTGTCACCATATTTATTACTTTTTCTACTTCTTTTTCCAAGTGCAAGATGACCCAAAAGGGTTGTGGGTTTTTTCTACCAAATGGGGCCCTCCCTTCACCACCCCCATGTCGATGGTCTACAGGGTTGGGTGAATAGTGGCATTCCTTACAAGGAATGGTCCCTTAAAGTTTAACCGATGTTCTTGGTCAATAGAGGGCTCAGTTCATTTAGTAGCAAGGTTCCCAGGACAGCTTTCTGTAACACGGGTAAATTCAAATGGAAAATTAACGGATTTCGGCTGTTATGCTATTTTTTATTTGTCACAAGAGCACCGCCGTGTCAGTGCGGACGTTGCGGGTTCGAGCCCGTCAATCTCGACGGATCCAATAATTACATCAATTCGCCTCTCCATTTTCTGTGAAAGAAGGTAGACAATTATTTTCTAATAGATTAGTATTAATTAGTCTTTGTTAGTGATCCCGGCTTAGTGCGTCGGTATTAACTCATAGTTGGGGAGATAACTCGATACCTTACTTGCTTGAGACTGATCATGTCTTCTCCCTACTTTCTTTTAGGGCTAGCTCCCACTCGTTACTAACTCATACGCTCTTACCCCTTATGCAAAGCACCAATGACTTCGGTCTTCTGAAAGGGGCTTAGGGCATATCATCAAAGAAAGAATCTCGAGGAAGGGGGTGAAGCTGAGGTTAAAAAAGGGTTCTCCCGCTGTTGCTAGTTCCTCATTTAGCCCTATGTTTCTTATCCTTAGGAGGTCTTCCTCTACTAGTAGGGTTTTTTGGAGAACTCTATTTATTCTGGTGTGGATGGCAGGCATGCCTATATTTCTTGGTTTTAATAGCAGAAGGCTAAGGCCCGAGCCTTCACAATGATGAAGGATGTTTCTATTGAGCACCTAGACGTGTCACAGGTATCTTTTCAATCATCAACGTTCCTGAATTTGTATTGTTTGATTCTGATGCCAGTATGTGTTGTGTATCTTCTACCTTCTGTGATGGGTTACATGGGGAGGTTAAGAAGACAGATCCGGTATCTGATGTAGAGACAACTATTGGTAAGATGACCAGAGTGACATCGGCTATAAATGATTGTTACATTGACATAGAAGGTCATATGTTCCCCGTACGATTGTTTCTTATAACCTTAGGAGGGTTCAATATGGTTTTGGGTATGGATTGGTTAGCCAAATATGAGGCTAACATAGTATGTCTACGTAAGATGATATGATTACGAGCTTTGGATGGGAGTCCGGTAACGGTTTGATGGTGATAAAGTGATGTATGTGCCGAAGATCATTTTGATGATCAAGGCTGATGATATGATGAGGCAAGGGTGTGGAGCTTACTTGGCATATTTGATTGAGGAACATGCGGATATGAGGACTATTGATGATGTACCTGTGGTGTGTAATTTCCCCGATGTATTATCTGAGGAATTGCTCAGATTACCACCTGAACGGGAAATCGAGTTCCAAATCGACTTAGTGTCGGGGACCCAACCCGTCGCCAAAACACCTTATCATTTGGCTCCCACCGAAATGAAAGAAATGATGACCCATCTACAAGAACTCCTTGATAAAGGTTTTATACGACCAAGTGTCTCCCCTTGGGGAGCACCGATGCTGTTTGTAAAGAAGAAAGATGGAAGCATATGGATGTGTATCGATTTCCGGGAACTAAACAAATTGATTGTAAAGAACATGTATCATCTACCTAGAATTGATGATTTGTTCGATCAATTACAAGGTGCAAGCTGGTTCCCCAAGACAGATCTCCGATCAGGTTACCTTCAGTTGAAAGTTCGAGAGAAATATATTCCAAAGACTTCTTTCCAAACACACTATGGACACTATGAGTGTCTCGTTATATCGTTTGGATTGACGAATGCTCCTGCAACATTTATGGATTTGATGAACATGGTATGTCGACCGATGATCGACCATTCGGTGATTGTGTTTATTGCTGATATTTTGATTTATTTAAAGAACTAGTGAGATCATGCTTGTACTTACGAGAGGTATTGGAGACCCTGGGGAAAGAGAAAATTTATGGTAAGTTTTCCAAATGCGCCTACTGGCTACGGGGAGTGTAGTTTCTGTGTAACACGGTGAACCCAGAAGGCATTATGGTTGACCCAGCTAAAGTGGAAACCGTTATGAAATGGATCCCTCCAAAATCACCAACAGAACGCAATTTTCTTGGTTTGGCCGATTACTATCGGACATTTATTCAAGACTTCTCCAAGATAGCGACGCCACTGACGAATGGGGCCCAAACCAAGAACAAGCTTTTTCAGCGCTAAAGGAGAGGCTTACCCAAGCTCCTGTTTTGGCACTGCCGGATGGAAATGATGATATTTTTGTGTATGATGATGCATCACGACAAGGGTTGGGATGTGTATTGTTGTAAAGGGGAAGGGTGATAGGTTATGCATGAAAGTGTGCTAAATATGATGAATGCATGATAGGGAGTTACGATGATGAATTGTATGATAACATGCTATGATGATAGTTATACATGTTATGCTGTTATGAGAACCTAGGCTGCTAGGATGAAAGAATGTTGTATGATATGATGAATGCTAGCATGACATGTTTATGAGGCCATGATATATGATAGGATGAATAGATACTAGTGTGACATGTTTGTGATGCCGTGATGTTATGATACGATGATATGATACTAGCATAACGTGCTACGATGATTCCTATGATATAGGAAATTGATATTATGAAGTGGTGCTAGAATGAAATGTTTATGATAACATCTTAAATGATGTTATGATTCTATCATGAAATGTATGATGATTATAGTAAATGATGATATGATGCGAGTATACCATGTATGATGAATGGACGATGATCCCATACTTGTTAAGAAGAAAGATGGAAGCATGCGAACGTGTATTGGCTACCGGGAACAGAATAAGTTGACCGTAAAGAACATGTATCTTCTCCCTAGGATTGATGATTTTTTTGATCAATTGCAAGGTGCAAGCTGGTTGACAAAGATAGATCTCCGATCTGGTAACAATCAATTGAAAGTTCGAGAGCCTGATATTCCAAAGACTGCTTTCCGTACACGTTATGGACACTACGGGTTTCTCGTTATGTCGTTTGGATGGATGAATGTTGCTGCAGTATTTATGGATTTGATGAACATTGTATGTCGAACGATGCTGGACCGATCGGTGATAGTGTTTATTGATGATATTTTGATTTACTCAAAGAACGAGCGGGACCATGCTTACCACGCATGTGAGGTATTGGAGAACAAGAGGAAAAATACTTTATGCTAAGTTCTCCAAATGCGGCTTCCGGTAACGGGGAGTACAGTTTCTAGGTCACGTGGTTAACCCAGAAGGCATTATGGTAGATCCAGCTAAAGATGAAATGGTTATGAAATGGAGCCCTCCGAATTCACCGACCGAAGTGCGCTGGTTTCTTGGTTTGGCTGGTTACTATTGGAGATTTATTCAAGACTTCTCCAGATAGCGACGCCACTGACGAAGCTCATGAAGAAAGATGTAAAGTACGAATGGGGCCCCTACTAGGAACAAGCATTTTCAGCGCCAAAGGAGAGACTTACCCAAGCTCCTGTTTAGCACTGCCGGATGGAAATGCTGATTTTTTTGTGTATGCTGATGCATCACGGCAAGGGTTGGGATGTGTACTGTTGCAAAGGGGAAGGGTGATAGCTTACGCATGAAAGTATGCTAAATATGATGAATGCATGATTGGGAGTTACGATGATGAACTGTATGATAACATGCTATGATGATAGTTATACATCTTATGCTATGATGAGATCCTAGGCTTCTAGGATGAAAGTATGATGTACGATATGATGTATAGATACTAGTGTGACATGTTTGTGATGCCCTGATTTTATGATATGATGATATGATGCTAGCATAACGTGCTATGATGATACCTATGATATAGGAAATTGATATGATGAAGTGATTCTAGCATGAAATGTTTATGATAACATGATGACTGATGTTATGATGCTAGCATGAAATGTATGATGGTTATAGTGAATGATGATTAGATGCGAGTATACCATGTATGATGAATGGACGATGATCCCATACTTGTTAAGAAGAAAGATGGAAGCTCGCGAACGTGTATTGGCTACTGGGAACTGAATAAGTTGACCAGACAGAACAGGTATCCTCTCCCTAGGATTGAAGATTTGTTTGATCAATTGCAAGGTGCAAGCTGGTTCTCAAAGATAGATCTACGATCCGGTTACCATTAGTTGAATATTCAAGAGCAAGATATTCCAAAGACTGCTTTGCGTATATGTCATGGACACTACGAGTCTCTCGTTATGTCGTTTGGATTGACGAATGCTGCTGCAACATTTTTGGATTTGATGAATAGAGTATGTCAACCTATGTTGGACCGATCGGTGATTGTTTTTATTTATTATATTTTTATTTACTCAAAGAACGAGGGGGATCATGCTTCCCACGTACGTGAGGTATTGGAGATTCTTAGGAAAAAAAATTATGCTAAGTTATCCAAATGCGCCTTCTAGTTATGGGAAGTACAGTTGCTGGGTCATGTGGTGAACCACGAAGGCATTATGGTAGATCCAGCTAAAGTTGAAACGGTTATGAATTCGAGCCCTTTGAAGTCACCGATGGAAGTACGCAGTTTTCTTTTTTGGCCGGTTACTATCAGAGATTTATTCAAGACTTCTCCAAGAGAGCGACGCCACTGAAGAAGGTCACGAAGAAAGATGTAAAGTACGAATGGGGCCCCTACTAGGAACAAGCATTTTCAGCGCCAAAGGAGAGACTTACCCAAGCTCCTGTTTTAGCACTGCCGGATGGAAATGCTGATTTTTTTGTGTATGCTGATGCATCACGGCAAGGGTTGGGATGTGTACTGTTGCAAATGGGAAGGGTGATAGCTTATGCATGAAAGTATGCTAAATATGATGAATGCATGATAACACGCTATGATGATAGTTATACATGTTATGCAATGATGAGATCCTAGGCTGCTAGGATGAAAGTAAGATGTTTGATATGATGAATGCTAGCATGACATGTTTATGAGGCCGTGCTATATGATATGATGAACATATACTAGTGTGACATGTTTTTGATGCCATGATGTTATGATACGAAGATATGATCCTAGTATAACATGCTATGATGATTCCTATGATATAGGAAATTGATATGATGAGGTGATGCTAGCATGAAATGTTTATGATAACATGGTGAATGATGTTATGATGCTAGCACGAAATGTATGATGATTATAGTGAATGATGATATGATGCGAGTATACCATGTATGATGAATGGACGATGATCCCATACCTAGTAAGAAGAAAGATGGAAGCATGCGAACATGTATTGACTACCGGGAACTGAATAAGTTGACCGTATAGAACATGTACCCTCTCCCTAGGATTCACGATTTGTTCAATCAATTGCAAGGTGCAAGCTGGTTCTCAAAGGTAGATCTCAGATTCGGTTACCATGAGTTGAAAGTTCGAGAGCCAGATATTCCAAAGACTGCTTTCCATAGACGTTATGGACACTACGAGTTACTCGTTATGTCGTTTGGATTAATAAATGTTGCTGCAACATTTATGGATTTGATGAACAGAGTATGTCGACCGATGTTGGACCGATCGGTGATAGTGTTTATTGACGATATTTTGATTTACTCCAAGAATGAGGGGGACCATGCTTGCCATGTACGTAAGGTACTGGAGATTCTGAGGAAAGAAAAACTTTATGCTAAGTTCTCCAAATGCGGCTTCTGGTTACTAGAAGTACAGTTTCAGGGTCACATGGTGAATCCATAAGGCATTATGGTAGATCCAGCAAATGTTGAAACGGTTATGAATTGGAGCCCTCCGAAGTCACCGATGGAAGTATGTAGTTTTCTTGTTTGGCCGGTTACTATCGGAGATTTATTCAAGACTTCTCCAAGATAGCGACGCCACTGACGAGGGTCACAAAGAAAGATGTAAAGTACGAATGGGGCCCGAACCAGGAACAAGCATTTTCAGCGCTAAAGGAGAGACTTACCCAAGCTCCTGTTTTAGCACTGCCAGATGGAAACGATAATTTTGTTGCCTATGGTGATGTATCACGACAAGGGTTGGGATGTGCACTGATGCAAAGGGGAAGGGTGATAGCTTATGCAAGAAAGTATGCTAAATATGATGAATTCATGATAGGGAGTTACGATGATGAACTGTATGATAACATGCTATGATGAAAGTTATACGTGTTAAGCTATGATGAGAACCTTGGCTGCTAGGATGATAGTATGATGTATGATATGATGAATGCTAGCATGACATGTTTATGAGGCCATGATATATGATATGATGAATAGATACTAGTGTGACATGTTTGTGATGCCATGATGTTATGATACGATGATATGATACTAGTATAACGTGCTATGATGATTCCTATGATATGGGAAATTGATATGATGAATTGATGCTAGCATGAAATGTTTATGATAACATGATGAATGATGCTAGCATGAAATGTATGATGATTATAGTGAATGATGATATGATGCGAGTATACCTGGCTACTGATAACTAAATAAGTTGACTGTAAAGAACATGTATCCTCTCCCTAGGATTGACGATTTGTTCGATCAATTGCAAGGTGCAAGCTGGTTCTCAAAGATGGATCTGCGATCCGGTTACGATCATTTGAATGTTCGAGAGCATGATATTCCAAAGACTGCTTTGCGTACACGTTATGGATACTACGAGTCTCTCAATATGTCGTTTGGATTGACGAATGCTGCTGCAACATTTATGGATTTGATGAACAGAGTATGTCAACCGATGTTGGACCGATGGGTGATTGTGTTTGTTGATGATATTTTGATTTACTCAAAGAACGAGGGGGACCATGCTTGCCACGTACGTGAGGTATTGGAGATCATGAGGAAAGAAAAATTTTATGCTAAGTTCTCCAAATGCGCCTTCTTGTTACGGGAAGTACAGTTTCTGGGTCACGTGGTGAACCGATATGGCACTATGGTAGATCTAGCTAAAGTTGAAACGATTATGAAATGGAGCCCTCCGATGTCACCGACAAAAGTGCGCAGTTTTCTTGGTTTGTTCGGTTACTATCAGAGATTTATTCAAGACTTCTCCAAGATAGCGACGCCACTGATGAAGCTAACGAAGAAAGATGTAAAGTACGAATGGGGCCAGAACCAACAACAAACATTTTCAGCGCTAAAGGAGAGACTTACCCAAGCTCCTGTTTTAGCACTGCCGGATGGAAATGATGATTTTGTTGTGTATGCTCATGCATCACGACAAGGTTTGGGATGTGTACTGAAGCAAAGGGGAAGGGTGATAGCTTATGCATGAAAGTATGCTAAATAGGATGAATGCATGATAGGGAGTTACAATGACGAACTGTATGATAACATGCTATGATGATAGTTATACATGTTATGCTATGATGAGATCCTAGGCAGCTAGGATGACAGTAAGATGTATGATATGATGAATGCTAGCATGACATGTTTATGAGGCCATGCTATATGATATGATGAACATATACTAGTGTGACATGTTTGTGATGCCAGGATGTTATGATACGATGACATGATACTAGTATAACGTGCTATGATGATTCCTATGATATAGGAAATTGATATGATGAACTGATGCTAGGAAGAAATGTACGATGATTATAGTGAATGATGATATGATGTGAGTAGACCATGTATGATGAATGGACCATGATCCCATACTAGTAAGAAGAAAGATCGAAGCATGCGATCGTGTATTGACTACCAGGAACTGAATAAGTTGACCGTAAACAACATGTATCCTCTCCCTAGGATTGAGGATATGTTCGATCAATTGCAAGGCGCAAGCTGGTTCTCAAAGATAGATCTTCGATATGGTTATCATCAGTTGAAAGTTCGAGAGCCTGATATTCCTAAGACTGCTTTCCGTACATGTTATGGACACTACGAATTTCTCGCTATGTCGGTTGGATTGACGAATGCTGCTGCAGCATTAATGGATTTGATGAAAAAAGTATGTCGACCGATGTTGGACCGATCGGTAATAGTGTTTATTGATGATATTTTGATTTACTCAAAGAACGAAGGGGACCATGCTTGCCACGTACGTAAGGTATTGGAGATCCTGAGGAAAGAAAAACTTTATGCTAAGTTCTACAAATGCGCCATCTGGTTACTGGAAGTACAGTTTCTGGGTCATGTGGTGAACCATAAGGCATTATGGTAGATCCAGCTAAAGTTGAAACAATTATGAATTGGAGCTCTCCGAAGTCACCGACGGAAGTACGCAGTTTTCTTGTTTGGCCGGTTACTATAGGAGATTTATTCAAGACTTCTCGAAGATAGCGACGCTACTGACGAAGCTCACGAAGAAAGTTGTAAAGTACGAATGGGGCCCGAACCAAGAACAAGCATTTGCAGCGCTAAAGGAGAGACTTACCCAACCTCCAGTTTTAGCACTGCCGGATAGAAATGATGATTTTGTTGTGTATGCTAATGCATCATGACAAGGTCTGGGATGTGTACTTTAAGCAAAGGGGAAGGGTGATAGCTTATGCATGAAAGTATGCTAAATATGATAAATGCATGATAGGGAGTTACGATGATAACTGTATGATAACATGCAATGATGATAGTTATACATGTTATGCTATGATGAGATCCTAGGCTGCTAGGATGAAAGTAAAATGTATGATATGATGAATGCTAGCATGACATGTTTATGAGGCCATGCAATATAATATGATGAACAGATACTAGTGTGACATGTTTGTGATGCCATGATGTTATGATACGATGATATGATATTAGTATAACGTGCTTTGATGATTCCTACGATATAGGAAATTTATATGATGAAGTGATGCTAGCATGAAATGTACGATGATTATAGTGAATGATGATATGATGTGAGTATACAATGTATGATGAAGGGACGATGATCCCACACTTGTTAAGAAGAAAGATGGAAGCATGCGAACATGTATTGACTACCAGGAACTGAATAAGTTGACCGTAAAGAACATGTATCCTCTCCTTAGGATTGACAATTTGTTCGATCAATTGCAAGGTGCAATATGGTTCTCAAAGATAGATTTACGATCCGGTTACCATTAGTTGAATGTTCGAGAGTATGATATTCCAAAGACTGCTTTGGGTACACGTTATGGACACTACGAGTCTCTCGTTATGTCGTTTGGATTGACGAATGCTGCTGCAACATTTATGGATTTGATGAACAGAGAATGTCAACCGATGTTGGACCGATCGGTGATTGTGTTTGTTGAAGATTTTTTGATTTACTCAAAGTATGAGGGGGACCATGCTTGCCACGTACGTAAGGTATTGGAGATCCTGAGGAAAGAAAAACTTTAGGCTATGTTCTCCAAATGCGCCTTCTGGTTACTAGAAGTACAGTTTCTGGATCACGTGGTGAAACCAGAAGGCATTATGGTAGATCCAGCTAAAGTTGAAACGGTTATGAATTGGAGCCCTACGAAGTCACCGACGGAAGTACACAGTTTTCTTGTTTGGCCGGTTACTACCGAAGATTTATTCAAGACTTCTCGAAGATAGCGATGCCACTGACGAAGCTCACGAAGAAAGATGTAAGGTACGAATGGGGCCCGAACCAAGAACAAGCGATTTCAGCGCTAAAGGAGAGACTTACCCAAGCTCCTGTTTAGCACTGCCGGATGGAAATGATGTTTTTGTTGTGTATGCTGATGCATCACGACAAGGTTTGGGATGTGTACTAAAGAAAAGGGGAAGGGTGATAGCTTATGCATGAAAGTATGCTAAATATGATGAATGCATGATAGGGAGTTACGATGATGAACTGTATGATAACATGCTATGATGATAGTTATACATGTTATGCTATGATGAGATCCTAGGCTGCTAGGATGAAAGTAAGATGTATGATATGATGAATGCTAGCATGACATGTTTATAAGGCCATGCAATATAATATGATGAACAGATACTAGTGTGACATGTTTGTGATGCCATGATGTTATGATACGATGATATGATATTAGTACAACGTGCTATGATGATTCCTATGATATAGAAAATTGAAATGATGAAGTGATGCTAGCATGAAATGTACGATGATTATAGTGAATGATGATATGATCCGAGTATACCATGTATGATGAAGGGACGATGATCCCACACTTGTTAAGAAGAAAGATGGAAGCATGCGAACATGTATTGACTACCAGGAACTGAATAAGTTGACCGTAAAGAACATGTATCCTCTCCTTAGGATTGACGATTTGTTCGATCAATTGCAAGGTGCAAGATGGTTCTCAAAGATAGATATACGATCCGGTTACCTTTAGTTGAATGTTCGTGAGTATGATATTCCAAAGACTGCTTTGCGTACACGTTATGGACACTACGAGTCTCTCGTTATGTCGTTTGGATTGATGAATGCCGCTGCAACATTTATGGATTTGATGAACAGAGAATGTCAACCGATGTTGGACCGATCGGTGATTGTGTTTGTTGAAGATATTTTGATTTACTCAAAGTATGAGGGGGACCATGCTTGCCACGTACGTAAGGTATTGGGGATCCTAAGGAAAGAAAAGCTTTATGCTAAGTTCTCCAAATGCGCCTTCTGGTTACTAGAAGTACAATTTCTGGGTCACGTGGTGAAACCAGAAGGCATTATGGTAGATACAGCTAAAGTTGAAACGGTTAAGAATTGGAGCCCTCCGAAGTCACCGACGGAAGCACACAGTTTTCTTGTTTGGCCGGTTACTACCAGAGATTTATTCAAGACTTCTCGAAGATAGCGACGCCACTGACGAAGCTCACGAGGAAACATGTAAAGTACGAATGGGGCCCGAACCAAGAACAAGCATTTGCAACGCTAAAGGAGAGACTTACCCAAGCTCCAGTTTTAGCACTGCCGGATGGAAATGATGATTTTGTTGTGTTTGCTAATTTTTTATGACAAGGTTTGGGATGTGTACTGAAGCTAAGGGGAAGGGTGATAGCTTATGCATGAAAGTATGCTAAATATGATGAATGCATGATAGGGACTTACGATGATAATTGTATGATAACATGCTATGATGATAGTTATACATGTTATGCTATGATGGGATTCTAGGCTGCTAGGATGAAAGTAAGATGTACGGTATGATGAATGCTAGCATGACATGTTTATGAGTCCAAGCAATATAATATGATGAACAGATACTAGTGTGACATGTTTGTGATGCCAAGATGTTATGATACGATGAGATGATACTAGTATAACGTGCTTTGATGATTCCTACGATATAGGAAATTTATATGATGAAGTGATGCTAGCATGAAATGTACGATGATTATAGTGAATGATGATATGATGTGAGTATACAATGTATGATGAAGGGACGATGATCCCACACTTGTTAAGAAGAAAGATGGAAGCATGCGAACATGTATTGACTACCAGGAACTGAATAAGTTGACCGTAAAGAACATGTATCCTCTCCTTAGGATTGACAATTTGTTCGATCAATTGCAAGGTGCAATATGGTTCTCAAAGATAGATTTACGATCCGGTTACCATTAGTTGAATGTTCGAGAGTATGATATTCCAAAGACTGCTTTGGGTACACGTTATGGACACTACGAGTCTCTCGTTATGTCGTTTGGATTGACGAATGCTGCTGCAACATTTATGGATTTGATGAACAGAGAATGTCAACCGATGTTGGACCGATCGGTGATTGTGTTTGTTGAAGATTTTTTGATTTACTCAAAGTATGAGGGGGACCATGCTTGCCACGTACGTCAGGTATTGGAGATCCTGAGGAAAGAAAAACTTTAGGCTATGTTCTCCAAATGCGCCTTCTGGTTACTAGAAGTACAGTTTCTGGATCACATGGTGAAACCAGAAGGCATTATGGTAGATCCAGCTAAAGTTGAAACGGTTATGAATTGGAGCCCTACGAAGTCACCGACGGAAGTACACAGTTTTCTTGTTTGGCCGGTTACTACCGAAGATTTATTCAAGACTTCTCGAAGATAGCGACGCAACTGACGAAGCTCACGAAGAAAGATGTAAGGTACGAATGGGGCCCGAACCAAGAACAAGCGATTTCAGCGCTAAAGGAGAGACTTACCCAAGCTCCTGTTTAGCACTGCCGGATGGAAATGATGTTTTTGTTGTGTATGCTGATGCATCACGACAAGGTTTGGGATGTGTACTAAAGAAAAGGGGAAGGGTGATAGCTTATGCATGAAAGTATGCTAAATATGATGAATGCATGATAGGGAGTTACGATGATGAACTGTATGATAACATGCTATGATGATAGTTATACATGTTATGCTATGATGAGATCCTAGGCTGCTAGGATGAAAGTAAGATGTATGATATGATGAATGCTAGCATGACATGTTTATAAGGCCATGCAATATAATATGATGAACAGATACTAGTGTGACATGTTTGTGGTGCCATGATGTTATGATACGATGATATGATACTAGTATAACGTGCTATGATGCTTCATATGATATAGGAAATTGATATGATGAAGTGATGCTAGCTTGAAATGTACGATGATTATAGTGAATGATGATATGATGCGAGTATACCATGTATGATGAAGGGACGATGATCCCACACTTGTTAGGAAGAAAGATGGAAGCATGCGAACATGTATTGACTACCAGGAACTGAATAAGTTGACCGTAAAGAACATGTATCCTCTCCTTTGGATTGACGATTTGTTCGATCAATTGCAAGGTGCAAGATGGTTCTCAAAGATAGATATACGATCCGGTTACCATTAGTTGAATGTTCGAGAGTATGATATTCCAAAGACTGCTTTGCGTACACGTTATGGACACTACGAGTCTCTCGTTATGTCGTTTGGATTGACGAATGCTGCTGCAACATTTATGGATTTGATGAACAGAGAATGTCAACCGGTGTTGGACCGATCGGTGATTGTGTTTGTTGAAGATATTTTGATTTACTCAAAGTATGAGGGGGACCATGCTTGCCACGTACGTAAGGTATTGGAGATCCTGAGGAAAGAAAAACTTTACGCTATGTTCTCCAAATGCGCCTTCTGGTTACTAGAAGTACAGTTTCTGGGTCACGTGGTAAAACCAGAAGGCATTATGGTAGATCCAGCTAAAGTTGAAACGGTTATGAATTGGAGCCCTCCGAAGTCACCGACGGAAGTACACAGTTTTTTTGTTTGGCCGGTTACTACCGGAGATTTATTCAAGACTTCTCAAAGATAGCGACGCCACTGACGAAGCTCACGAAGAAAGATGTAAGGTACGAATGGGGCCCGAACCAAGAACAAGCGATTTCAGCGCTAAAGGAGAGACTTACCCAAGCTCCTGTTTAGCACTGCCGGATGGAAATGATGTTTTTGTTGTGTATGCTGATGCATCACGACAAGGTTTGGGATGTGTACTAAAGAAAAGGGGAAGGGTGATAGCTTATGCATGAAAGTATGCTAAATATGATGAATGCATGATAGGGAGTTACGATGATGAACTGTATGATAACATGCTATGATGATAGTTATACATGTTATGCTATGATGAGATCCTAGGCTGCTAGGATGAAACTAAGATGTATGATATGATGAATGCTAGCATGACATGTTTATGAGGCCATGCAATATAATATGATGAACAGATACTAGTGTGACATGTTTGTGATGCCATGATGTTATGATACGATGATATGATATTAGTACAACGTGCTTTGATGATTCCTATGATATAGAAAATTGATATGATGAAGTGATGCTAGCATGAAATGTACGATGATTATAGTGAATGATGATATGATGCGAGTATACCATGTATGATGAAGGGACGATGATCCCACACTTGTTAAGAAGAAAGATGGGAGCATGCGAACATGTATTGACTACCAGGAACTTAATAAGTTGACCGTAAAGAACATGTATCCTCTCCTTAGGATTGACGATTTGTTCGATCAATTGCAAGGTGCAAGATGGTTCTCAAAGATAGATATACGATCCGGTTGCCATTAGTTGAATGTTCGAGAGTATGATATTCCAAAGACTGCTTTGCGTACACGTTATGGACACTACGAGTCTCTCGTTATGTCGTTTGGATTGACGAATGCTGCTGCAACATTTATGGATTTGATGAACAGAGAATGTCAACCGATGTTGGACCGATCGGTGATTGTGTTTGTTGAAGATATTTTGATTTACTCAAAGTATGAGGGGGACCATGCTTGCCACGTACGTAAGGTATTGGAGATCCCGAGGAAAGAAAAACTTTACGCTATGTTCTCCAAATGCGCCTTCTGGTCACTAAAAGTACAGTTTCTGGGTCACGTGGTGAAACCAGAAGGCATTATGGTAGATCCAGCTAAAGTTGAAACGGTTATGAATTGGAGCCCTCCGAAGTCACCGACGAAAGTACACAGTTTTCTTGTTTGGCTGGTTACTACTGGAGATTTATTCAAGACTTCTCGAAGATAGCGACGCCACTGACGAAGCTCATGAAGAAAGATGTAAGGTACGAATGGGGCCCGAACCAAGAACAAGCGATTTCAGCGCTAAAGGAGAGACTTACCCAAGCTCCTGTTTTAGCACTGCCGGATGGAAATGATGTTTTTGTTGTGTATGCTGATGCATCACGACAAGGTTTGGGATGTGTACTAAAGCAAAGGGGAAGGGTGATGCTTATGCGTGAAAGTATGCTAAATATGATGAATGCATGATAGGGAGTTACGATGATGAACTGTATGATAACATGCTATGATGATAGTTATACATGTTATGCTATGATGAGATCCTAGGCTACTAGGATGAAAGTAAAATGTATGATATGATGAATGCTAGCGTGACATGTTTATGAGGCCATGCAATATAATATGATGAACAGATACTAGTGTGACATGTTTGTGATGCCATGATGTTATGATACGATGATATGATATTAGTACAACGTGCTTTGATGATTCCTATGATATAGAAAATTGATATGATGAAGTGATGCTAGCATGAAATGTACGATGATTATAGTGAATGATGATATGATGCGAGTATACCATGGATGATGAAGGGACGATGATCCCACACTTGTTAAGAAGAAAGATGGAAGCATGCGAACATGTATTGACTACTAGGAACTTAATAAGTTGACCGTAAAGAACATGTATCCTCTCCTTAGGATTGACTATTTGTTCGATCAATTGCAAGGTGCAAGATGGTTCTCAAAGATAGATATACGATCCGGTTACCATTAGTTGAATGTTCGAGAGTATGATATTCCAAAGACTGCTTTGCGTACACGTTATGGACACTACGAGTCTCTCGTTATGTTGTTTGGATTGATGAATGCCGCTGCAACATTTATGGATTTGATGAACAGAGAATGTCAACCGATGTTGGACCGATCGGTGATTGTGTTTGTTGAAGATATTTTGATTTACTCAAAGTATGAGGGGGACCATGCTTGCCACGTACGTAAGGTATTGGAGATCCTGAGGAAAGAAAAACTTTACGCTAATTCTCCAAATGCGCCTTCTGGTTACTAGAAGTATAGTTTCTGGGTCACGTGGTGAAACCAGAAGGCATTATGGTAGATCCAACTAAAGTTGAAACGATTATGAATTGGAGCCCTCCGAAGTCACCGACAGAAGTACACAGTTTTCTTGTTTGGCCGGTTACTACCGGAGATTTATTCAAGACTTCTCGAAGATAGCGACGCCACTGACGAAGCTCACGAAGAAAGATGTAACGTACGAATGGGGCCCGAACCAAGAACAAGCGTTTTCAGCGCTAAAGGAGAGACTTACCCAAGCTCCTGTTTTAGCACTGCCGGATGGAAATGATGATTTTGTTGTGTATGCTGATGCATCACGACAAGGTTTGGGATGTGTACTAAAGCAAAGGGGAAGGGTGATAGCTTATGCATGAAAGTCTGCTAAATATGATGAATGCATGATAGGGAGTTACGATGATGAACTGTATGATAACATGCTAGGACGATAGTTACACATGTTATGATATGATGAGATCCTATGCTGCTAGGATGAAAGTAAAATGTATGATATGATGAATGCTAGCATGACATGTTTATGAGGCCATGCAATATAATATGATGAACAGATACTAGTGTGACATATTTTGTATGCCATGATGTTATGATACGATGATGTGATACTAGTATAACGTGCTATGATGCTTCATATGATATAAGAAATTGATATGATGAAGTGATGCTAGCACGAAATGTGTAGGATCAGTTGTTCTCATTTGATCAATATTAGGTTATAGCAGCGGAATTCAGAGATGAATTAGCATAGAATTAGCAAGAACACTTTTAATCTAATAAAACAGTAACAAACAAGTTGTTATAGAAAGAGAATTCTGCAAAAGGAATTAAAATCATTCAATGCTCTAACTTCGTGATTAATACAATATGTCAACTGTCCTTATATAGAAACAGTGACGTCTGATGATGTCACATGATGTTGACACCTAACAGACAAAAGATAACAACTGAAATAAACAAAACTACTGAGGATGTTTACAACGACTGAAGACATCCTCTTACAAAGACTGAAGAACTAAACTACTGAAAGTAAACTACAACATCTGATGAGTAAAATACTCATCATACTTTTACAACTACTGAAAGAAAACTACTGAAGACAAAAACAGACATCACAACATCTGAAGACTAACACTTCAGCTGTTGTGAATAACTTCAGATCTTGTAATTCTTCAAAGTGACTTTCAGCTGATGTGTTCTTCTTCAGTTGTTGTGTGTGTTGTGAGACTTAAAGGTTTTTCTGATCAGGCTCATTGGTTCTTTTAGTCCAACAAACTCCCCCTGAACCAATGCAGCCAAAACCTTTAATTATTGACTGTCTCACTTATTTTGGTTTTCCAGGCTGAAAGATCTGTCTTTTTCTTTGAGATCAGCTTCAAAATGACCAATTAAGTACAGGCCTAGCAATCAGCAGCTTCTGAAAATCTGACTGGCAAAGGATGAGAGGGAACTCCATTGGGGAAATGGACTATGAGCATTTACCCCTCTCATTGAAGCTACTGATCATAAATGAGTCTAAAAGACTCCCTGACATATGCTTCCAACAGACTAATTTTCTCTTCAGGTGTAAGCCTTTCTGGTTCTCCTTCAAAGAATGACTCAGGCCCATAATACTCAGATAAGTACCTGGCCGTTGTCCCATCATAGAGTTCCACCCTTGTGATTTCTCTATATACAAACTCATCTGGATGCTTTCCTTCCAAAAATAGTGGTAACTCATTCTGTTTCACCCCTTCCAGTTTCCTGTACACTAAACCTTTCTTGATCATTTTATTCTCTAGAAACTTAGGAGCTTTCAATCCATAGTTGTAAACACTTTTAAAATCTCCTATTATTTCCCAAGGATCAAGCACTGATCCCAACATTATATCAGCACTGATTACCTTTTTAATTCTTCTTGCATATGCAGCTGGAGCATCTCTTCTATGAATTCTGTCTATCACCCTTGGATCATGTCACACCCCTAAATTTTCAACTAACGGAATTACACCGTTTGGGAACGTGACAAACCAAGATCTCAGATCATTAGACATAACGAGGACCTCTATATGAATTTCAAAACATATGTTGGTCAAAAACTGTAATATCAAAGTTTCAATGTTTGCGGAAGCGTTTTAAAACCAATAACAATACATAACGGTTTGAAAATGTAAAGTACAATTTCAAAAACATTCCATGTCTTAATTGAATAAAACTAAAACACTTGAACTGAAATGCATGCATGAGACTCAACATCCTAGTCCCTGCTTGTCCTTGCTTGTGTCTTAGTGTCCTGAGAAAACATGTAAATCAAGTCAACACAATGGTTGGTGCATACACAGGTTTATGCATTCACAATGTTCAAAACAGCAGTTTGAATATCAAGTTTGTAGATAACATAATCACACATGCACAGTCATGATAGCTAGTCATATAAACTATTTACACAAGTGGTCGACACCGAAGCTGACGAGTTGCCATGCTATAGCATGTTTTTGCCTTAACACTATTGTCTAGCACGAACAATAGCAATGTGTGTGTTTGGTCAGTCAAACACCTGCGTAGATCCCATCTGCCAAGTGAGGTTTGTCAAACCCAATAGATCTATCTTCAACTACCACGCTTTGCGCTACGGCAAATTAAACGGTTCGAAAGAGAAGGCTTTGTAATGCTATGTTTGCACTTAATGTAAACAGCTAACTCATGCAAGTGATATGTATCTAAAAGCGTTTGTTGCACATGTTTTCTCCCCCAAAACAGTTAAAATAAGAAAGGGGCCGTGTACGCACCTTTGAATGTAGCAGAATGATCAATCACACGTATAGTCGCGTAGATAATCTTCTACAAGAAATCTGTGTTTAAACAATTACGTTGTGTTATTCGGGATGTCGTTTTGTGTTTGTGATTACATACGTGTCAACACACGTATGTTGGATTGTTAGAAATATGCATCCGTATGTACGCTTATCTTTAAAATCTTTTAAAATAGAATCATATGGCCGTATATGATTATAAACGTAATTATACGCGATTATGTTTTCGGTATAAAACAAGAATTTTATCATTTCAATGTGCTCCTATTCCCGTTATGGTTCCAACACAACTTGAACGGGTCGAAACGGAGTTAGAACGAAGGAGTTATGATTAAAATACTAAAAAATTTATTTAAATACCAAAAACTGTTGGAGTTCGGTTTCGAACCCTTGACCTCCAACCCAACATACACACACTCTACCATCTCCTCTAATCAGATTTTCTTAATAAGTATTGGTTTTTAATTGTCTTAAGCCCACTAAGCCCACTAACCCCATTGTTACACATAACCAAAACAAAAGACTCAAATTGAGGCTCAATTTGAACTCCACTAAGATTAAAACTATAGGGCTTTGTTTCTATGAGTACAAATGAGTTCATCAATGTTTTTAATTGATGTTTTGCATAAAAATTCCAGCCCAATTCGGTTTAAACACATTCAACTCGAGTTCACTAAATCCCGCATCAAATCAATCGAATTGATGATCAATAGGTTCTCGATTCATAGGGTTTTCATCTAATCATAAATTTCGAAGCTATCAGTACGGTTTAATTTTAATATCGAGCTCTATTAATCAAAAATCCCCATTTCGTTTACACACACTAGCCCTAGAAATTGAAATTGTAAAATTCATGTTTGTTTTACAAAATTAACATGTGGTTTTCACTAAGTGATAAATTTCGAGACTTTCTGTGCTGAAAATATTGAAAATCGATTTCATTTGGGCCAAAACCCCCAAAACCATTTTTCCCACAAACCCTAGAATTCGATCTCCTTCAATTCGTTGTTGTGTATGACAATTAACATAGGGATTATGTTAATCGGCCTAGTATGAAGCTTTTAATAAGGTTTGATTTGATTAAAATCCCCGATTAAACAGAAACCCCCAAAACGAATTTGCCCAAGAACCCTAGAATTGGAACTTCATCAATTTGATGTTGTTACACGAAATTAGTATAGGGGTTTGCTTAATCGGCATCTTTAGGTAGTTTAGGAACGAATTTTTACCTTGAATGATGTCGAATTAATATTTTTCGACTATAGGCTTGAGTTCGGCCGACCCTCAGATGAGATCCGTCTCCCACTGCTTTTTGGTTCGAATTTCGTTGTGCAACAGATCCTAAAGGAGCCGACTAAAGGTTTTAAAGTGACAATTCGGACGATTAAAGTCGAATTATGTGATCTTAATGATGACTAGTAACGGTTTCGACTATAGGAGTAATTTTGAGTTAAATTCGATCATTAAATAACCAAATAACGTATGATTGCTGTTAAGGATCATTAGTATATGTTAATGGGAGGTTTAATTCGATCAATTAGTGTGGCTTCATTGGAATTTCGGATTCAATTGCCATTTTGACCGAAATTTGACTTATAAAAGTCAAAAATTGGTAATTTTAACCCTTTTCAAGTTAAAACTTTATAATTTTAGTGTTTTAGGGTTTATTTTGTTCAAGTTTAACCTTTCTAGTTGATTTCAAATAATTTCGTGTCGTTTATGCTAGTTTTTGAATAACAGATTTAATCCGGAATACCGAATTGTCATTAATTGGGCCAATTGGAATGTTATTGGACTAAGTTAACCCAATTGGGCCTCATAAATGCAATTGGCCTACCTTGGGCCTCATTGGGCCTACTTTGGCCTTACTGGGCCTTCTTAGGCCTTACTGGGCCTTCTTTGGCCTTACTGGGCCTTACATGTCTTGTTGGGCCTGTGATCTAACCACATTCAGTTAGCGAAGTTAATTCAAAAAATCGAATTGTCACATCATCCCCTTGTTGAAAGAATTTTCGTCCCGAAAATTAGTAAGTGTTAAGAGTAGTTAGGAAACTACTTACGAGTTTAAATCGTACGTGTTAGTGTGATTTGATCATTCTGTGTGCTTGTGTGTACCCACACACAATCTAATGATCACAATTACTTGTGATCGTCCAATGTGACTGTTTGCGTGTACACTAGTTAGTTCACCTAACTGTGACTGTTTGTGTTTGATCATACTGTGTTGTGTAACCTCACACATAGTGAGTGTCTGAAACTGTTTGTACTATGTAACCCCCGCACATAGCAAAATGTGTGTAACTAATCATGTATGTACTACCATAACATTTAACATATGAAATGTAGCACATAAAATATATAGAATGTAATGTAGCACAAATGTTTGTAACAAAACCAATTGAATAAAGTGTTTATATACTGTACTATGTAATCTCACACATAGCAAATGTTTGAATGTAGTCGACCAAATAGAAACTTCCAAAATTCATGTGTACCTGTAAATTCACGAGTACATGGGCCCCTGTATTCGTCAATTTACCTTACTCAATTATTCTGGTTCCTTCTATATGTAACTCCACCATTGTTTAACCGTTCATGATTGTACCACCATGAAATGTAGTACATCAAATATAATGGTTTGAAATGTAACACATTGTTTGAAATCAATCATGTATGTACTACTATGAAATGTTTGTGTTTTGTGTTTGCCTTCTGCAAGGCCTTCACTTGTGTTCAGCACAATTGTTCCTACTAATTTCAATAGTGTAATGTGTTTGTGCTTACAGTCTGAAATCTGAAAATGTTGGAGTGTGAAATATCACATCATCCCCTTGTTGAAGGAAATTTCGTCCCGAAATTTAACATGCATTCTTAATGTTTGTTGTTGTTTTGAATAAGTGGGGATACTTTTTCATCATTTGTCTTCCCTTTCTTATGTGAATTCAGGACTACGTCGTGAATTCCACCGAACTTTGACTATCAAAATCTTGCTTTGTTTGAGCTGTTTGACCTCTCGGTCTATGATTTCAACTGATTCCTCGATGAATCGTAACTGTTCATCCACTTGGATTTCTTCAAGTGGTACTACTAATGTCTTATCAGAAAGTCATTTCTTTAAGTTCGATACACAAAAGACATCATGAATTCTACTGAGTTCATCCGGTAATTTGAGTTGATACGCAACCGGACCAATCCTTTTCAGGATCTCAAGAGATCCTACGTAACTGTAACATCTGTGTATTTAGTTATGGTAGTCGTAAACAGTATTAGAACAATGTGTATTTATGTCAAATCAGTCAATGTGATTCAGATGTTCAGAAATTGTGTTTGTGTGTTATAGGATCTTAGCAAATCAAGAACAAGTATATATTATTTATTTAAAGTCGATTACGCTAGGCAAGAACAGTATCGTATTATATCGAAACAGTGGTGGGACGGCGTCAGATAAGGCAGGTAGCTGGACTCTGGGGTATGCCCTATATATATACTGCGTTCGGTGTAATGGGGTAGTGTTAGTGCGTAGTGTTTAGACGAATATTATGACAAACGAATTAATTAAACAAAATCGTAATTTCGTAAGCGAGACTGAGTACAGTTATGGGTGACGATCCATAACGATACGAATGTTGAACTTATAATTATGATTAAACGACAATAAATAAATAATACGATCGGAAAACGTACGCGATTGCGGGTATACACGTAATTGTATTTGTTTAACGATCTGACAACGAACAAATAAACATAAGTAAAATATTTTATTTTCGTGTTACAGTTTTGAAACTCATTACAAATAATTTAAGAAATCTATTTATAATCTAAAATGTTCAAAATATTTAATGTCGTAGTTGTAAAAATGCGTGCGTAAAAATACGCGAAACCGACACCGAGCGAGACCGAACACGTGGGGAAACATTTGGGGACATAAAAGTCCATATTTCTTTCCATTTCCACAAGAAATTTCAGCTCTTATTGCACTCTCTCTCTAAATTCCCGTAACCCCATTTTTCACTAGAAATCACACACAAAATCGATCATATCTTCTACGTTTCTTGAGCAAATCGCGCATATAATATATCAAAACGACCGTCTCGACGAGAGGAATCTGGAAGTACAAGGGATCGGAGCTGATTCGAAGTATTTTGGCCGGAATCTTAGAGAGAAGTTACGGATCTGAAGGTATGTTACTGTTCATCTTCTTCTTCATTTAAAAACTGCATTTTCAGCTCGATTCATCTATGATCTATGCTCGAAATTAACTTAGAAATACTTGGAAGGTCATGGAACAACTGATAGAGGGTTGGAATGGAAAGGAAAGTTGGGTAGGCTTAGCATCGACACAAGAAATGTATGAACACCACCATATCGACAAGCTTAAGGAACCAGCTTATATTCTCATCGAATCTGGTAAGATCGGTGGCTGCTTGGTACTGGAGTTCGTCGATATGGTTAGTTTCAGCCACTAGTGTCGGTGGAAGTTGAAGCCACAATATCAATGCAATGTTAGCCAGCCTCTCTTTGATTTTAATGGATTCGAAGGACCTGTTCTCAAAACTTGACCCACGTAGACATTTAGTTATACTATTTCTATGTATTTTAATTCGAATTAGCTGGCTGATCTGGGAAATTTCGGTATTATCACCTACCGAAATTGTAATATTGATGGGAACTCTTTTTAGGTGTTAACCGATTGTATTAGTGGGCCCATTCCAGCCTTATCCCAATTTTTTGTTCCCTTCGATGCTACCCTCATGCACTCCTACACAACACAAATTGATATTATCCTTCATGATGCTTCTGACAACCCACCATTCCATGTTCTAATGTTAATTAGTAGTCTATGCAAGAAGCCAAGTCAGTGAGGGGTTGAGAATATAAGATCGAAGGATTGCCATAAAAAGTGATAGCCCATTGATATTGTAGTTTCAACGGGTGCTGCTTTGATATCATTTGGTTTCTTTCGATCCCTTTGACCATATCAGTTTATACTACAAGCAAAAACCATAAGAATATCCTTAATCAAATTAACTCAAGGAGTTTAGAATCAAGAAACATAAATGTTGGACGTGTAACGAAGATTAATATCGACCGAGAAGGAACCGTTGATAATGATAATATCTATGGTATACCTTTAAACCTAGGATGATCGATTCTACTAGTTTCGACCATCCCACCATCGCTAAGGATTGTCGATATTGTTTGGTCAATACGTGGGTCCTAAATCTAAGGATTTTTCTAAGTTTTATACTAATGAACTTTCAAATAATTATTTAAGCTTAAAAGAATCAATAAGGGTATTATAACCCTACTTTGATTCTAGTGATTGTGGGATTAGTTTTATTCTAATTAAGTCTAACTTAATTTAGGAATAAGATTTTTACATGATCATAAAAGCTTAAAACACATAAGCATTTTTAAAGAAATACATGGAAACAAAAGATTATCAAATTCATCAACACTTGTTATTTTTATGCATGGAAGTTGTGCATAAAAGAACATGACACATTCTTTTTCATGAATCAATTATCAATCAAGTGACTCAATCATGATATTCAAATTCACACAACATTTTTAAACATGAGAACAAATTATTCAAGAGGTAATCATTAACAAGTAATAAAAGTCAACCGGTTAACATAAGTCGGTCAATCAATCAAAGTTCATAATACTATAAAATCTTATATTATATGTATGATTACAATGATATAGGAATCAGTTAGAAGTCTTGTTGCTTGCTACTTGCTACTTGTTCAGGTTCAGAGTCTACTGCTGTCAGGTGAGAACATTAGCCCCTCTTTTACTGTTTTTCAACTGTTTTGGGGTGGAACACGTGACCAAACACTCTTTATAAAATCATAATTCGTATACATATTTCATGCTAACTTTCAACAATTACAGGTTTACAAATTTAAGGGATTTCTCAACCATTTTTAAATGAGCTATCAACGGTTAAACATTTTCTAATAAAAAGTTTTATAAAAGAGTTTTATAAATTATTTTACAACCGGTTTTATATAAAATGTTTTATAAATGTTAAACACTTTGAAAGATTAAGTTTTACAAACTCTTACAAGCTTTTAGACGATAACTCGTGTTTTAAAATAAATGTTTTATTAAATGTTTTTGTTCAAACCTTGTATTTATACAAGGGTCTTCCATCACCGGATTAAATCAAGGTTTTCAAATAAGGTAATCATTCAAGGGTTTTCATAGTGTTATTCTATCAAAGGATTTCAAAGTCATGGAAATCAATCATGAGTATTCAACCAAAGGTTTTCAATCACAGGACTAAATCTTAAAAACTTAAAAGCATGGTGTTCATCGTTGTGAACAAACTTATACACACATCAAGACACATACTCAATCTTATTCTTATTCTTATAACGTTAGTACTGGGTGATCACAACAAGGGAAAGCGGGACACGTTTTGGTTACGCCAAGGCTGCGGTTAGCGTTTTAAATTTGTTTTAAAAACTAACTGCAGATTGGTTGCTTTACGGTAATATGAAATTGCTGCTAATTAACTTTACCAGCATAAGTCATATTGACCGGGTTACGTCAACACAGAGTTGTCTTATGAGTAAACTCATTAGTACATCTTGTGTTGAATGCGTTTGCTGACTACTTTTCTGACACCAAACGTAGTTTGGGACTTGATTATATGTTGGCTTTTCTAGTAGACAGTCATTAGATTGTTTGCACACGTTATTCTTACTTGATGTTAGTTTGGTTTGCAACTATCCATGCTATTTTATTCAATGCTTTATACATATGTTTTACAATGCAGATTCATATTTACAAATGTTAAACCTATTGTTCTCACCGACTACTTTTGTAGTTGACAGTTACTTTTCACGTGTTTCAGGTAATCAGGTTTAGGACATTCTCAAGGACAACTAAGGAGACCGTTTTATAAGATAGAACAAGATGAAGAAACAAGCTAGGATGGATTTAGAAACACACCTAATCCTGATTGTTTAATTGTCTTGTATGAGTCTTATTTTGTAAACAATATTTTTGGGTCTATAGTTGTCATTCTTTTGGTAGATAGATAGAATGTCTGTAACTAAACAACTGTCTAAACTCTATGAAACATAGTAATGCATTGTGGTTGTTCTTATTCAATACTTGTGCATGATTCAACCATTCATACGTCACCGCGCCGTGGATTCCGCACGCGGCGCAGGGGTGTGACAGGTTGGTATCAGAGCCAAGGTTGTAGAGAACTAGGAAAAACCCAATAATTAATGACCTAGACTATAACCTAAGCTACCCCATAAGACTAAGTGATATAGACTTGAGGATACTTAGGATCTAAGTAAAGTTAAGTTAGCACTAAGACTACAATAAGCTTAAAAGATCTTAGGGATACTTTTCTAAGATTTGATATCGAGTCAAGGAATTTGGATCGGAATTCTATTATCTTAGAAACCGAACTAAATTTCTCAACACATATTCATCAAACGATTTCAGAGGCAAAGATATGTATTCTTAGTATCTTTGATATGAAATTCTTATCATGTTATCATTATCATGTATTCATCACCATTAGGACTTCACTTAGAATCTGTGTAACAGTATTCTTTAGTTGAAGTTCACACCAGGAGATCATTATGTTCAATACTGTAAGTATTGGTAACCTAGGATAATTAATCTAGGACACATAAACTAAAACTTAAGTTCTTGATTTCAAGTAAATTAAGAACCATAGTTTACACAATCATAAGCATATAAGATGCAATCACTTGAGATACAGTCATTGTGTGAATCAACCATGTGTGAATCAATCAAAGGTATAAATCAATACAATTGTGTTGCCAAATGCTAGCAAGGGCACGATCGTGGTATATCGAAGCGGTGGTGGGATGTCGGCTGGGCTGGCAGTTTGCTTGACCCTACGTATGCCCTATATATAAGCTATCTTCGGTATATCGGGAAAGTGTCAGTGTGTAGGTTTGGTGGGGTAATCTTATGAAACATTATACATTATCATTTGAGGAGTATACTAACCGGTTAACTGTTATATGTTAATTACCTTTTATGTGTACTTGCTCATATTACAATTGAATGGTAATATTGGTAGTATGGATATATTACTGATTTTATTTTATGAATTCGATTGTAAAATTTATCATATCTGACCCGCTCTTGACTTTCTCTTCGTAGAATGCCTCCTCGACGTAACCCAAACGGCGAGGGTTCAACAAGTGGCAACGATGATGAGATCAACAAAATCGCCCGAATTATTGCTGTACATATGAAAGAGGTTATTCCGGGCATGGTCAATGATATTACCCAGAACCTTCGGGGAAGTACTAGTGATTCAGCGAACAACTCACACACCAACGCCACTGGAGCTGCTACCTTCACTTTTAAGCAGTTCAATGACGCAAAGCCTCCTAAGTACGCTGGTAATGAGGGAGGTACCGGCCTACTGCAATGGCTGGAAAGCATTGAGGATATCCTAGACTTCACTGGATGTCCAGAAAACCTAAAGGTCAAAATGGCTTCAAGCGCTTTTCACAAGGGCGCTCTCACTTGGTGGAATTCTGAGAAGAACACCAGAGGACGGGAGGTTGCTTTGGCCTTACCGTGGGAAAGTTTCAAGAAACTACTTGTGGAACAGTTCTGTCCACGTCATGAACTGAAAAATCTGGAGGTCGAAATGTGGAATTTGGCCCAAGATAGTGGGGAAAGTGCTAAGTACACAACTCGCTTTCATGAGTTGTGTATCTTGGTTCCACATCTGGTTACTCCTCTATCCCGCAAGATAGAGAAGTACATTGAAGGATTGCCCCTAGTCATCAGGGGAAATGTTATGGGAAGCAATCCCACTACTTTGGAAACAGCAATTCATCTTAGTGCTACTCTTACTGAAGAATATGTCAAAGCTGGTGTACTTACTCGGAAAGGTTACAAGAGGGCACAATTTGATGAAGTCAAGAAACCCGAGCAACGCCAACACAAGAAAAAGAAACAGAAGACAATCAAGAACTTTGCAGCCATGACTGTAGCTGCACCTATTCAGGCCACTCCCATTACTGCTGTTCCACAACCTGCTACAGTCAGAAAGCCGTACACTGGACCGTACCCACTCTGCACAAGGTGCCAATACCATCACTTACCCACTATTCCATGCAGAAAATGTCTCAAGTGTGGAAGATTTGGACACTTGGCAGCAACGTGCCGAGCCACTCATCTTGCTACTGCTACCAGTACCACTACCACAGTTCCTACTACTACAGGCGGAAAAGCCTGTTATAACTGCGGAGCAGAGGGACACTTCAGAAACCAGTGTCCACGTCTCAACAACACAGCTGCTACAGCCACTGCACGTGCTTTTGTTATTGGGGCTACCGAAGCACGTGAAGAGCCGGCAGTCGTCACGGGTACATTTCTCATCAATGGTCATTATGTTTCTATCATATTTGATACTGGCGCAGATAAAAGTTTTGTCTCTGACACCACTGCATCATTGTTTAATATACAACCATCTATACTTGCTGCTCCATACACGGTAGAAGTAGCTGATGGTAAGACCATAATGGTGAACACAATAATTCTTGGTTGTGAATTAAGATTAAACGACCATCCTTTCATCATTGATCTTATTCCTATGACACTCGGAAGCTTTGAAGTTGTAGTGGGAATGGATTGGCTATCCAAAAACAATGTCGAAATTGTATGCTCTGAGAAACTTATTCGAATTCCCTTACCATCCGGCGAAACGTTAAGAGTCTTTGGGGAAAAACCATGTCGTGAATTGAAGATTGTATCCTGCATTAAGGTCAAGAAGTATTTGAGGAAGAAATACCACGCCTTTCTTGCACACGTGGTAGAGAAGAAACCTGAAAAGCAAACAGTTGCAGATGTTCCGATCATCAGAGATTATCCAGAAGTGTTTCCAGAAGACTTGCCTGGACTACCACCAGTCCGACAAGTGGAGTTTAGAATCGATCTCGTCCCTGGAGCGACCCCAGTGGCGAAGTCACCATATCGATTAGCACCGTCTGAGATGCAAGAACTGTCTAGTCAGCTTCAGGAACTTCTTGACAAAGGGTTCATTAGACCGAGTTTCTCTCCATGGGGAGCTCCGGTTCTCTTTGTCAAGAAGAAAGATGGTTCGTTTCGTATGTGCATCGACTACCGGGAGCTAAACAAGTTGACAATCAAGAACAGATATCCTCTACCTAGGATCGATGATCTATTTGACCAATTACATGGAGCGACTTGCTTTTCTAAAATTGATCTACGATCCGGGTATCACCAACTCAGAGTAAACGATGAGGATATCCCGAAGACGGCGTTTAGGACTCGTTATGGACACTACGAGTTCGTGGTTATGCCATTTGGGTTAACCAATGCACCGGCGGTGTTTATGGACTTGATGAATCGAGTCTGTAGGCCATACTTAGACCAGTTTGTTATCGTCTTTATTGATGATATATTGATTTATTCGAAGACTAAACATGAACATGAGGATCATTTAAGGAAAGTCTTAGAGCTACTAAAAGCTGAACAACTATATGCCAAATTCTCTAAATGCGAATTTTGGCTAAAGGAAGTTCATTTCTTAGGGCATGTTATCAACAAGGATGGAATTCATGTAGATCCAGCGAAGATTGAGGCAATTAACAACTGGACCACTCCATCTACTCCAACGGAGATTCGTTCATTTCTGGGTTTGGCAGGTTATTATCGAAGATTCATCGCGAACTTTTCAAAGATCGCCTTGCCACTTACCACTCTAACTCAGAAAAGTCAAGCGTTTATATGGGGGCAGAAACAAGAAGATGCATTCCAACTTCTTAAACAGAAGTTATGCAATTCCCCTATTCTTAGTCTTCCTGAGGGCAGTGATGATTTCATTGTCTACTGCGATGCTTCAAACCTTGGCCTCGGATGTGTACTTATGCAACGAGACAAGGTGATTGCGTATGCTTCAAGACAACTTAAGGTTCACGAGAAAAATTATACTACTCATGACCTTGAGTTAGGGGCTGTGGTCTTTGCACTGAAGATTTGGAGACACTACCTTTATGGTACAAAATGTGTCATCTATACAGACCACAAGAGCCTGCAACACATCCTTAATCAGAAAGAACTCAACATGAGACAACGGCGTTGGGTTGAGCTTCTAACTGATTACGACTGTGAGATTCGTTACCATCCGGGTAAAGCCAATGTGGTGGCGGATGCTCTTAGTCGCAAGGAACCAGTCAAACCAATTCGTGTAAGAGCCATGGAGATCAACACACAGCCAAACTTGAAAGACCTGATTCGTATTGCACAACAACAAGTAGTAACAGATAATCAGCTGAAAACAGACTTAGACTGCGGAATTGAGAAGAAACTAGAACCTCGAACAGATGGAGTGTTATATCTCAATGGCCGCATGTGGATTCCAAAGTCTGAAGAATTGCGCACACTCATATGTGATGAGGCTCATAAGTCGCGATACTCAATTCATCCTGGAGCAGATAAGATGTACCAAGACTTACGAGCATCTTACTGGTGGCCGGGAATGAAGAAAGACATAGCACTGTATGTGGGAAAGTGTCTAACATGTTCAAAAGTCAAAGCAGAACATCAAAAGCCTTCGGGACTACTGCAGCAACCTGAAATTCCGCAATGGAAATGGGAGCAAATTTCCATGGATTTCATAACCAAGTTGCCGAGAACTCCGCGAGGTTACGATTCGATTTGGGTGATCGTCGATCGACTCACCAAATCTGCTCATTTTCTCCCAATTAGAGAGGATTATAAAATGGAGAAGTTATCTACTTTGTACATCAACGAGATCATCGCGCGTCATGGTACTCCAACATCAATCATATCCGATCGTGATAGCCGTTTCACTTCTCGCTTTTGGCAATCATTGCAAAAGGCTTTGGGAACCCGTGTTAATCTTAGCACGGCGTATCATCCCCAAACCGACGGTCAAAGCGAAAGGACTATCCAAACACTCGAGGACATGCTTCGTTCTTGTGTAATCGATTTTGGTGGGAGTTGGGATACTCACCTTCCACTTATCGAGTTTTCGTATAACAATAGCTATCATACAAGCATTCAATGTGCGCCATTCGAAGCTTTATATGGTAGGAAGTGCCGATCACCGGTCTGTTGGACCGAGGTTGGTGACTCACAGGTCGTTGGGCCTGAACTCATTCAAGACACAACCGACAAGATCAAAATCATTCAATCAAGGCTTAAGGCCGCAAGAGATCGACAGAAGAGTTATGCTGATCGACGTCGGAAACCGCTTGAGTTTCAAGTCGGTGACCGAGTTCTACTTAAGGTTTCTCCCTGGAAAGGCGTTGTCCGATTTGGGAAGAAAGGGAAACTTGCACCAAGGTACGTTGGACCTTTTGAGATCCTGGAAAGGATTGGTCCCGTAGCCTACAAACTCAAACTTCCGGTGGAGCTAAGCAATGTTCACGATACATTTCATGTATCGAATCTTAAGAAATGCTTGGCAGATCATGATGTTCAGATTCCACTGGAAGACATACAGATTCAAAACAACATGCAATTCATAGAACGTCCGGTTGAAATCATGGATCATGGGGTCAAGAAACTTAAACGTAGCCGTATCCCGATCGTAAAGGTACGATGGGAGGGCAAACGTGGTGCTGAGTTCACCTGGGAACGTGAAGACCAGATGAAGCTTAAGTACCCTTATCTTTTTACAGTTTCTTCAACTAGTTAATTTCGGGACGAAATTCCCTTAACTAGGGGAGACTGTAACATCTGTGTATTTAGTTATGGTAGTCGTAAACAGTATTAGAACAATGTGTATTTATGTCAAATCAGTCAATGTGATTCAGATGTTCAGAAATTGTGTTTGTGTGTTATAGGATCTTAGCAAATCAAGAACAAGTATATATTATTTATTTAAAGTCGATTACGCTAGGCAAGAACAGTATCGTATTATATCGAAACAGTGGTGGGACGGCGTCAGATAAGGCAGGTAGCTGGACTCTGGGGTATGCCCTATATATATACTGCGTTCGGTGTAATGGGGTAGTGTTAGTGCGTAGTGTTTAGACGAATATTATGACAAACGAATTAATTAAACAAAATCGTAATTTCGTAAGCGAGACTGAGTACAGTTATGGGTGACGATCCATAACGATACGAATGTTGAACTTATAATTATGATTAAACGACAATAAATAAATAATACGATCGGAAAACGTACGCGATTGCGGGTATACACGTAATTGTATTTGTTTAACGATCTGACAACGAACAAATAAACATAAGTAAAATATTTTATTTTCGTTTTACAGTTTTGAAACTCATTACAAATAATTTAAGAAATCTATTTATAATCTAAAATGTTCAAAATATTTAATGTCGTAGTTGTAAAAATGCGCGCGTAAAAATACGCGAAACCGACACCGAGCGAGACCGAACACGTGGGGAAACATTTGGGGACATAAAAGTCCATATTTCTTTCCATTTCCACAAGAAATTTCAGCTCTTATTGCACTCTCTCTCTAAATTCCCGTAACCCCATTTTTCACTAGAAATCACACACAAAATCGATCATATCTTCTACGTTTCTTGAGCAAATCGCGCATATAATATATCAAAACGACCGTCTCGACGAGAGGAATCTGGAAGTACAAGGGATCGGAGCTGATTCGAAGTATTTTGGCCGGAATCTTAGAGAGAAGTTACGGATCTGAAGGTATGTTACTGTTCATCTTCTTCTTCATTTCAAAACTGCATTTTCAGCTCGATTCATCTATGATCTATGCTCGAAATTAACTTAGAAATACTTGGAAGGTCATGGAACAACTGATAGAGGGTTGGAATGGAAAGGAAAGTTGGGTAGGCTTAGCATCGACACAAGAAATGTATGAACACCACCATATCGACAAGCTTAAGGAACCAGCTTATATTCTCATCGAATCTGGTAAGATCGGTGGCTGCTTGGTACTGGAGTTCGTCGATATGGTTAGTTTCAGCCACTAGTGTCGGTGGAAGTTGAAGCCACAATATCAATGCAATGTTAGCCAGCCTCTCTTTGATTTTAATGGATTCGAAGGACCTGTTCTCAAACTTGACCCACGTAGACATTTAGTTATACTATTTCTATGTATTTTAATTCGAATTAGCTGGCTGATCTGGGAAATTTCGGTATTATCACCTACCGAAATTGTAATATTGATGGGAACTCTTTTAGGTGTTAACCGATTGTATTAGTGGGCCCATTCCAGCCTTATCCCAATTTTTTGTTCCCTTCGATGCTACCCTCATGCACTCCTACACAACACAAATTGATATTATCCTTCATGATGCTTCTGACAACCCACCATTCCATGTTCTAATGTTAATTAGTAGTCTAAGCAAGAAGCCAAGTCAGTGAGGGGTTGAGAATATAAGATCGAAGGATTGCCATAAAAAGTGATAGCCCATTGATATTGTAGTTTCAACGGGTGCTGCTTTGATATCATTTGGTTTCTTTCGATCCCTTTGACCATATCAGTTTATACTACAAGCAAAAACCATAAGAATATCCTTAATCAAATTAACTCAAGGAGTTTAGAATCAAGAAACATAAATGTTGGACGTGTAACGAAGATTAATATCGACCGAGAAGGAACCGTTGATAATGATAATATCTATGGTATACCTTTAAACCTAGGATGATCGATTCTACTAGTTTCGACCATCCCACCATCGCTAAGGATTGTCGATATTGTTTGGTCAATACGTGGGTCCTAAATCTAAGGATTTTTCTAAGTTTTATACTAATGAACTTTCAAATAATTATTTAAGCTTAAAAGAATCAATAAGGGTATTATAACCCTACTTTGATTCTAGTGATTGTGGGATTAGTTTTATTCTAATTAAGTCTAACTTAATTTAGGAATAAGATTTTTACATGATCATAAAAGCTTAAAACACATAAGCATTTTTAAAGAAATACATGGAAACAAAAGATTATCAAATTCATCAACACTTGTTATTTTTATGCATGGAAGTTGTGCATAAAAGAACATGACACATTCTTTTTCATGAATCAATTATCAATCAAGTGACTCAATCATGATATTCAAATTCACACAACATTTTTAAACATGAGAACAAATTATTCAAGAGGTAATCATTAACAAGTAATAAAAGTCAACCGGTTAACATAAGTCGGTCAATCAATCAAAGTTCATAATACTATAAAATCTTATATTATATGTATGATTACAATGATATAGGAATCAGTTAGAAATCTTGTTGCTTGCTACTTGCTACTTGTTCAGGTTCAGAGTCTACTGCTGTCAGGTGAGAACATTAGCCCCTCTTTTACTGTTTTTCAACTGTTTTGGGGTGGAACACGTGACCAAACACTCTTTATAAAATCATAATTCGTATACATATTTCATGCTAACTTTCAACAATTACAGGTTTACAAATTTAAGGGATTTCTCAACCATTTTTAAATGAGCTATCAACGGTTAAACATTTTCTACTAAAAAGTTTTATAAAAGAGTTTTATAAATTATTTTACAACCGATTTATATAAAATGTTTTATAAATGTTAAACACTTTGAAAGATTAAGTTTTACAAACTCTTACAAGCTTTTAGACGATAACTCGTGTTTTAAAATAAATGTTTTATTTAATGTTTTTGTTCAAACCTTGTATTTATACAAGGGTCTTCCATCACCGGATTAAATCAAGGTTTTCAAATAAGGTAATCATTCAAGGGTTTTCATAGTGTTATTCTATCAAAGGATTTCAAAGTCATGGAAATCAATCATGAGTATTCAACCAAAGGTTTTCAATCACAAGACTAAATCTTAAAAACTTAAAAGCATGGTGTTCATCGTTGTGAACAAACTTATACACACATCAAGACACATACTCAATCTTATTCTTATTCTTATAACGTTAGTACTGGGTGATCACAACAAGGGAAAGCGGGACACGTTTTGGTTACGCCAAGGCTGCGGTTAGCGTTTTAAATTTGTTTTAAAAACTAACTGCAGATTGGTTGCTTTACGGTAATATGAAATTGCTGCTAATTAACTTTACCAGCATAAGTCATATTGACCGGGTTACGTCAACACAGAGTTGTCTTATGAGTAAACTCATTAGTACATCTTGTGTTGAATGCGTTTGCTGACTACTTTTCTGACACCAAACGTAGTTTGGGACTTGATTATATGTTGGCTTTTCTAGTAGACAGTCATTAGATTGTTTGCACACGTTATTCTTACTTGATGTTAGTTTGGTTTGCAACTATCCATGCTATTTTATTCAATGCTTTATACATATGTTTTACAATGCAGATTCATATTTACAAATGTTAAACCTATTGTTCTCACCGACTACTTTTGTAGTTGACAGTTACTTTTCACGTGTTTCAGGTAATCAGGTTTAGGACATTCTCAAGGACAACTAAGGAGACCGTTTTATAAGATAGAACAAGATGAAGAAACAAGCTAGGATGGATTTAGAAACACACCTAATCCTGATTGTTTAATTGTCTTGTATGAGTCTTATTTTGTAAACAATATTTTTGGGTCTATAGTTGTCATTCTTTTGGTAGATAGATAGAATGTCTGTAACTAAACAACTGTCTAAACTCTATGAAACATAGTAATGCATTGTGGTTGTTCTTATTCAATACTTGTGCATGATTCAACCATTCATACGTCACCGCGCCGTGGATTCCGCACGCGGCGCAGGGGTGTGACAGTAACGTGGGCTAAGCTTCCCGCGCTTGCCAATTCGTATCACACCTTTCCTAAGTGATACCTTTAGAAGAACTCGGTCTCCTACTCGGAATTCCAATGGCTTACGACGTTTGTCAGCATAACTCTTCTGTCGATCCCGGGCCGCTGCCATATGGTTCCGGATTTGTACTATCTTCTCTGTCGTCTCGTGTACTAGTTCAAGACTTGTAATCTGACTATCACCAATTTCAGTCCAACAACTGATGAACGCCATTTGCGACCATACAATGCTTCAAACGGTATTGCCTGAATACTTGTATAACAACTATTGTCATATGAGAATTCCACTAACGGTAAGTGATTTTCCCCACTGTTACCAAAATTAATTACACATGTTCGTAACATATCCTCGAGCGTTTGGATTGTGCGTTCACTCTGACCGTCGGTTTGCGAATGATATGCGATATTCCTGTCGAAACAAGTCCCCTATGACTTATGGAGAGATTTCCAAAAGTTTTAAGTGAACCGATTGTTTTTCCATGTCTCATAAGGATTCCTGTGACAAGTTATCCTTTCCTAGAGCGTCAAGCTAAGCACTGCGTACTTTGTCAGGCAAATCTGTATGTATTGTCATCATAAGTGCGCGTACCCGTCTTGTTGAAGTATCTTTTCTGCTTAAAGCATCAGCTACCACATTAGCTTTTCCCGGGTGATATTTAATCGCACACTCATAATCGTTCAACAACTCAACCCATCGTTGTTGCCTTATATTAAGCTCCTTCTGATCAAAGATATGTTGCAAACTCTTATGATCAGTGTAAATAGTACACTTTGTTCCATACAAGTAATGCCTCCAAATCTTCAAAGCAAAAACCACTGCTCCTAACTCCAAGTCATGAGTAGTGTAATTCTTTTCGTGTGTTCGTAGTTGTCTTGAAGCATAAGCAATCACCTTATCACGTTGCATCCACACACATCCTAAACCCTGTGCAGATGCATTACAATACACCACAAAGTCTTCCGTCCCCTCCGGTAAGGACAGAATCAGTACCCTGCAGAGTTTCTGTTTCAATAACTGAAATGCAGCTTCTTGTTTATCCGTCCAATTATACTTTGTTCCCTTATGCGTAAAGGCTGTAAGTGGTTGAGCGATCTTTGAGAAACCCTCAATGAATCATCGGTAATAACCCACCAAACCAAGGAATTGTCGTACCTCGGTAGGGGTCTTTGGCTTTTCCCAATTCTTAATCACTTCAATCTTTGCTGGATTAACATATATGCCCTTTTCGTTGACTATATGACCCAGGAATTGTACTTCTCGCATCCAAAAGTCACATTTTGAGAACTTAGCGTATAATTGTTCTTGTTTCAGTAATTCTAGTAGCAATCGAAGATTTTCAGCATGTTCCTCCTCAGATTGTGAATAGATGAGAATGTCATCAATGAAAACAATGACAAACTTATCAAGATAAGGTTTACAAACACGATTCATGAGATCCATGAATACTGCTTGAGCGTTTGTCAACCCAATTGGCATGACCAGAACTCATAATGGCCATAGCGCTTTCTGAATGCTGTCTTTGGAATATCTTCTTCTTGAACTCTGAGTTGATGATAACCCGATCTGAGATCAATCTACGAGTTGTAACTCGAACCTTGCAACTGATCGAACAGATCGTCAATTCTGGGTAACGGATACCGGTTTTTGATGATAACCGGGTTCAGTTCCCGGTACTCAATACACATACGGAAAATCCCGTCCTTTTTCTTAATAAATAAGACTGGAGCTCCCCACGGTGAAAACTAGGTCGTATAAGGCCCTTATCCAACAACCCTTGCAGTTGTATAGATAATTCTTGCATCTCTGACAGTGCAAGTCGATAAAGCGCCCTAGCTATCGGTGCTGCATCTGGTGTAAGGTCGATTCGAAATTTCACCTGTCTGATAGGTGGTAATCCCGGTAGGTCTTCTGGAAATACTTCAGGGAATTCACAAACTACTGGAATGTCTTCTATCTTCTTCTCAACTACCGGTTTCTCGGTTATAAGTGCTATAACTGCCGTATGACCTTTACGCAGATATTTGTGTGCCTTTATACAAGATATGAGACGCAGTGGCGTACTGCTCTTCCCACCTTGTACATAAAGTGTCTCTCCATGCGAAAGAGGTATACGAACTATCTTTTAATGGCATACTATTTTAGCCTGGTGTTTGGACAACCAGTCCATGCCAATGCCTACATCAAAACTGCCTAAAGAGGTAGGCATAAAGTCAATGTCATGTGTTTGACCCATCAAGTCAAGAACACACCCTTTAGTAACATGGTTTACAACAACTAGCTTATCATCAGCTAGTTCTATAGTGTATGGATTTTCTAAAGCAGTAAGACTAATACTTAGCAATTCAGAAGATTTGTAGACACAAAACCCTGATTTGCACCGGTGTCAAATAGCATAGAGGCAGAGTAACAATTCAAGAGAAACGTACCCGTAACGACGTTGGGATCTTCCCATGCCTGACGTCCTCCAATCACAAAAGCTCTGTTCTAGCAACATTTGTGTTGTTGTTGTTGTTTCCTTTTGTAATCATGTCATTAGCCCTTCTTTTCTTGAGTTGTGGGCACTCCTTCTTGAAATGTCCTGATAAGCCGCACTCAAAACATCCTTTCTGTGTGTTGCTCCGGTTGAGTGAGCTTGCCTGCAGTTTCCCTCGACAATCTTTTGCTACATGACCTACCTTTCTGCATCGCTGACATCGGTATTTGTCACATTGTTTCCCAAAGTGATGGAATCCACATTTGTTGCACTTTGGGTATTTACCATTATACCCTCCCGATGACTGTTGGTTATTGTTTGGATTGTGATGAGTCTTGTTGGATTTCTGCTTGCGATTCTCCTGAAATGACTGCTGAGTGAAATTCTTGGAATCAATGCTATCCCATTTTCTTTTGTGGTCTCCTGCCTTAGCTGTTACTGTTCGTTTGGGTAATGTTCCCCGTTGCATCGTTTGATCAGTCAGTTGGTGTGCCAATCGAACAGCTTGCTGTATGGTGGTAGGATTTGCAGATATGATCAATTTTCGAACCTGAGATACCAGCCCTCCAATATATTTCTTGATCCACTTGCTAGATGGGGTTGCCCTGTGCGGTAAGAGTCTTGCTAATTGTTGGAATTGAGTAGTGTATTCCTCAATATTAGAACCTTTCATCTTGAGTTGCCCGTATTCATCCTCAAGTTCTTGCATTTCATTACGGGAACAATACTCTTCCTGCAACAGGATTTTAAATCCGTTCCAAGTAAGGGCATTGGCTGTATTCAAACCGAGTGTCTGTACGATAGAGTTCCACCATGTCAAGGCTGAACCCTCCAAAGTACCAATAGCGTATCTGACCTTGTTTTCTTCCGGACAATTGCACCTCTCAAACACCGATTCTAACTGTTCAATCCATCGAAGAAGTCCAATGGCTCCTTCCGATCCTTTGAAATTACGTGGTTTACAGTTCAAGAATGTCTTGAACGTGCACATTTGTGAGTTTACCAATTCCCCCGTTGGATCATGTGGTCTTGTTTGGTATGTTTTCGTATAGTTTGCGATTGTCTCGGTAATTCGATTGTTAATAAGTGCCTCAACTTCCGTTGCGGTCATGTTAATGTTTCCTCCAACCATGATCTTCCTATTTACAAATATACATAATGAGACTACACCCATCGCATAATCATCACTCATGCACAAAGTAAATGTAACACACTATCATAGTCATTAAGATAACAATTCTTAATCATTTATGATAAATTAGTGCTTACAATTGTTTATCAAAGAGATGCAAAACAACTAAACACGAAATCTACTTTTATGAGTACAACCCACTCATATAAGTTTGTTAATTAGTTCATAAATGAAATAACTAGATTCCATCGTTTGGTTGATCAACGGTTGATGATGAATCTTCCAGTTCTGCTGAACCAGTCACTGCACCATGCTGGTAACGCATATGCCCAGTGATGAGGGTCATGGCCTCCCCAGCTAAATCTCTCACTATATTGGCTTCAATCGCCGCTGCACCAGCCCGTGCATTGGCTTCCTCAGCCCTTGCCTCAGCTACAGCTACACGTAACTCAGTAGTTTCTAGTCGTGCAGTGAGTTCGAGGATCGTCCCTCGCATAATCCAGATCGTTTCCACCAAATTTTCCTGTTCTTCATTAGTCCTAACCAACTTCTCAGTGAGGTTATCCCACATTTGCGTCAGCCAGTTGTTATTCTCAAACAGTTCTGTGATCATCCCCGCTATTTCCCGCATATTGCGGATTTCACGCTCCATGCGTGCAACAAAAGCAGCAAATGCCTGTTCTAGTGGATATCCTAGAGTAGGTAACGTCCAAAGGCTATTAGCAGTGTTGACAGTTGGTGGTGGTGGCACTCGTTCTTCCCACACCCAGCTGCGTATGAGATCAGGAAACCATTGCCAATATTGGTTGTTCCCCCTTTGTTGAACATGTGTTTGGATCGTATCATCCAATGGTTCGATCCTCCTTGTCATGATGTCTGACAATGCCACTATTTGTTCCTCAGTGTGAGTAGGTGTAGATGACGATGCCATGTCTGTTACAAAATACCATATGTAAATGCATATAAACTATCGTGTAAGTAAGTGTCTAATGTCTAACAGTTATAGTCTAAGTCTACAAATGCAAACCTAGTTCGCTATAACCAATGGCTCTGATACCAATCTGTCACACCCCTAAATTTTCAACTAACGGAATTACACCGTTTGGGAACGTGACAAACCAAGATCTCAGATCATTAGACATAACGAGGACCTCTATATGAATTTCAAAACATATGTTGGTCAAAAACTGTAATATCAAAGTTTCAATGTTTGCGGAAGCGTTTTAAAACCAATAACAATACATAACGGTTTGAAAATGTAAAGTACAATTTCAAAAACATTCCATGTCTTAATTGAATAAAACTAAAACACTTGAACTGAAATGCATGCATGAGACTCAACATCCTAGTCCCTGCTTGTCCTTGCTTGTGTCTTAGTGTCCTGAGAAAACATGTAAATCAAGTCAACACAATGGTTGGTGCATACATAGGTTTAAGCATTCACAATGTTCAAAACAGCAGTTTAAATATCAAGTTTGTAGATAACATAATCACACATGCACAGTCATGATAGCTAGTCATATAAACTATTTACACAAGTGGTCGACACCGAAGCTGACGAGTTGCCATGCTATAGCATGTTTTTGCCTTAACACTATTGTCTAGCACGAACAATAGCAATGTGTGTGTTTGGTCAGTCAAACACCTGCGTAGATCCCATCTACCAAGTGAGGTTTGTCAAACCCAATAGATCTATCTTCAACTACCACGCTTTGCGCTACGACAAATTAAACGGTTCGAAAGAGAAGGCTTTGTAATGCTATGTTTGCACTTAATGTAAACAGCTAACTCATGCAAGTGATATGTATCTAAAAGCGTTTGTTGCACATGTTTTCTCCCCCAAAACAGTTAAAATAAGAAAGGGGCCGTGTACGCACCTTTGAATGTAGCAGAATGATCAATCACACGTATAGTCGCGTAGATAATCTTCTACAAGAAATCTGTGTTTAAACAATTACGTTGTGTTATTCGGGATGTCGTTTTGTGTTTGTGATTACATACGTGTCAACACACGTATGTTGGATTGTTAGAAATATGCATCCGTATGTACGCTTATCTTTAAAATCTTTTAAAATAGAATCATATGGCCGTATATGATTATAAACGTAATTATACGCGATTATGTTTTCGGTATAAAACAAGAATTTTATCATTTCAATGTGCTCGTATTCCCGTTATGGTTCCAACGCAACTTGAACGGGTCGAAACGGAGTTAGAACGAAGGAGTTATGATTAAAATACTAAAAAATTTATTTAAATACCAAAAACTGTTGGAGTTCGGTTTCGAACCCTTGACCTCCAACCCAACATACACACACTCTACCATCTCCTCTAATCAGATTTTCTTAATAAGTATTGGTTTTTAATTGTCTTAAGCCCACTAAGCCCACTAACCCCATTGTTACACATAACCAAAACAAAAGACTCAAATTGAGGCTCAATTTGAACTCCACTAAGATTAAAACTATAGGGCTTTGTTTCTATGAGTACAAATGAGTTCATAAATGTTTTTAATTGATGTTTTGCATAAAAATTCCAGCCCAATTCGGTTTAAACACATTCAACTCGACTTCACTAAATCCCGCATAAAATCAATCGAATTGATGATCAATAGGTTCTCGATTCATAGGGTTTTCATCTAATCATAAATTTCGAAGCTATCAGTACGGTTTAATTTTAATATCGAGCTCTATTAATCAAAAATCCCCATTTCGTTTACACACACTAGCCCTAGAAATTGAAATTGTAAAATTCATGTTTGTTTTACAAAATTAACATGTGGTTTTCACTAAGTGATAAATTTCGAGACTTTCTGTGCTGAAAATATTGAAAATCGATTTCATTTGGGCCAAAACCCCCAAAACCATTTTTCCCACAAACCCTAGAATTCGATCTCCTTCAATTCGTTGTTGTGTATGACAATTAACATAGGGATTATGTTAATCGGCCTAGTATGAAGCTTTTAATAAGGTTTGATTTGATTAAAATCCCCGATTAAACAGAAACCCCCAAAACGAATTTGCCCAAGAACCCTAGAATTGGAACTTCATCAATTTGATGTTGTTACACGAAATTAGTATAGGGGTTTGCTTAATCGGCATCTTTAGGTAGTTTAGGAACGAATTTTTACCTTGAATGATGTCGAATTAATATTTTTCGACTATAGGCTTGAGTTCGGCCGACCCTCAGATGAGATCCGTCTCCCACTGCTTTTTGGTTCGAATTTCGTTGTGCAACAGATCCTAAAGGAGCCGACTAAAGGTTTTAAAGTGACAATTCGGACGATTAAAGTCGAATTATGTGATCTTAATGATGACTAGTAACGGTTTCGACTATAGGAGTAATTTTGAGTTAAATTCGATCATTAAATAACCAAATAACGTATGATTGCTGTTAAGGATCATTAGTATATGTTAATGGGAGGTTTAATTCGATCAATTAGTGTGGCTTCATTTGAATTTCGGATTCAATTGCCATTTTGACCGAAATTTGACTTATAAAAGTCAAAAATTGGTAATTTTAACCCTTTTCAAGTTAAAACTTTATAATTTTAGTGTTTTAGGGTTTATTTTGTTCAAGTTTAACCTTTCTAGTTGATTTCAAATAATTTCGTGTCGTTTATGCTAGTTTTTGAATAACAGATTTAATCCGGAATACCGAATTGTCATTAATTGGGCCAATTGGAATGTTATTGGACTAAGTTAACCCAATTGGGCCTCATAAATGCAATTGGCCTACCTTGGGCCTCATTGGGCCTACTTTGGCCTTACTGGGCCTTCTTTGGCCTTACTGGGCCTTCTTTGGCCTTACTGGGCCTTACATGTCTTGTTGGGCCTGTGATCTAACCACATTCAGTTAGCGAAGTTAATTCAAAAAATCGAATTGTCACAGATCTAGCCACATCCTGATTTGTTCTTTTCTATATTGATATGTGAACCTCAGAGCATACAACCTTTGTGCTTCTTTCTTCATTGCTATGATGGTTGATGTCTGAGGGTACTCCTTATCAACTAACCTCAGAATATTTTCATCATGTTTCTTCTGGCTCTGTTCTTCTTCAAGCTTAATCTTTACATCTAGTCTCTGAGATTCTGGAGTTATCTTTAGTTGTTGACCAAAGACCAACCCCTTTTCTGGTACATAGTTAGCTGTCAACTTGACTATTCTTTTCTGAGCCACTTGCTCTGAACCAGCTTTTAAAGACTCAGGCTTCTGGATTTTTGCTTGCAGCACAGTAGAAATTGGAAGCCTGTCTTCTTCATCAGTATCTTCTTCTTCTTGAATCCTTAAAATTCTCCTTTTCTTGGGAGGTGCATCATCTGGAATGAGTTGGGTTGATTGAGTAGAAGGTTTGACTTGTTCTTTTTGTACCTCAGTTACTTCAGGTTCTTTCTCATTTCCAACCTTCTCAACCCCAATCATATGATCTTGACCATCCTTTGCCTGATCATCCTCTGTTTCAATCTATTGATCCATTTCAGGTTCATCTGTTGCAACCTCCTCCTCAACCTCTTTCTCAACCTCCTCCTCAACCTCTTTCTCAACATTAATAGCAACATCTATAGACTTTGTCTTCTTCTGTCTCTTATATGTGACTTGTATGACTGGAGACTTTTCAGAAGCATCATCCTCCTCCTCATTTCTTGATCTTTTGTTTGCAGCACCTGAATCTTTTACTAACTCCCACTTTTTGGCTGCAGGGGAAGAAGGAGTTTGAAAGGTGGAAAGTTTTGCATCAACGGCATCATCAATCATTTTCTGGAGTTGAGTTTGGGATGGAAGCCTCTCATCAAGAGCTTGGGTTATGATATTCTTTAGCAAAGGAGTGATGAGAGGGAGGGCAGTGATAAAAGCAGCAACTAATGCCTCTGGGGGGTTTGAACCCAAAGGATTAGTGCCTGAAGCAGAGGCTGGAGGTGTATCTTGTTGTGGAGTAGTGGTGGAAATGTTTGGGGGACCCTCAAGACTTGAAGGTGCCATCTGTGGGTTCGAAAGGGCAGATGGACTTTTGTCCTTGGACATTTTGGTGAGCAGCTCATTGAGTCTGCAGACCTCAGCCTCAAGAAGCTTGTTCTGTTTTAGAACAGCAGATAAGGTCCTTTGGTCATCATTAGCCTTGGCTAAATCAGCTGACCTCCTGATAGTATCAGGATTTACCTGAGATGAGTGTGGCTCAACATGTTCAGGTGCCCCTTGGTCTTGGTACTGGGGACTTCCAATCTCAGGGATAAAACCCTTCATCAGTTGTTGCCTCTGGCAGGGTCTTATAAATGTTACTACTATCAATCACTCCAAATGATGGAGGTGATGAAGTAGCAGCCCTGTCAGAAGTCAGAATCTCTCTGTCCACACTAGGAGATCTGATATTGTAGTCAAAATCCTGTGGGTTATCAGAAACACTTTGATCCTCCCCTTCAATGTTGGAGTGAATCCCAGTTGTAAAAGGTGTCTGGGTAGGGATTGGAGTGTTAAGCTGAACCAGGATTTGCTCAATCACAAATGTGGGGCTTTGTTGGGTGGTTTCAGTAGTAATAGGCTGTGAAGCAGAGTGCACCCGGGGAGAATGGTGCTGTTCAATAGAAACCTTTTCAAATGAAAGAGGCTCTAGATGAGTGTCTACCCCTTCAATAGTTGCACCAAGTTCCTGTTGAGAGGAATCTTGGGCGGTATCAGCTGGTGGAGTCTGGTGTACCACTGGCTGACTACTTGGTGAGGCATGGGTAGACTCAGGGGACTCATTTCCCTGAGCAGCCTTTTTGGGCTTTTTGGTATGTGACTTGGTGGGGACTTTGGATTTGGATCTGGAAGTGGAGACTGTGGGTTCCCTATGCTTGGGTTTTAGCTTTCGGGCAGCCTCTTTGAGTGTCAGATTGGTGTTGTGTCGGGAATATACCTCTAGAAGAACTGCTGGAGCAGAGATCCCCTGACCAACAAGGCCGTTTTGTTTTAATTGTGTTTCAATGATGGCCATTATAAAACGGGGGTAAAGAAGCCATCTTGAGGAAACAGGTTTAGCCGCATGTTCAGTTAATTCTGAAAATAAGATTTGTTAAAAATTAAGTTTTTGTGATTCCAGAATTGAGTAGAGTACCTGCTGCCACCTTGAGGACATCTGGTCCCATGAAGATGATTTTGGAGCTAGACAGATGTTGATCATGTGGAAAATGAGACGTTCAGGATCATTGAAGTGTTTCTTGTAAGAGTGGGATCACTCATGTCACCCTGGTATTCGTGACTTGTGAAACAGAGGTCAGTTAGGTTCTTTGGAAATTGAGTGACCAAGTTAGCATCATCTAGTTGAAGAACATCCCGCAGTTCGGCTGGACTAATATGCACATTGTGTCCATTTACTGTTGAGCGAAGGGAGATGACACCAGTGCCGACATTGATAAGCTCAACATTTGTCCAGAATTGATGAATGGATTCAACATGGATTGTTGGATTGATAAGAAACGCTGTTTGGAATTGGGATGCATTCATAAGATCAACGGCTTCATCAAATTTGAACCAGAAAGATGATTTGGTGAGATATGCGACTGAGTTATGACGAGGTTTAAGGTTCATTGTCGCCATGGAAGCAGAGACTTGAGAGGGAAGATAGGTTTTTGAAAAAGATTGAAAGTTCTGATGAAGTGGTAATGAAACAACTGAAGAGGGTTGGATTAAATAGATATTGGAATTTGTTCTTCAGATGTTACAAAGAGAAAACAGCAGTGGTTGAAACATCTGAAGAGTAAGTTTACTCATCAGGTGTTATTGACATTATTTGTGCATCAGCTGTTTTCATCAGTTACTCATCAGACTTTGTGAAACATCAGATTTTCTCATCAGATGTTGTGAAAAATTTGTCATCAGAACTTGTGAACAAAAGTTGTTCATCAGGCTTTGTGAAATATTTTTGACCTTCAGTACTTTGTCAACCAAAACCCATCAGTACTTTTAACTGATAATATTGGTAAAGGTCAGATGTTTCCTTGAATCAGTACTTCTGATACTTATCAGTACTTACTGAAAATATCAGGAGTTGCAAGGTGATACAAAAATTTGAGTTTTGACAAAGGTGAATATTTTTGTATTTTTGAAAATTTTATCTGGTGGATGGAATTTTATTATTGTGAAAACCAATTTATTCAAGTTGCAGCATACCAAGCCTTAGAACTAAATTTTGAAAAGTTGAAGTGTCTAAAGGCTTAGTAAAGATATCTGCAAGTTCATCAGCACTAGGAACAAACTTTGGATCAATCAGACCCTTTTCAAAACAATCCCTTATAAAATGATGTCAGATTTCAATGTGTTTGGTCCTAGAGTGCTGAACTGGATTCTTGACAATACAAAGAGCTGAGGCACTATCCATTAACAATGGTGTCTTAGACTCTTTGATGCCATAATCCAAAAGTTGGGTCTGAAGCCAGAGAATTTGGGAAGTGCAGCTTGCAGCAGCAATGTACTCGGCTTCAGCTGTGGAGGTAGCCACAGATGTTTGTTTCTTACTCTGCCAAGAAACCAAACAATTTCCTAGAAACTGACAACCACCAGAAGTTGATTTTCTGGTAAGTTTGCATCCTGCATAGTCACTATCAGAGAAAGCAACCAGCTTGCAGGAATGCCCAGTGGAATACCAAATTCCCAGTGATTGAGTGCCCTGCAAGTATCTAAAAATTCTTTTTACAGCAATCAAGTGAGATTCTTTAGGTGCAGCCTGAAATCTAGCACAAACACATGTAGCAAACATAATGTCTGGTCTAGATGCTGTGAGATACATCAAGGAACCAATCATACATCTATAAAGTGTTTCATCAACTGATTTACCTTTCAAATCTGCATCAAGTTGTGTGGTGCTGCTCATGGGGTTAGAACATTGTTTACAGTTTTGCAAATCAAATTTCTTTAACAACTCTTTTGTATATTTGGACTGGTGAATGAAGATACCATCAGGACTTTGTTTGATTTGAAGACCCAAGAAAAACTGTAATTCCCCCATGGCACTCATTTCAAAATTCTTTGTCATTAAGTCAGTAAAATCAGCACACAACTTTGGATCAGATGAAGCAAAAATTATGTCATCAACATAAATTTGAACAAGGAGCTTATGCTGTCCTACTTTCTTTATGAACAAAGTTTTATCTATGGAGCCTCTAGTGAAATTATTTTGAAGAAGAAAAGTTGATAGAGTGTCATACCAGGCTCTAGGTGCTTGTTTCAGCCCATAAAGAGCTTTATCAAGCTTGTACACCCAATCAGGATGTTTATTGTCCTCAAAACCTGGTGGTTGACACACATACACTTCCTCTTTTATTTTACCATATAAGAAAGCACTTTTGACATCCATTTGAAAAACTTTTAGTTTGTGTAAGGCAGCATATGCTAAAAACAACCTAATTGCTTCTAGTCTGGCTACAGGTGCAAAAGTTTCATCATAATCAATACCTTCTTCCTGAGAGAACCCCTGTACAACCAGTCTGGCCTTGTTCTTAATTATTTGACCATTTTCATCAGTTTTATTCCTAAACACCCATTTAGTGCCTATTGCACACTTACCTTGGGGAAAAGGAACAAGCTCCCAGACTTGTTGTTTCTTGAACTGCAACAGCTCCAACTGCATAGCCTCCACCTAGCCATTGTCTCTGAGTGTTGTGTGATAGTTCTTTGGCTCTTGCTGACTGACAAATAAAGCATAGAGACAAAAATTTGACAATTGGCTTCTTGTTGAAACACCAGCAGAAATGTCACCCATAACTTGAGATAATGGATGATCCTTCAGTTCTTGATATGGAATAAGAGCAGTGCAAGTGTTGGCAGGAGGTTCAGTTGCTGCAGATGTTGATGAAGATCCAGGAAACAATTCAGCAGGAATTTCAAATGATGTAGAAGATTCCAGAATTTCATCAGCATTTGTATTAGGAGGAACCACTGGAGCAGGAGGAGCATCAGCTTTAGCAAAGATTGGCAGATTATCACTAAATCTGAACAGGTGAGTACTAACATCATCATCATCATCATCAGTACCACCTTGTAAGTTTCCTTTAGCAGCTGTTGATACATTATCTGCCAGAATAACAGACTCATCTGGAGGTGGATATGGAACATATTGCAATATATCCAAATCAAACATCTCTACAGGGTTTTGTGGGATGGGATCTTTTGGTGATTCATTGAACTTTACATGGAGAGTTTCTTCAACAATCTTGGTTCTGCAATTAAACACTCTGTAAGCCTTGCAAGTGGAAGAATAGCCAACAAAATATCCTGCATCAACTTTGGAGTCAAACTTTTTAAGTTGATCTTTGGTATTGAGGATATAGCAAGGACAACCAAAAGCTCTGAAGAAGGAAATCAAAGGGGTCAAGGTATGAAGCACTTCATAAGGTGTTTTCAACCATCTTTGATTCACCAAAACCCTGTTTTGCACATAACAAGCAGTATTGACAGCTTCTGCCCAAAAAGTCAATGGCAAGCCGGAATCAGCAAGCATTGTTCTGGCAGCTTCAATTAAAGTTCTATTTTTCCTTTCAACTACTCCATTTCGTTCAGGAGTTCTAGGGATGCTGTACTGCCTCTTGATTCCCTTTGCTAGATAAAATTCATCCAGAATATGATTTCTGAACTCTGTTCCATTATCACTCCTTACACACTTGACAGGAAGAGAATATTGTTTCTCAACATACAACACAAAGTTTATAATAGACATAGCAACCTCATCTTTTGAGTGCAAGAAGAAAGTCCAGACAAACCTGGAGTAATCATCAACAATTACTAAGCAATACTTCTTCTTTGCCATACTCATGACCTTCACTGGCCCAAACAAATCCATATGCAACATTTGCAAACAAGCAGTGGATTTGGGATCGCCAATTGAAGGAAAAGATACCTTGTGTTGCTTCCCTTTCAAGCAAGCAGTGCAATTCTCATCACAACTAAAATCCTTCATTGGAAGACCTCGAACCAGACCATGTTTCACCAGTTGATTCATGTTTTTGAGATTGACATGACCCAACCTTCTGTGCCACAGATTAGATTCCTTGAAAGAGGCCCTTAGAAAATAAACAAGGATGACCTTTAACAGAGATTTTCTTTGACAGATCAAAGGCATAAACCTTTCCCACTCTGTTAGCCTTAAGGAGAGTATATTCATCCAAGACTTTGCCAATCAGAGGCAACACTTCAGAAGACAGTATCCTACAGTCTTGCTTGGTGAAAAGAGAAATGTGACCCTTATCACACATCTGACTGACACTCAGGATATTATACTTGAGATTCTCTACATGATTCACAACATCAAACCTTATCTCACCATTTGAAACATATCCTTTCCCTATAATGTAACCCTTAGCATCATTTCCAAAAGAAATAAATCCCTTCCTTCCTGTAAAATAGTCATTAAGAAGAGATCTGCTCCCAGTCATATGCATGGATACTCCACTGTCAACATACCAGATGCTATTTTGGCATGCTGAAGGACCCTGCATACATGAGCACACTCAGTTAGACTTTTGGACCCAAACCAGTTTGGTTTTGGGTCTGTTAACACATGAAGAAACAAAATTAACATTTTCATTTGAAGCAACACTTGAATCATTCTTTTCAAAAGATTTAACCTTGATTTTTGACCTTGGTTTCTTCTTATGAAATGAAGCAACAGAGGCATCTACTAGGTTGGCTCTTCCTAGCAGATGTTGCAACATCATAACCAATTGATGCTGGTTTTGAGTCAAGTTTTGATTTCCTTAGAAACAACAATACTTGACATCAAATATTTGTTCTTCATTTCCTTAACTTCTTTGGGTAATGAAGAAGGTTTCAAGTGCTGTTTCTTTGAATCTTAAAAAACCCCTTTACTTTTCTTGGATTTACTTGACTCATTTCCCTGTGAGGGTTTTCCAGATTTTGAACCTACTGATGATTCTGGTACAAACTTGGAACGAAATTCATTTTTCATCTTGATTATGTTCTTGTTTTTGTGCTTAATTTTATTGAATTTAGATCCTCTTCTGTACCAGCATTCATCAGAAGAAAGATTGAACAACCTACAAACTTCACAAGGCACTCTCTTGTGTTTCTCCTTGTGAGTACCTACAAGTACTGAAGACATAGATACTGAATTTTTGTTCTTCAGTACATTTGGTGCTTCAGTATTTGTAGATTGTGTTACAACTACTGATTCTTTGACAACCTCTGAAGAGTTCTTCTTCAGTACTTGTCTATCAATACATTTCTCATCAGCAATTGTACCAATACCAGTGTTTTTTACAACTGCTGATGAGACACTCTGGCTTATCAGAAGCCGTGCATCATTCTCTCTAGTGCCATGCCCATCTGGCTCAATCAGTTTTAAATTTAATTCATTTGAGACTTTTTCATCAGGATCAATCTCAATTAAAACACTATCCTGACATGTTTCACTCTGAATGACATTTGTACATCCAATAGAATAAGAATATGTTTCAATATCCACAGTTTCAGACTCAGATTTGCATGCACTTAACTCATTTTCAGATGATTCTTCAGCATCAGACTTTTCTGAAGATTTGGTGGATTGGTATACACTGTCCCCTTCAGACTCACAGTCAAGATTTTTTGGTGTATAATCAGCTGGAGGGGCAGTGTGATTGTATCCAATACCAAACTTCACATTTGATGTTGTTTGTTTGTTTAACAACATCTCAAACCCCTTGCAAGACTCAACCCATTTTTCACACTCTACTTGGGTTGCTGCAAGTGTTTGTTTTAGATCATTGTGTTTTACAAGCATGACTTCCACCCTAGCCTTTTCATCAGACAACTGACACTTGAGTTTATAAATTTCAGACTCTTTTTCATTCAAAACTTTCTCAAATTCAGTTTTATTGTTAGTCACAGCCTTTTCTAAATCCAACTTCTCATTGATTAATTCAACATTTATTTCTCTAATACAAGCAAATGCTGAAATACATGATTCTGAACACAACTTAGCTTTTGATTTAGATGATACCTGGGATGTTGAAGAAGTTGGACCTGAGGTGTCAGTTGAATCTATAGCCATCAAAGCAAGATTCTCGAATGGGTTGTCTCCACCATGTGGAAAAGCTTCAGAGTACAGCTGCATATTGAAATCAGATAAGTCATCAGGTAAACTACTCCAATCAGCTACTCCAGGGGTGAAGAAGCTCTGATGTTGTTGTTGAGGCTGTTGATTGGTTTGAGATTTGCTGGGGTCAGGAAGAGCAGGTGATTGAGGAGGGATTATTGCTGGAGTGTGAGTGGGTTGTGGCATATAGAAGCAAGGATATGGATAAGGCATAGGACGTTGTGGAACAAAATGGGCTGGATAAAATTTTTGTTGACCAGATACATAAGATTGTTGTTCTTTGTTTGGTGTGTTATTACTAGGAAAGGTCACAAAGGGTGCAGAGGAGCTAGGTCTAGTGGATTTGCACTCTCTAGCAAAATGACCAAGCCTGTGACACTTGTGGCATCTCAACTTCCCTTTGTCAAAACCAACTTTGGTTTTGCCAGTTAATCCGGGAAATTTTCTTCCAGTTCTTTTGTAGAATTTTTGAGATCTAATGTTGATTAATGCCATCTGACTTAATATATCCATTTCCTCCAGATCATCATCTGGAATTCCCTTCAAATCATCCATCACAAAACACAGATTATCACCATATGTACCTGCATTACCATCAACTCCCACAAAAGCATGTTCAGCACTATTAGTAGAGAAATCAATATGTTCATCATAAGAACACTCAGACCCTGTTTACTCTGACTCTTGACCTATCAATGCAGTATTGCCATAAATGAAATCATCAGTGAGTTTTCCAGATGAAGACAATTTTCTTTTCTGTTCTACCTCTCTCTCAAAAGTTAAGAGTTTCCCATGGAGTTGGGTGAGAGATAGATTCTCTAGATTTGCATTAGAGCTTAAGACAATAGTATAAGTGTCCCATCTCTCAGGCAGTGATCTGAGAAATCTGTTGTTCATCTGACTATTTGTATACTCCTGCTTAACCATTTTCAATTCAGAAATCAAACATGAAAACCGCTCAAATTGTTGAGTCAACGACTCACCCTTTCTATGAGAAAAAGTCTCATACTGTTGAGCAAGGATTTCTCTAGTATTTGCTAAAACCTCATCGGTTCCACCGAATTGTTCTTTCAGTGCAACCCAGAGATCATGAGCAGTATCATGATGCATCAAGCCTGAATAAATCTCATTCGGCAAAGCCATGGCTAGAATACCATGAGCTTTCGCATCAATTTCAAACAATTTTATATCCTCATCCGAATACATATCCGATGGTTTCGGAATCATGATTTTAGTTTCATGGTCAGTGATCATGGGTTTATACGGACCATGCACTACAGATTTCCAACATCCTGCACTGTTAATTGACAGGTGATGTAGCATTCTACGTTGCCAAATGTTGTACTCACTCCGAACCAGCATCGGAGGCTTGGTTGCGGAGCCTGTGTTGTGCGGATCATTGTTTGGAGTCGACAAATTCTCAGATTCAATCAATTTCAACAAAATTCAAAATGAATTAACACAAACTTCAACCAATTGATTCAAAACAAATTGATATTGAAAAACAAATCAACAGAAGTTATCAGAAAACTTCAAACTATAACAAGTTCTTACTAATCGGCTAATTCGATCAACCAGAGAACTGAATTGAGTAGTTTCAGAGATCAATTGTTTAATCGATCAATGATTACCCTGCTCTGATACCAATTGTAGGATCAGTTGTTCTCATTTGATCAATATTAGGTTATAGCAGCGGAATTCAGAGATGAATTAGCATAGAATTAGCAAGAACACTTTTAATCTAATAAAACAGTAACGAACAAGTTGTAATAGAAAGGGAATTCTGCAAAAGGAATTAAAATCATTCAATGCTCTAACTTCGTGATTAATACAATATGTCAACTGTCCTTATATAGAAACAGTGACGTCTGATGATGTCACATGATGTTGACACCTAACAGACAAAAGATAACAACTGAAATAAACAAAACTACTGAGGATGTTTACAACGACTGAAGACATCCTCTTACAAAGACTGAAGAACTAAACTACTGAAAGTAAACTACAACATCTGATGAGTAAAATACTCATCAGACTTTTACAACTACTGAAAGAAAACTACTGAAGACAAAAACAGACATCACAACATCTGAAGACTAACACTTCAGCTGTTGTGAATAACTTCAGATCTTGTAATTCTTCAAAGTGACTTTCAGCTGATGTGTTCTTCTTCAGTTGTTGTGTGTGTTGTGAGACTTAAAGGTTTTTCTGATCAGGCTCATTGGTTATTTTAGTCCAACAAAATGTACAATGATTATAGTGAATGATGATATGATGCGAGTATACCATGTATGATGAAGGGACGATGATCCCACACTTGTTAAGAAGAAAGATGAAAGCATGCGAACATGTATTGACTACCAGGAACTGAATAAGTTAACCGTAAAGAACATGTATCCTCTCCTTAGGATTGACGATTTGTTCGTTTAATTGCAAGGTGCAAGATGGTTCTCAAAGATTGATATACGATCCGGTTACCATTAGTTGAATGTTCGAGAGTATGATATTCCAAAGGCTGCTTTGCGTACACGTTATGGACACTACGAGTCTCTCGTTATGTCGTTTGGATTGACGAATGCTGCTGCAGCGTTTATGGATTTGATGAACAGAGAATGTCAACCGATGTTGGACCGATCTGTGATTGTGTTTGTTGAAGATATTTTGATTTACTCAAAGAACGAGGGTGACCATTCTTGCCACGTACTTAAGGTATTAGAGATCCGGAGAAAAGAAAAACTTTATGTTAAGTTCTCCAAATGTGCCTTTTGGTTACTAGAAGTACAGTTTCTGGGTCACATGGTGAAACCAGAAGGCATTATGGTAAATCCAGCTAAAGTTGAAACTGTTATGAATTGGAGCCCTCCGAAGTGACCGACGGAAGTACACAGTTTTCTTGTTTGGCCGGTTACTACTGGAGGATTATTCAAGACTTCTCGAAGATAGCGACGCCACTGACGAATCTCGCGAAGAAAGATGTGACCATTCTTACCCAAGCTCCTGTTTTAGCACTGCTGGATGAAAATAATGATTTTGTTGTGTATGCTGATGCATCACGACAAGGTTTAGGGTGTGTTCTAAAGCAAAGTGGATGGGTGATAGCTTATGCATGAATGTATGCTAAATATGATGAATGCATGATAGGGAGTTACGATAATAAACTGTATGATAACATGCTATGATGATAGTTATACATGTTATGCTATGATGAGATACTAGGCTGCTAGGATGAAAGTAAGATGTATGATACGATGAATGCTAGCATGACATGTTTACGAGGCCACACTATATGATATGATGAGCAGATACTAGTGTGACATGTTTGTGATGCCATGATGTTATGATACGATGATATGGTACTAGTATAACGTGCTATGATGATTCCTATGATATAGGAAATTGATATGATGAAGTGATGCTAGCATGAAATGTTTATGATAACATGATGAATGATGTTATGACGCTAGCACGAAATTTATGATGATTATAGTGAATGATTATATGATGCGAGTATACCATGTATGATGAATAGACGATGATCCCAGACTTGTTAAGATGAAAGATGGAAGTATGCGAACGTGTATTGGCTACTGGGAACTAAATAAGTTGACCGTAAAGAATAGGTATCCTCTCCCCATGATTGAAGATTTGTTCGATCAATTGCATGGTGCAAGCTGGTTCTCAAAGATAGAACTACTATCCAGTTACCATAAGTTGAATATTCGAGAGCAAGATATTCCAAAGACTGCTTTGCGTACACTTTATGGACGCTACGAGTCTCTCGTTATGTCGTTTGGATTGATGAATGCAGCTGCAACATTTATGGATTTGATGAACGGAGCATGTCAACCGATATTGGACCGATCGGTGATTGTGTTTGTTGATGATATTTTGATTTACTGAAAGAACAAGGGGGACCATGCTTACCAGGTACGTAAGGTATTGGAGATCCTGAGGAAAGAAAAACTTTATGCTAAGTTCTCCAAATGCGCCTTCTGGTTACTAGAAGTACAGTTTTTGGGTCACGTGGTGAACCCAGAAGGCATTATGGTAGATCCAGCTAAAGTTGAAACGGTTATGAATTGGAGCCCTCCGAAGTCACCGACAGAAGGACGCAGTTTTCTTGTTTGGCCGGTTTCTATCAGAGATTTATTTAAAACTTCTCCAAGATAGCGACGCCACTGACGAAGCTCACGAAGAAAGATGTAAAGTACGAATGGGGCCCGAACCAAGAACAAACGTTTTCAGGGCTAAAGGAGAGACTTACCCAAGCTCCTATTTTAGCACTGCCGGATGGAAATTATGATTTTGTTGTGTATGCTGATGCATCACGACAAGGTTTGGGATGTGTACTGAAGCAAAGGGGAAGGGTGATAGCTTATGCATGAAAGTATGCTAAATATGATGAATGCATGATAGGGATTTACGATGATGAACTGTATGATAACATTATATGATGATAGTTATACATGTTATGCTATGATGAGATTCTCGGTTGCTAGGATGAAAGTAAGATGTACGATATGATGAATGCTAGCATGACATGTTTATGAGGCCATGCTATATGATATGATGAACATATACTAGTGTGACATGTTTGTGATGCCATGATGTTATGATACGGTGATATGATACTAGTATAACGTGCTATGATGATTCCTATGATATAGGAAATTGATATGATGAAGTGATGCTAGCATGAAATGTTTATGATAACATGATGAACTATGTTTTGATGCTAGCACGAAATGAATGATGAATATATTGAATGATGATTTAATGCGAGTATACCATGTATGACGAATGGATGATGATCCCATACTTGTTAAGAAGAAAGATGGAAGCACGCAAACGTGTATTGGCTACCGGGAACTGAATAAGTTGAGCATAAAGAACAGGTTTCCTCTCCATAGGATTGAAGATTTGTTCGATCAATTGCAAGGTGCAAGCAGGTTCTCAAAGATAGATCTACGATCCGGTTACCATCAGTTGAATATTTAAGAGCAAGATATTCCAAAGACTGCTTTGCGTACACGTTATGGACACTACGACACTCTCGTTATGTCATTTGGATTGACGAGTGCTGCTGCACCATTTATGGATTTGATGAACACAGTATGTCAACCGATGTTGGACCGATCGGTGATTGTGTTTGTTGATGATATTTTGATTTACTGAAAGAACAAGGGGGACCATGCTTACCAGGTATGCAAGGTATTGGAGATCCTAAGGAAAGAAAAACTTTATGCTAAGTTCTCCAAATGGGCCTTCTGGTTACTAGAAGTACAGTTTCTGGGTCACGTGGTGAACCCAGAAGGCATTATGGTAGATCCAGCTAAAGTTGAAACGATTATGAATTGAAGCACTCCGAAGTCGCCGACAGAAGTACGTAGTTTTCTTGTTTGGCCGGTTACTATCAGAGATTTATTCAAAACTTCTCCAAGATAGCGATGCCACTAACGAAGCTCACGAAGAAAGATGTAAAGTACGAATGGGGCCCGAACCAAGAACAAACGTTTTCAGGGCTAAGGGAGAGACTTACCGAAGCTCCTGTTTTAGCACTGCCGGATGGAAATTATGATTTTGTTGTGTATGCTGATGCATCACGACAAGGTTTGCGATGTGTACTGAAGCGAAGGGGAAGGGTGATAGCTTATGCATGAAACTATGCTAAATATGATGAATGCATGATAGGGAGTTACGATGATGAACTGTACGATAACATGCTATGATGATAGTTATACATGTTATGCTATGATGAGATCCTAGGTTGCTAGGATGAAAGTAAGATGTACGATATGATGAATGCTAGCATGACATGTTTATGAGGCCATGCTAAATGATATGATGAACATATACTAGTGTGACATGTTTGTGATGCCATGATGTTATGATACGATGATATGATACTAGTATAACGTGCTATGATGATTCCTATGATACAGGAAATTGATATGATGAAGTGATGCTAGCATGAAATGTTTATGATAACATGATGAACGATGTTTTGATGCTAGCATGAAATGAATGATGATTATATTGAATGATGATATAATGCTAGTATACCACGTATGATGAATGGACGATGATCCCGTACTTGTTAAGAAGAAAGATGGAAGCACACGAACGTGTATTGGCTACCGGGAACTGAATAAGTTGAGCATAAAGAACAAGTTTCCTCTCCCTAGGATTGAAGATTTGTTCGATCAATTGCACGGTGCAAGCAGGTTCTCAAAGATAGATCTACGATTCGGTTACCATCAGTTGAATATTCAAGAGCAAGATATTCCAAAGACTGCTTTGCGTACATGTTATGGACACTACGAGTCTCTCGTTATGTCGTTTGGATTGACGAATGATGCTGCCGCATTTATGGATTTGATGAACACAATATGTCAACCGATGTTGGACCGATCGGTGATTGTGTTTGTTGATGATATTTTGATTTACTCAAAGAACAAGGGGGACCATGCTTGCCACGTACGTGAGGTATTGGAGATCCTGAGGAAAGAAAAACTTTATGCTAAGTTCTACAAATGTGCCTTCTGGTTACGGGAAGTACAGCTTTTGGGTCACGTGTTGAACCTAGAAGGCATTATGGTAGATCCAGCTAAAGTTGAGAGTGTTATGAAATGGAGCCCTTCGAAGTCGCCGACGGAAGTCCACAGTTTTCTTGTTTGGCCGGTTACTATCGGATATTTATTCAAGACTTCTCCAAGATAGCGACGCCACTGACGAAGCTCACGAAGAAAGACGTAAAGTACGAATGGGGCCCGAACCCAGAAAAAGCGTTTTCAGCGCTAAAGGAGAGACTTACCCAAGCTCATGTTTTAGCACTGCCGGATAGAAATGATGGTTTTGTTGTGTATGATGATGCATCACGACAAGGTTTGGGATGTGTACTGAAGCAAAGGGGAAAGGTGATAGCTTATGCATGAAAGTATGCTAAATATGATGAATGCATGATAGGGAGTTACGATGATGAACTGTATGATAACATGCTATGATGATAGTTATACATGTTATGCTATGATGAGATCTGAGACTGCTTGGATGAAAGTAAGATGTATGATATGATGAACAGATACTAGTGTGACATGTTTGTGATGCCATGATGTTATAATACGATGATATGATACTAGTATAACGTGCTATGATGATTCCTTTGATATAGGAAATTGATATGATGAAGTGATGCTAGCATGAAATGTTTATGATAACATGATGAATGATGTTATGATGCTAGCATGAAATGTATGATGATTATAGTGAATGATGATTTGATGCGAATATACCATGTATGATGAAGAGACGATGATCCCACACTTGTTAAGAAGAAAGATGGAAGCATGCGAACGTGTATAGACTACCAGGAACTGAATAAGTTGACCGTAAAGAACATGTATCCTCTCCCAAGGATTTATGATTTGTTCGATCAATTGAAAGGTGCCAGCTGGTTCTCAAAGACAGATGAATGATCCGGTTACCATCAATTGAATGTTCGAGAGTATGATATTGCAAAGACTGCTTTGCGTACACGTAATGGACGCTACGAGTCTCTCATTATGTCGTTTGGATTGACGAATGCTGCTGCAGCATTTATGGATTTGATGAACAGAGAATGTCAACCGATGTTGGACCGATCGGTGATTGTGTTTGTTGATGATATTTTGATTTATTCAAAGGACGAGGGGGACCATGCTTGTCACGTAAGTAAGGTATTGGAGATTCTGAGGAAAGAAAAACTTTATGCTAAGTTCTCCAAATGCGCCTTCGGGTTACTAGAAGTACAGTTTCTGGGTCACGTGGTGAACCCAGAAGGCATTATGGTAGATCCATCTAAAGTTGAAACGGTTATGAATTGGAGCCCTCCGAAGTCACCGACGGAAATACACAGTTTTCTTGTTTGGCCGGTTACTATCGGAGATTTATTCAAAACTTCTCCAAGATAGCGACGCCACTGACGAAGCTCACGAAGAAAGATGTAAAGTACGAATGGGGCCCGAACCAAGAACAAGCGTTTTCAGCGCTAAAGGAGAGACTTACCCAAGCTCCTGTTTTAGCACTGTCGGATGGAAATGATGATTTTGTTGTCTATACTGATGCATCACGACAAGGTTTGGGATGTGTACTGAAGCAAAGGGGAAGGGTGATAGCTTATGCATGAAAGTATGCTAAATATGATGAATGCATGATAGGGAGTTACGATGATGAACTGTATGATAACATGGTATGGTGATAGTTATACATGTTATGCTATGATGAGATCCTAGGCTGCTAGGATGAAAGTAAGATGTATGATATGATGAACAGATACTAGTGTGACATGTTTGTGATGCCATGATGTTATAATACGATGATATGATACTAGTATAACGTGCTATGATGATTCCTTTGATATAGTAAATTGATATGATGAAGTGATGCTAGCATGAAATGTTTATGATAACATGATGAATGATGTTATGATGCTAGCATGAAATGTATGATGATTATAGTGAATGATTATTTGATGCGAATATACCATGTATGATGAAGAGACGATGATCCCACACTTGTTAAGAAGAAAGATGGAAGCATGCGAACGTGTATAGACTACCAAGAACTAAATAAGTTGACAGTAAAGAACATGTATCCTCTCCCTAGGATTGACGATTTGTTCGATCAATTACAAGGTGCAAGCTGGTTCTCAAAGACAGATGTATGGTCCCGTTACCATCTGTTGAATGTTCGGCAGTATGATATTGCAAAGACTGCTTTGCGTACACGTTATGGACACTACGAGTCTCTCGTTTTGTCGTTTGGATTGACGAATGCTGCTGCAGCATTTATGGATTTGATGAACAGAGAATGTCAACCGATGTTGGACCGATCGGTGATTGTGTTTGTTGATGATATTTTGATTTATTCAAAGGACGAGGGGGACCATGCTTGTCACGTAAGTAAGGTATTGGAGATCCTTAGGAAAGAAAAACTTTATGCTAAGTTCTCCAAATGCGCCTTCGGGTTACTAGAAGTACAGTTTCTGGGTCACGTGGTGAACCCAGAAGGCATTATGGTAGATATATCTAAAGTTGAAACGGTTATGAATTGGAGCCCTCCGAAGTCACCGACGGAAATACACAGTTTTCTTGTTTGGCCGGTTACTATCGGAGATTAATTAAAAACTTCTCCACGATAGCGACGCCACTGACGAAGCTCACGCAGAAAGATGTAAAGTACGAATGGGGCCCGAACCAAGAACAAGAGTTTTCAGCGCTAAAGGAGAGACTTACCCAAGCTCCTGTTTTAGCACTGTCGGATGGAAATGATGATTTTTTTTGTGTATACTGATGCATCACGACAAGGTTTGGGATGTGTACTGAAGCAAAGGGGAAGGGTGATAGCTTAAGCATGAAAGTATGCTAAATATGATGAATGCATGGTAGGGAGTTACGATGATGAACTGTATGATAACATGCTATGATGATAGTTATACATGTTATGCTATGATGAGATCCTAGGCTGCTAGGATGAAAGTAAGATGTATGATATGATGAACAGATACTAGTGTGACATGTTTGTGATGCCATGATGTTATAATACGATGATATGATACTAGTATAACGTGCTATGATGATTCCTTTGATATAGGAAATTGATATGATGAAGTGATGCTAGTATGAAATGTTTATGATAACATGATGAATGATGTTATGATGCTAGGATGAAATGTATGATGATTATAGTGAATGATTATTTGATGCGAATATACCATGTATGATGAAGAGACGATGATCCCACTCTTGTTAAGAAGAAAGATGGAAGCATGCGAACGTGTATAGACTACCGGGAACTGAATAAGTTGACCGTAAAGAACATGTATCCTCTCCCTAGGATTTACGATTTGTTCGATCAATTGAAAGGTGCAAGCTGGTTCTCAAAGACAGATGAATGATCCGGTTACCATCAATTGAATGTTCGAGAGTATGATATTGCAAAGACTGCTTTGCGTACACGTAATGGACACTACGAGTCTCTCATTATGTCGTTTGGATTGACGAATGCTGCTGCAGCATTTATGGATTTGATGAACAGAGAATGTCAACGGATGTTGGACCGATCGGTGATTGTGTTTGTTGATGATATTTTGATTTATTCAAAGGACGAGGGGGACCATGCTTGTCACGTAAGTAATGTATTGGAGATCCTGAGGAAAGAAAAACTTTATGCTAAGTTCTCAAAATGCGCCTTCGGGTTACTAGAAGTACAGTTTCTGGGTCACGTGGTGAACCCAGAAGGCATTATGGTAGATCCATCTAAAGTTGAAACGGTTATGAATTGGAGCCCTCCGAAGTCACCGACGGAAATACACAGTTTTCTTGTTTGGCCGGTTACTATCGGAGATTAATTCAAAACTTCTCCACGATAGCGACGCCACTGAGGAAGCTCACGAAGAAAGAGGTAAAGTACGAATGGGGCCCGAACCAAGAACAAGCGTTTTCAGCGCTAAAGGAGAGACTTACCCAAGCTCCTGTTTTTGCACCGTCGGATGGAAATGATGATTTTGTTGTGTATACTGATGCCTCACGACAAGGTTTGGGATGTGTACTGAAGCAAAGGGGAAGGGTGATAGCTTATGCATGAAAGTATACTAAATATGATGAATTCATGATAGGGAGTTACGATGATGAACTGTATGGTAACATGCTATGATGATAGTTATACATGTTATGCTATGATGAGATCCTAGGCTGCTAGGATGAAAGTAAGATGTATGATATGATGAACAGATACTAGTGTGACATGTTTGTGATGCCATGATGTTATAATACGATGATATGATACTAGTATAACGTGCTAAGATGATTCCTTTGATATAGGAAATTGATATGATGAAGTGATGCTAGCATGAAATGTTTATGATAACATGATGAATGATGTTATGATGCTAGCATGAAATGTATGATGATTATAGTGAATGATTATTTGATGCGAATATACCATGTATGATGAAGAGACGACGATCCCACACTTGTTAAGAAGAAAGATGGAAGCATGCGAACGTGTGTAGACTACCGGGAACTGAATAAGTTGACCGTAAAGAACATGTATCCTCTCCCTAGGATTTACGATTTGTTCGATCAATTGAAAGGTGCAAGCTGGTTCTCAAAGACAGATGAATGATCCGGTTACCATCAATTGAATGTTCGAGAGTATGATATTGCAAAGACTGCTTTGCGTACACGTAATGGACACTACGAGTCTCTCATTATGTCGTTTGGATTAACGAATGCTGCTGCAGCATTTATGGATTTGATGAACAGAGAATGTCAACGGATGTTGGACCGATCGGTGATTGTGTTTGTTGATGATATTTTGATTTATTCAAAGGACGAGGGGGACCATGCTTGTCACGTAAGTAAGGTATTGGAGATCCTGAGGAAAGAAAAACTTTATGCTAAGTTCTCCAAATGCGCCTTCGGGTTACTAGAAGTACAGTTTCTGGGTCACGTGGTGAACCCAGAAGGCATTATGGTAGATCCATCTAAAGTTGAAACGGTTATGAATTGGAGCCCTCCGAAGTCACCGACGGAAATACACAGTTTTCTTGTTTGGCCGGTTACTATCGGAGATTAGTTCAAAACTTCTCCACGATAGCGACGCCACTGAGGAAGCTCACGAAGAAAGACGTAAAGTACGAATGGGGCCCGAACCAAGAACAAGCGTTTTCAGCGCTAAAGGAGAGACTTACCCAAGCTCCTGTTTTAGCACTGTCGGATGGAAATGATGATTTTGTTGTGTATACTGATGCATCACGACAAGGTTTGGGATGTGTACTGAAGAAAAGGGGAAGGGTGATAGCTTATGCATGAAAGTATACTAAATATGATGAATTCATGATAGGGAGTTACGATGATGAACTGTATGATAACATGCTATGATGATAGTTATACATGTTATGCTATGATGAGATCCTAGGCTGCTAGGATGAAAGTAAGATGTATGATATGATGAACAGATACTAGTGTGACATGTTTGTTATGCCATGATGTTATAATACGATGATATGATACTAGTATAACGTGCTAAGATGATTCCTTTGATATAGGAAATTGATATGATGAAGTGATGCTAGCATGAAATGTTTATGATAACATGATGAATGATGTTATGATGCTAGCATGAAATGTATGATGATTATAGTGAATGATTATTTGATGCGAATATACCATGTATGATGAAGAGACGACGATCCCACACTTGTTAAGAAGAAAGATGGAAGCATGCGAACGTGTGTAGACTACCGGGAACTGAATAAGTTGACCGTAAAGAACATGTATCCTCTCCCTAGGATTTACGATTTGTTCGATCAATTGAAAGGTGCAAGCTGGTTCTCAAAGACAGATGAATGATCCGGTTACCATCAATTGAATGTTCGAGAGTATGATATTGCAAAGACTGCTTTGCGTACACGTAATGGACACTACGAGTCTCTCATTATGTCGTTTGGATTAACGAATGCTGCTGCAGCATTTATGGATTTGATGAACAGAGAATGTCAACGGATGTTGGACCGATCGGTGATTGTGTTTGTTGATGATATTTTGATTTATTCAAAGGACGAGGGGGACCATGCTTGTCACGTAAGTAAGGTATTGGAGATCCTGAGGAAAGAAAAACTTTATGCTAAGTTCTCCAAATGCGCCTTCGGGTTACTAGAAGTACAGTTTCTGGGTCACGTGGTGAACCCAGAAGGCATTATGGTAGATCCATCTAAAGTTGAAACGGTTATGAATTGGAGCCCTCCGAAGTCACCGACGGAAATACACAGTTTTCTTGTTTGGCCGGTTACTATCGGAGATTAGTTCAAAACTTCTCCACGATAGCGACGCCACTGAGGAAGCTCACGAAGAAAGACGTAAAGTACGAATGGGGCCCGAACCAAGAACAAGCGTTTTCAGCGCTAAAGGAGAGACTTACCCAAGCTCCTGTTTTAGCACTGTCGGATGGAAATGATGATTTTGTTGTGTATACTGATGCATCACGACAAGGTTTGGGATGTGTACTGAAGAAAAGGGGAAGGGTGATAGCTTATGCATGAAAGTATACTAAATATGATGAATTCATGATAGGGAGTTACGATGATGAACTGTATGATAACATGCTATGATGATAGTTATACATGTTATGCTATGATGAGATCCTAGGCTGCTAGGATGAAAGTAAGATGTATGATATGATGAACAGATACTAGTGTGACATGTTTGTTATGCCATGATGTTATAATACGATGATATGATACTAGTATAACGTGCTAAGATGATTCCTTTGATATAGGAAATTGATATGATGAAGTGATGCTAGCATGAAATGTTTATGATAACATGATGAATGATGTTATGATGCTAGCATGAAATGTATGATGATTATAGTGAATGATTATTTGATGCGAATATACCATGTATGATGAAGAGACGACGATCCCACACTTGTTAAGAAGAAAGATGGAAGCATGCGAACGTGTGTAGACTACCGGGAACTGAATAAGTTGACCGTAAAGAACATGTATCCTCTCCCTAGGATTTACGATTTGTTCGATCAATTGAAAGGTGCAAGCTGGTTCTCAAAGACAGATGAATGATCCGGTTACCATCAATTGAATGTTCGAGAGTATGATATTGCAAAGACTGCTTTGCGTACACGTAATGGACACTACGAGTCTCTCATTATGTCGTTTGGATTAACGAATGCTGCTGCAGCATTTATGGATTTGATGAACAGAGAATGTCAACGGATGTTGGACCGATCGGTGATTGTGTTTGTTGATGATATTTTGATTTATTCAAAGGACGAGGGGGACCATGCTTGTCACGTAAGTAAGGTATTGGAGATCCTGAGGAAAGAAAAACTTTATGCTAAGTTCTCCAAATGCGCCTTCGGGTTACTAGAAGTACAGTTTCTGGGTCACGTGGTGAACCCAGAAGGCATTATGGTAGATCCATCTAAAGTTGAAACGGTTATGAATTGGAGCCCTCCGAAGTCACCGACGGAAATACACAGTTTTCTTGTTTGGCCGGTTACTATCGGAGATTAATTCAAAACTTCTCCACGATAGCGACGCCACTGAGGAAGCTCACGAAGAAAGACGTAAAGTACGAATGGGGCCCGAACCAAGAACAAGCGTTTTCAGCGCTAAAGGAGAGACTTACCCAAGCTCCTGTTTTAGCACTGTCGGATGGAAATGATGATTTTGTTGTGTATACTGATGCATCACGACAAGGTTTGGGATGTGTACTGAAGAAAAGGGGAAGGGTGATAGCTTATGCATGAAAGTATACTAAATATGATGAATTCATGATAGGGAGTTACGATGATGAACTGTATGATAACATGCTATGATGATAGTTATACATGTTATGCTATGATGAGATCCTAGGCTGCTAGGATGAAAGTAAGATGTATGATATGATGAACAGATACTAGTGTGACATGTTTGTTATGCCATGATGTTATAATACGATGATATGATACTAGTATAACGTGCTAAGATGATTCCTTTGATATAGGAAATTGATATGATGAAGTGATGCTAGCATGAAATGTTTATGATAACATGATGAATGATGTTATGATGCTAGCATGAAATGTATGATGATTATAGTGAATGATTATTTGATGCGAATATACCATGTATGATGAAGAGACGACGATCCCACACTTGTTAAGAAGAAAGATGGAAGCATGCGAACGTGTGTAGACTACCGGGAACTGAATAAGTTGACCGTAAAGAACATGTATCCTCTCCCTAGGATTTACGATTTGTTCGATCAATTGAAAGGTGCAAGCTGGTTCTCAAAGACAGATGAATGATCCGGTTACCATCAATTGAATGTTCGAGAGTATGATATTGCAAAGACTGCTTTGCGTACACGTAATGGACACTACGAGTCTCTCATTATGTCGTTTGGATTAACGAATGCTGCTGCAGCATTTATGGATTTGATGAACAGAGAATGTCAACGGATGTTGGACCGATCGGTGATTGTGTTTGTTGATGATATTTTGATTTATTCAAAGGACGAGGGGGACCATGCTTGTCACGTAAGTAAGGTATTGGAGATCCTGAGGAAAGAAAAACTTTATGCTAAGTTCTCCAAATGCGCCTTCGGGTTACTAGAAGTACAGTTTCTGGGTCACGTGGTGAACCCAGAAGGCATTATGGTAGATCCATCTAAAGTTGAAACGGTTATGAATTGGAGCCCTCCGAAGTCACCGACGGAAATACACAGTTTTCTTGTTTGGCCGGTTACTATCGGAGATTAATTCAAAACTTCTCCACGATAGCGATGCCACTGAGGAAGCTCACGAAGAAAGACGTAAAGTACGAATGGGGCCCGAACCAAGAACAAGCGTTTTCAGCGCTAAAGGAGAGACTTACCCAAGCTCCTGTTTTAGCACTGTCGGATGGAAATGATGATTTTGTTGTGTATACTGATGCATCACGACAAGGTTTGGGATGTGTACTGAAGAAAAGGGGAAGGGTGATAGCTTATGCATGAAAGTATGCTAAATATGATGAATGCATGATAGGGAGTTACGATGATGAACTGTATGATAACATGCTATGATGATAGTTATACATGTTATGCTATGATGAGATCCTAGGCTGCTAGGATGAAAGTAAGATGTATGATATGATGAACAGATACTAGTGTGACATGTTTGTGATGATGCCATGATGTTATAATACGATGATATGATACAAGTATAACGTGCTATGATGATTCCTTTGATATAGGAAATTGATATGATGAAGTGATGCTTGCATGAAATGTTTATGATAACATGATGAATGATGTTATGATGCTAGCATGAAATGTATGATGATTATAGTGAATGATGATTTGATGCGAGTATACCATGTATGATGAAGAGACGATGATCCCACACTTGTTAAGAAGAAAGATGGAAGCATGCGAACTTGTATTGACTACCAGGAACTGAATAAGTTGACAGTAAAGAACATGTATCCTCTCCCTAGGATTGACGATTTGTTCGATCAATTACAAGGTGCAAGCTGGTTCTCAAAGATAGATGTATGGTCCCGTTACCATCTGTTGAATGTTCGACAGTATGATATTGCAAAGACTGCTTTGCGTACACGTTATGGACACTACGAGTCTCTCGTTATGTCGTTTGGATTGACGAATGCTGTTGCAGCATTTATGGATTTGATGAACAGAGAATGTCAACCGATGTTGGATCGATCCGTGATTGTGTTTGTTGATGATATTTTTATTTACTCAAAGGACGATTGGGACTATGCTTGCCATGTAAGTAAGGTATTGGAGATCCCGAGGAAAGAAAAACTTTATGCTAAGTTCTCCAAATGCGCCTTCTGGTTACTAGAAGTACAGTTTCCAGGTCACGTGGTGAACCCAGAAGGCATTATGGTAGATCCATCTAAAGTTGAAACGGTTATGAATTGGAGCCCTCCGAAGTCACCGACGGAAGTACACAGTTTTCTTGTTTGGCTGGTTACTATCGGAGATTTATTCAAGCCTTCTCCAAGATAGCGACGCCACTGACGAAGCTCACGAAGAAAGATGTAAAGTACGAATGGGGCCCGAACCAAGAACAAGCGTTTTCAGCGCTAAAGGAGATACTTACCCAAGCTCCTGTTTTAGGACTGTCGGATGGAGATGATGATTTTGTTGTGTATGCTGATGCATCACGACAAGGTTTGGAATGTGTACTGAAGCGAAGGGGAAGGGTGATAGCTTATGCATGAAAGTATGCTAAATATGATGAACGCATGATAGGGAGTTACGATGATGAACTGTATGATAACATGCTATGATGATAGTTATACATGTTATGCTATGATGAGAGCCTAGGCTCCTAGGATAAAAGTAAGATGTATGATATGATGAATAGATACTAGTGTGACATGTTTGTGATTCCATGATGTTATAATACGATGATATGATACTAGTATAACGTGCTATGATGATTCCTTTGATATAGGAAATTGATAGGATGAAGTGATGCTAGCATGAAATGTTTATGATAACATGATGAATGATGTTTTGATGCTAGCATGAAATGTATGATGATTATAGTGAATGATGATATGATACGAGTATTCCATGTATGATGAAGGGAGGATGATCCCGCACTTGTTCAGAAGAAAGGTGGAAGCATGAGAACGTGTATAGACTCCCAGGAACTGAATAAGTTGACCGTAAAGAACATGTATCCTCTCCCTAGGATTTACGATTTGTTCGATCAATTGAAAGGTGCAAGCTGGTTCTCAAAGATAGATGTATGATCCGGTTACAATCAATTGAATGTTCGAGAGTATGATATTGCAAAGACTGCTTTGCGTACACGTAATGGACACTACGAGTGTCTCGTTATGTCGTTTGGATTGACGAATGCTGCTGCAGCATTTATGGATTTGATGAACAGAGAATGTCAACCGATGTTGGACTGATCGGTGATTGTGTTAGTTGATGATATTTTTATTTATTCAAAGGACGAGGGGGACCATGCTTGTCACGCACGTAAGGTGTTGGAGATCCTGAGGAAAGAAAAGCTTTACGCTAAGTTCTCCAAATGCGCCTTCGGGTTACTAGAAGTACAGTTTCTGGGTCACGTGGTGAACCCAGAAGGCATTATGGTAGATCCATCTAAAGTTGAAACGGTTATGAATTGGAGCCCTCCGAAGTCACCGAGGGAATTACAAAGTTTTCTTGTTTGGCCGGTTACTATCGGAGATTTATTCAAAACTTCTCCAAGTTAGCGACGCCACTGACGAAGCTCACGAAGAAAGATGAAAATTACGAATGGGGCCCGAACCAAGAACAAGCGTTTTCAGCGCTAAAGGAGAGACTTACACAAGCTCCTGTCTTAGCACTGTCGGATGGAAATGATGATTTTGTTGTGTATACTGATGCATCACGACATGGTTTGGGATGTGTACTGAAGCAAAGGGGAAGGGTGATATCTTATGCATGAAAGTATGCTAAATATGATGAATGCATGATAGGGAGTTACGATGATGAACTGTATGATAACATGCTATGATGAGATCCTAGGCTGCTAGGATGAAAGTAAGATGTCTGATATAATGAATAGATACTAGTGTGACATGTTTGTGATGCCATGATGTTATAATACGATGATATGATACTAGTATAACGTGCTATGATGATTCCTTTGATATAGGAAATTGATATGATGAAGTGATGCTAGCATGAAATGTTTATGATAACATGATGAATGATGTTATGATGCTAGCATGAAATGTATGATGATTCTAGTGAATGATGATTTGATGCGAGTATAACATGTATGATGAATGGACGATGATCCCACAATTGTGAAGAAGAAAGATGGAAGCATGCGAACGTGTATAGACTACCGGGAACTGAATAAGTTGACCATAAAGAACATGTATCCTCTCCCTAGGTTTGACGATTTGTTCGATCAATTGAAAGGTGCAAGCTGGTTCTCAAAGATAGATGTATGATCCGGTTACCATCAGTTGAATGTTCGAGAGTATGATATTGCAAAGACTGCTTTGCGTACACGTTATGGACACTACGAGTCTCTCGTTATGTCGTTTGGATTGACGAATGCTGCTGCAGTATTTATGGATTTGATGAACAGAGAATGTCAACCGATGTTGGACCGATCGGTGATTGTGTTTGTTGATGATATTTTGATTTAATCAAAGGACGAGGGGGACCATGCTTGCCATGTAAGTAAGGTATTGGAGATCCTGAGGAAAAAAAAATTTTATGCTAAGTTCTCCAAATGCGCCTTTGGGTTACTAGAAGTACAGTTTCTGGGTCACGTGGTGAACCCAGAAGGCATTATGGTACATCCATCTAAAGTTGAAACGGTTATGAATTGGAGCCCTCCGAAGTCACCGACGGAAGTACACAGTTTTCTTGTTTGGCCGGTTACTATCGGAGATTTATTCTAAACTTCTCCAAGATAGCGACGCCACTGACGAAGCTCACGAAGAAAGATGTAGAGTACGAATGGGGCCCGAACCAAGAACAAGCGTTTTCAGCGCTAAAGGAGAGACTTACCCAAGCTCCTGTTTTAGCACTGTCGGATGGAAATGATGATTTTGTTGTGTATACTGATGCATCACGACAAGGTTTGGGATGTGTACTGAAGAAAAGGGGAAGGGTGATAGGTTATGCATGAAAGTATGCTAAATATGATGAATGCATGATAGGGACTAACGATGATGAACTGTATGATAACATGCTATGATGATAGTTATACATGTTATGCTATGATGAGATCCTAGGCTGCTAGGATGAAAGTAAGATGTATGTTATGATAAACAGATACTAGTGTGACATGTTTGTGATGCCATGATGTTATAATACGATGATATGATACTAGTATAACGTGCTATGATGAGTACTTTGATATAGGAAATTGATATGATGAAGTGATGCTAGCATGAAATGTTTATGATAAGATGATGAATGATGTTATGATGCTAGCATGAAATGTATGATAATTATAGTGAATGATGATTTGATGCGAGTATACCATGTATGATGAAGAGACGATGATCCCACACTTGTTAAGAAGAAATATGGAAGCATGCGAACGTGTATAGACTACCAGGAACTCAATAAGTTGACCATAAATAACATGTATCCTCTCCCTAGGATTGGCGATTTGTTCGATCAATTGAAAGGTGCAAGCTGGTTCTCAAAGATAGATGTATGGTCCGGTTACCATCTGTTGAATGTTCGAGAGTATGATATTGCAAAGACTGCTTTGCGTACACGTTATGGACACTACGAGTCTCTCGTATGTCGTTTGGATTGACGAATGCTGCTGTAGCATTTATGGATTTGACGAACAGAGAATGTCAACCGACGTTGGACCGATTGGTGATTGTGTTTGTTGATGATATTTTGATTTACTCAAAGGACGAGGGGGACCATGCTTGCCTCGTAAGTAAGGTATTGGAGATCCTGAGGAAAGAAAAAGTTTATGCTAAGTTCTCCAAATGCGCCTTCTGGTTACTAGAAGTACAGTTTCTGGGTCACGTGGTGAACCCAGAAGGCATTATGGTAGATCCATCTAAAGTTGAAACGGTTATGAATTGGAGCCCTCCGAAGTCACCGACAGAAGTACACAGTTTTCTTGTTTGGCCGGTTACTATAGGAGATTTATTCAAGACTTCTCCAAGATAGCGACGCCACTGACGAAGCTCACGATGAAAGATGTAAAGTACGAATGGGGCCCGAACCAAGAACAAGCGTTTTCAGCGCTAAAGGAGAGACTAACCCAAGCTCCTGTTTTAGCACTGTTGGATGGAAATGATGATTTTGTTGTGTATAGTGATGCATCACGACAAGGTTTGGGATGTGTACTGAAGCAAAGGGGAAGGGTGATAGCTTAAGCTTGAAAGTATGCTAAATATAATGAATGCATGATAGGGAGTTACGATGATGAACTGTATGATAACATGCTATGATGATAGTTATACATGTTATGCTATGATGAGATCCTAGGCTGCTAGGATGAAAGTAAGATGTATGATATGATGAATGATAGCATGACATGTTTATGATGCCATGCTATATGATATGATGAACAGATACTAGTGAGACATGTTTGTGATGCCATGATGTTATAATACGATGATATGATACTAGTATAACGTACTATGATGATTCCTCTGATATAGGAAATTGATATGATGAAGTGATGCTAATATGAAATGTTTATGATAACATGATGAATGATGTTATGATGCTAGCACGAAATGTATGATTATTATAGTGAATGAAGATATAATGCGAGTATACCATGTATGATGAATGGACGATGATCCCATACTTGTTAAGAAGAAAGATGGAAGCACGCGAACGTGTATTGGCTACCGGGAACTGAATAAGTTGACCATAAAGAACATGTATCCTCTCCCTGGGATTGAAGATTTGTTCGATCAATTGCAAGGTGCAAGCTGGTTCTCAAAGATAGATCTACGATCCGATTACCATCAGTTGAATATTCGAGAGCATGATATTCCAAAGACTACTTTGTGTACACGTTATGGACACTACTAGTCTCTCGTTATGTCGTTTGGATTGACGAATGCTGCTACAGCATTTAAGGATTTGATGAACAGAGTATGTCAACCGATGTTGGACCGATCGGTGATTGTGTTTGTTGATGATATTTTGATTTACTCAAAGAATGAGGGGGACCATGCTTGCCACGTACGTGAGGTATTGGAGATCCTGAGGAAAAAAAAACTTTATGCTAAGTTCTCCAAATGCGCCTTTGGGTTACTAGAAGTACAGTTTCTGGGTCACGTGGTGAACCCAGAAGGCATTATGCTGCATCCATCTAAAGTTGAAACGGTTATGAATTGGAGCCCTCCGAAGTCACCGACGGATGTACACAGTTTTCTTGTTTGGCCGGTTACTATCGGAGATTTATTCAAGACTTCTCCAAGATAGCGACGCCACTGACGAAGCTCACGAAGAAAGATGTAAACTACGAATGCGGCCCGAACCAAGAACAAGCGTTTTTAGCGCTAAAGGAGAGACTTACCCAAGCTCCTGTTTAGCACCGTCAGATGGAAATGATGATTTTGTTGTGTATGCTGATGCATCACGACAAGGTTTGGGATGTGTATTGAAGCAAAGGGGAAGGGTGATAGCTTATGCATGAAAGTATGCTAAATATGATGAATGCATGACAGGGAGTTAGGATGATGAACTGTATGATAACATGCTATGATGATAGTTATGCATGTTATGCTATGATGAGATCTTAGGCTGCTAGGATGAAAGTAAGATGTGTGATATGATGAATGATAGCATGACAAGTTTATGAGGCCATGCTATATGATATGTTGAACAGATACTAGTGTGACATGTTTGTGTTGCCATGACGTTATAATACGATTATATGATACTAGTATAATGTGCTATGATGATTCTTATGATATAGGAAATTGTTATGATGAAGTGATGCTAGTATGAAATGTTTATGATAACATGATGAATGATGTTATGATGCTAGCATGAAATGTATGATGATTATAGTGAATGATGATTTGATGCGAGTATACCATGTATGATGAAGAGACGATGATCCCACACTTGTTAAGAAGAAAGATGGAAGCATGCGAACGTGTATAGACTACCGGGAACTGAATAAGTTGACCGTAAAGAACATGTATCCTCTCCCTAGGATTGACGATTTGTTCGATCTATTGAAAGGTGCAAGCTGGTTCTCAAAGATAGATGTATGATCCGGTTACCATAAATTGAATGTTCGAGAGTATGATATTGCAAAGACTGCTTTGCGTACACGTTATGGACACTACGAGTCTCTCGTTATGTCATTTGGATTGACGAATGCTGCTGCAACATTTATGGATTTGATGAACAGAGAATGTCAACCGACGTTGGACCGATCGGTGATTGTGTTTGTTAATGATATTTTGATTTATTCGAAGGACGAGGGGGACCATGCTTGCCACGTAAGTAAGGTATTGGAGATCCTGAGGAAAGAAAAACTTTATGCTAAGTTCTCCAAATGCGCCTTCGGGTTACTAGAAGTACAGTTTCTGGGTCACGTGGTGAACCCAGAAGGCATTATGGTAGATCCATCTAAAGTTGAAACGGTTATGAATTGGAGCCTTCCGAAGTCACCGACGGAAGTACACAGTTTTCTTGTTTGGCCGGTTACTATCGGAGATTTATTCAAGACTTCTCCAAGATAGCGACGCCACTGACGAAACTCACGAAGAAAGCTGTAAAGTACGAATGGGGTCCGAACCAAGAACAAGCGTTTTCAGTGCTAAAGGACAGACTTACCCAAGCTCCTGTTTTAGGACTGTCGGATTGAAATGATGCTTTTGTTGTGTATGCTGATGCATCAAGACAAGGTTTGGGATGTGTACTGAAGCAAAGGGGAAGAGTGTTAGCTTATGCATGAAAGTATGCTAAATATGATGAATGCATGATTGGGAGTTACGATGATGAACTGTATGATAACATGCTATGATGATAGTTATACATGTTATGCTATGATTAGATCTTAGGCTGCTAGGTTGAAAGTAAGATGTATGATATGATGAATGATAGCATGACATGTTTATGAGGCCATGATATATGATATGATGAACAGATACTAGTGTGACATGTTTGTGATGCCATGATGTTATAATACGATGATATGATACCAGTATAACGTACTATGATGATTCCTCTGATATAGGAAATTGATGTGATGAAGTGATGCTAACATGAAATGTTTATGATAACATGATGAATGACGTTATGATGCTAGCACGAAATGTATGATTATTATAGTGAATGATGATATAATGCGAGTATATCATGTATGATGAATGGACGATGATCCCATACTTGTTAAGAAGAAAGATGGAAGCACGCGAACGTGTATTGGCTACCGGGAACTGAATAATTTGACCATAAAGAATAGGTATCCTCTCCCTAGGATTGAAGATTTGCTCGATCAATTGCAAGGTGCAAGCAGGTTCTCAAAGATAGATCTACGATCTAGTTACCATCAGTTGAATATTCTACAACAAGATATTCCAAAGACTGCTTTGCGTACACGTTGTGGACACTACGAGTCTCTCGTTATGTCGTTTGGAATCACGAATACTGCTGCAACATTTATGGATTTGATGAACACAGTATGTCAACCGATCGGTGATTGTGTTTGGTGATGATATTTTGATTTACTCAGAGAACAAGGGAGACCATGCTTGCCACGTACGTGAGGTATTGGATATCCTGAGGAAAGAAAAACTTTATGCTAAGTTCTACAAAGGCACCTTCTGGTTACGGGAAGTACAGTTTCTGGGTCACATGGTGAACCCAGAAGGCATTATGGTAGATCCAGCTAAAGTTGAGACAGTTATGAAATGGAGGCCTTCGAAGTCACCGACGGAAGTACACAGTTTTCTTGTTTGGCCGGTTACTATCGGAGATTTATTCAAGACTTCTCCAAGATAGCGATGCCACTAACGAAGCTCACGAAGAAAGATGTAAAGTACGAATGGGGCCCGAACCAAGAAAAAGCGTTTTCAGCGCTAAAGGAGAGACTTACCCAGGCTCCTGTTTTAGCACTGCCGGATGGAAATGATGGTTTTTTTGTGTATGCTGATGCATCACGACAAGGGTTGGGATGTGTACTGAAGCAAAGGGGAAGGGTGATAGCTTATTCATGAAAGTATGCTAAATATGATGAATGCATGATAGGGAGTTACGATGATGAACTGTATGATAACATGCTATGATGATAGTTATACATGTTATGCTATGATGAGATCCTAGGCTGCTAGGATGAAAGTAAGATGTATGATATGATGAATGCTAGCATGACATGTTTATGAGGCCATGCTATATGATATGATGAACTGATACTAGTGTGACATGTTTTTGATGCAATGATGTTATAATACGATGATATGATACTAGTATAACGTGCTATGATGATTCCTATGATATAGGAAATTGATATGATGAAGTGATGCTAGCATGAAATGTTTATGATAACACGATGAATGATGTTATGATGCTAGCACGAAGTGTGTGATAATTATAGTGTATGATGATATAATGCGAGTATACCGTGTATGATGAATGGAAGATGATCCCATACTTGTTAAGAAGAAATATGGAAGCACGCGAACGTGTATTGGCTACCGGGAACTGAATAAGTTGACCATAAAGAACAGGTATCCTCTCCATAGGATTGAAGATTTGTTCGATCAATTGCAAGGTGCAAGCTGGTTCTCAAAGATTTATCTACGATCCGGTTACCATCAGTTTAATATTCGAGAGTATGATATTGCAAAGACTGCTTTGCGAACACGTTATGGACATTACGAGTCTCTCGTTATGTCGTTTGGATTGACGAATGTTGCAGCAACATTTAAGGATTTGATGAACAGAGTATGTCAACCGATGTTGGATGGATCGGTGATTGTGTTTGTTGATGATATTTTGATATAATCAAAGGACGAGGGGGACCATGCTTGCCACGTAAGTAAGGTATTGGAGATCCTGAGGAAAGAAAAACTTTATGCTAAGTTCTCCAAATGCGCCTTCGGGTTACTAGAAGTACAGTTTCTGGGTCACGTGGTGAACCTAGAAGGCATTATGGTAGATTCATCTAAAGTTGAAACGGTTATGAATTGGAGCCCTCCGAAGTCACCGACGGAAGTACACAGTTTTCTTGTTTGGCCGGTTACTATCGGAGATTTATTCAAGACTTCTCCATGATGGCGACGCCACTGACGAAGCTCACGAAGAAAGATGTAAAGTACGAATGGGGCCCGAACCAAGAACAAACGTTTTCAGCGCTAAAGGAGAGACTTACCCAAGCTCCTTTTTATGACTGTCGGATGGAAATGATGATTTTGTTGTGTATGCTGATGCATCACGACAAGGGTTTGGATGTGTACTGATGCAGAGGGGAAGCGTGATAGCTTATGCAAGAAAGTATGCTAAATATGATGAATGCATGATAGGGAGTTACGATGATGAACTGTATGATAACAAGCTATGATGATAGTTATACATGTTATGCTATGATTAGATCTTAGGCTGCTAGGTTGAAAGTAAGATGTATGATATGATGAATGATAGCATGACATGTTTATGAGGCCATGCTATATGATATGATGAACAGATACTAGTGTGACATGTTTGTGATGCCATGATGTTATAATACGATGATATGATACCAGTATAACGTACTATGATGATTCCTCTGATATAGGAAATTGATGTGATGAAGTGATGCTAACATGAAATGTTTATGATAACATGATGAATGACGTTATGATGCTAGCACGAAATGTATGATTATTATAGTGAATGATGATATAATGCGAGTATATCATGTATGATGAATGGACGATGATCCCATACTTGTTAAGAAGAAAGATGGAAGCACGCGAACGTGTATTGGCTACCGGGAACTGAATAATTTGACCATAAAGAACAGGTATCCTCTCCCTAGGATTGAAGATTTGCTCGATCAATTGCAAGGTGCAAGCAGGTTCTCAAAGATAGATCTACGATCTAGTTACCATCAGTTGAATATTCTACAACAAGATATTCCAAAGACTGCTTTGCGTACACGTTGTGGACACTACGAGTCTCTCGTTATGTCGTTTGGATCACGAATACTGCTGCAACATTTATGGATTTGATGAACACAGTATGTCAACCGATGTTGGACCGATCGGTGATTGTGTTTGGTGATGATATTTTGATTTACTCAGAGAACAAGGGAGACCATGCTTGCCACGTACGTGAGGTATTGGATATCCTGAGGAAAGAAAAACTTTATGCTAAGTTCTACAAACGCACCTTCTGGTTACGGGAAGTACAGTTTCTGGGTCACATGGTGAACCCAGAAGGCATTATGGTAGATCCAGCTAAAGTTGAGACGGTTATGAAATGGAGGCCTTCGAAGTCACCGACGGAAGTACACAGTTTTCTTGTTTGGCCGGTTACTATCGGAGATTTATTCAAGACTTCTCCAAGATAGCGATGCCACTAAGGAAGCTCACGAAGAAAGATGTAAAGTACGAATGGGGCCCGAACCAAGAAAAAGCGTTTTCAGCGCTAAAGGAGAGACTTACCCAAGCTCCTGTTTTAGCACTGCCGGATGGAAATGATGGTTTTTTTGTATGCTGATGCATCACGACAAGGTTTGGGATGTGTACTGAAGCAAAGGGGAAGGGTGATAGCTTATTCATGAAAGTATGCTAAATATGATGAATGCATGATAGGGAGTTACGATGATGAACTGTATGATAACATGCTATGATGATAGTTATACATGTTATGCTATGATGAGATCGTAGGCTGCTAGGATGAAAGTAAGATGTATGATATGATGAATGCTAGCATGACATGTTTATGAGGCCATGCTATATGATATGATGAACTGATACTAGTGTGACATGTTTTTGATGCAATGATGTTATAATAGGATGATATGATACTAGTATAACGTGCTATGATGATTCCTATGATATAGGAAATTGATGTGATGAAGTGATGCTAGCATGAAATGTTTATGATAACACGATGAATGATGTTATGATGCTAGCACGAAGTGTGTGATAATTATAGTGTATGATGATATAATGCGAGTATACCGTGTATGATGAATGGAAGGTGATCCCATACTTGTTAAGAAGAAATATGGAAGCACGCGAACGTGTATTGGCTACCGGGAACTGAATAAGTTGACCATAAAGAACATGTATCCTCTCCATAGGATTGAAGATTTGTTCGATCAATTGCAAGGTGCAAGCTGGTTCTCAAAGATAGATCTACGATCCGGTTACCATCAGTTGAATATTCGAGAGTATGTTATTGCAAAGACTGCTTTGCGAACACGTTATGGACATTACGAGTCTCTCGTTATGTCGTTTGGATTGACGAATGTTGCAGCAACATTTAAGGATTTGATGAACAGAGTATGTCAACCGATGTTGGATGGATCGGTGATTGTGTTTGTTGATGATATTTTGATATAATCAAAGGACGAGGGGGACCATGCTTGCCACGTAAGTAAGGTATTGGAGATCCTGAGGAAAGAAAAACTTTATGCTAAGTTCTCCAAATGCGCCTTCGGGTTACTAGAAGTACAGTTTCTGGGTCACGTGGTGAACCTAGAAGGCATTATGGTAGATTCATCTAAAGTTGAAACGGTTATGAATTGGAGCCCTCCGAAGTCACCGACGGAAGTACACAGTTTTCTTGTTTGGCCGGTTACTATCGGAGATTTATTCAAGACTTCTCCATGATGGCGACGCCACTGACGAAGCTCACGAAGAAAGATGTAAAGTACGAATGGGGCCCGAACCAAGAACAAACGTTTTCAGCGCTAAAGGAGAGACTTACCCAAGCTCCTGTTTTATGACTGTCGGATGGAAATGATGATTTTGTTGTGTATGCTGATGCATCACGACAAGGGTTTGGATGTGTACTGATGCAGAGGGGAAGCGTGATAGCTTATGCAAGAAAGTAAGCTAAATATGATGAATGCATGATAGGGAGTTACGATGATGAACTGTATGATAACAAGCTATGATGATAGTTATACATGTTATGCTATGATTAGATCTTAGGCTGCTAGGTTGAAAGTAAGATGTATGATATGATGAATGATAGCATGACATGTTTATGAGGCCATGCTATATGATATGATGAACAGATACTAGTGTGACATGTTTGTGATGCCATGATGTTATAATACGATGATATGATACCAGTATAACGTACTATGATGATTCCTCTGATATAGGAAATTGATGTGATGAAGTGATGCTAACATGAAATGTTTATGATAACATGATGAATGACGTTATGATGCTAGCACGAAATGTATGATTATTATAGTGAATGATGATATAATGCGAGTATATCATGTATGATGAATGGACGATGATCCCATACTTGTTAAGAAGAAAGATGGAAGCACGCGAACGTGTATTGGCTACCGGAACTGAATAATTTGACCATAAAGAACAGGTATCCTCTCCCTAGGATTGAAGATTTGCTCGATCAATTGCAAGGTGCAAGCAGGTTCTCAAAGATAGATCTACGATCTAGTTACCATCAGTTGAATATTCTACAACAAGATATTCCAAAGACTGCTTTGCGTACACGTTGTGGACACTACGAGTCTCTCGTTATGTCGTTTGGAATCACGAATACTGCTGCAACATTTATGGATTTGATGAACACAGTATGTCAACCGATGTTGGACCGATCGGTGATTGTGTTTGGTGATGATATTTTGATTTACTCAGAGAACAAGGGAGACCATGCTTGCCACGTACGTGAGGTATTGGATATCCTGAGGAAAGAAAAACTTTATGCTAAGTTCTACAAACGCACCTTCTGGTTACGGGAAGTACAGTTTCTGGGTCACATGGTGAACCCAGAAGGCATTATGGTAGATCCAGCTAAAGTTGAGACGGTTATGAAATGGAGGCCTTCGAAGTCACCGACGGAAGTACACAGTTTTCTTGTTTGGCCGGTTACTATCGGAGATTTATTCAAGACTTCTCCAAGATAGCGATGCCACTAACGAAGCTCACGAAGAAAGATGTAAAGTACGAATGGGGCCCGAACCAAGAAAAAGCGTTTTCAGCGCTAAAGGAGAGACTTACCCAGGCTCCTGTTTTAGCACTGCCGGATGGAAATGATGGTTTTTTTGTGTATGCTGATGCATCACGACAAGGTTTGGGATGTGTACTGAAGCAAAGGGGAAGGGTGATAGCTTATTCATGAAAGTATGCTAAATATGATGAATGCATGATAGGGAGTTACGATGATGAACTGTATGATAACATGCTATGATGATAGTTATACATGTTATGCTATGATGAGATCCTAGGCTGCTAGGATGAAAGTAAGATGTATGATATGATGAATGCTAGCATGACATGTTTATGAGGCCATGCTATATGATATGATGAACTGATACTAGTGTGACATGTTTTTGATGCAATGATGTTATAATACGATGATATGATACTAGTATAACGTGCTATGATGATTCCTATGATATAGGAAATTGATATGATGAAGTGATGCTAGCATGAAATGTTTATGATAACACGATGAATGATGTTATGATGCTAGCACGAAGTGTGTGATAATTATAGTGTATGATGATATAATGCGAGTATACCGTGTATGATGAATGGAAGATGATCCCATACTTGTTAAGAAGAAATATGGAAGCACGCGAACGTGTATTGGCTACCGGGAACTGAATAAGTTGACCATAAAGAACAGGTATCCTCTCCCTAGGATTGAAGATTTGTTCGATCAATTGCAAGGTGCAAGCTGGTTCTCAAAGATAGATCTACGATCCGGTTACCATCAGTTGAATATTCGAGAGTATGATATTGCAAAGACTACTTTGCGAACACGTTATGGACATTACGAGTCTCTCGTTATGTCGTTTGGATTGACGAATGTTGCAGCAACATTTAAGGAATTGATGAACAGAGTATGTCAACCGATGTTGGATGGATCGGTGATTGTGTTTGTTGATGATATTTTGATTTAATCAAAGGACGAGGGGGACCATGCTTGCCACGTAAGTAAGGTATTGGAGATCCTGAGGAAAGAAAAACTTTATGCTAAGTTCTCCAAATGCGCCTTCGGGTTACTAGAAGTACAGTTTCTGGGTCACGTGGTGAACCTAGAAGGCATTATGGTAGATTCATCTAAAGTTGAAACGGTTATGAATTGGAGCCCTCCGAAGTCACCGACGGAAGTACACAGTTTTCTTGTTTGGCCTGTTACTATCGAAGATTTATTCAAGACTTCTCCATGATAGCGACGCCACTGACGAAGCTCACGAAGAAAGATGTAAAGTACGAATGGGGCCCGAACCAAGAACAAACGTTTTCAGCGCTAAAGGAGAGACTTACCCAAGCTCCTGTCTTATGACTGTCGGATGGAAATGATGATTTTGTTGTGTATGCTGATGCATCACGACAAGGGTTTGGATGTGTACTAATGCAGAGGGGAAGCGTGATAGCTTATGCAAGAAAGTATGCTAAATATGATGAATGCATGATAGGGAGTTACGATGATGAACTGTATGATAACAAGCTATGATGATAGTTATAGATGTTATGCTATGATGAGATCCTAGGCTGCTAGGACGAGAGTATGATGTTGATGTGATGAATGCTAGCATGAAATGTTTATGAGGCCATGATATATGATACGATGAATAGATACTAGTGTGACATGTTTGTCATGTCATGATGTTGTGATGCGATGATATTATACTAGTATAACGTGCTATGATGATTCCTATGATATAGGAAATTGATATGATGAAGTGATGCTAGCATGAAACGTTTATGATAACATGATGAATGATGTTATGATGCTAGCATGAAATGTATGATGATTATAGTGAATGATGATATGACGCGAGTATACCATGTATGATGAATGGACGATAATCCCATACTTGTTAAGAAGAAAGATGGAAGCATGCGAACGTGTATTGGCTACCAGGAACTGAATAAGTTGACCGTAAAGAACAGGTATCCTCTCCTGAGGATTGACGATTTGTTTGATCAATTGCAAGGTGCAAGCTCGTTCTCAAAGATAGATCTCCGATCCGGTTACCATCATTTGTAAGTTCGAGAGCATGATATTCCAAAGACTGCTTTCCGTACACGTTATGGACACTACGAGTATCTCGTTATGTCGTTTGGATTGTCGAATGCTGCTGCAGCATTTATTGATTTGATGAAGAGAGTATGTCAACTGATGTTGGACCGATCGGTGATTGTGTTTGTTGACGTTATTTTTATTTACTCAAAGACCGAGGGGGACCACGCTTGCCAAGTACATAGGGTAGTGGAGATCGTGAGGAAAGAAAAACTTTATGCTATGTTCTCTAAATGCGCCTTCTGGTTATGGGAAGTACACTTTCTGGGTCACGTGGTGAACCCAGAAGGCATTATGGTAGATCCAGCTAAAGTTGAAACAGTCATGAATCGGAGCCCTCCGAAGTTACCGACGGAAGTACGCAGTTTTCTTGGTTTGGCCGGTTACAATTGGAGATTTATTCAAGACATCTCCAAGATAGCGACGCCACTGACGGAGCTCCCGAAGAAAGATGTAAAGTACGAATGGGGCCCGAACCAATAACAAGCGTTTTCAGCGTTTTAGGAGAGACTTACCCAAGCTCCTCTTTTAGCACTGCCTGATGGAAATGATGATTTTGCTGTGTATGCTGATGCATCACGACAAGGGTTGGGATGTGTACTGATGCAAAGGAGAAGGGTGATAGCTTATGCATGAAAGTATGCTAAATACGATGAATGTATGACAGGGAGTTATGATGATGAACTGTATGATAACATGCTATGACGATAGTTATACATGTTATGCTATGATGAGATCCTAGGCTGCTAGGACGAAAGTATGATGTATGATATGATGAATGCTAGCATGAAATGTTTATGAGGCCATGATATAAGATACGATGAATAGATACTAGTGTGACATGTTTATGATGCCATGATGTTATGATACAATGGTATGATACTAGTATAACATGCTGTGATGATTCCTATGATATAGGAAGTTGATATGATGAAGTGATGCTAGTATGAAACGTTTATGATAACATGACGAATGATGTTATGATGCTATAATGAAATGTATGATGATTTTAGTGAATGATGATATGACGCAAGTATACCATGTATGATGAATGGACGATGATCCCATACTTGTTAAGAAGAAAAATGGAAGCATGCGAACGTGTATTGGCTACAAGGAACTGAATAAGTTGACCGTAAAGAACATGTATCCTCTCCCTAGGATTGAAGATTTGTTCGATCAATTGCAAGGTGCAAGCTCGTTCTCAAAGATAGATCTCCGATCCGGTTACCATCAGTTGAAATTTCGACAGCATGATATTCCAAAGACTGCTTTCCGTACACGTTATGGACACTACGAGTTTCTTGTTATGTCGTTTGGATTGACGAATGCTGCTCCAACATTTATGGATTTGATGAACAGAGTATGTCAACTGATGTTGGACCGATCGGTGATAGTTTTTATTGATGATATTTTGATTTACACAAAGAACAAGGGGGACCATGCTTGCCACGTACGTAAGGTACTGGAGATCCTGAGGAAAGAGAAACTTTATGCTAAGTTCTCCAAATGCGCCTTCTGGTTACTTGAAGTACAGTTTCTGGGTCACGTGGTGAACCGAGAAGGCATTATGGTAGATCCAGCTAAAGTTGACACAGTCATGAATCGGAGCCCTCCGAAGTCACCGACGGAAGTACGCAGCTTTCTTGGTTTGGCCGGTTACTATCGGAGATTTATTCAAGACTTCTCCAAGATAGTGACGCCACTGACGTAGCTCCCGAAAAAAGATGTAAAGTACGAATGGGGCCCGAACCAAGAACAAGCGTTTTCAGCACTATAGGAGAGACTTACCCTAGCTCCTGTTTTAGCAATACCGGATGGAAATGATGATTATGTTGTGTATGCTGATGCATCACGACAAGGGTTGGAATGTGTACTGATGCAAAGGGGAAGTGTGATAGCTTATGCATGAAAGTATGCTAACTATGATGAATGCATGATAGGGAGTTACGATGATGAACTGTATGATAACAAGCTATGATGATAGTTATACATGTTATGCTATGATGAGAACCTAGGCTGCAAGGACGAGAGTATGATGTTGATGTGATGAATGCTATCATGACATGTTTATGAGGCCATGATATATGATATGACGAATAGATATTGTTGTGACATTTTTGTGATGCCATGATGTTATGATACGAAGGTATGATACTAGTATAACGTGCTATGATGATTCCTATGATATAGGAAGTTGATATGATGAAGTGATGCTAGCATGAAGATATGATGCAGTGATGCTAGCATGAAACGTTTATGATAACATGACGAATGATGTTATGATGCTACCATGAAATGTATGATGATTATAGTGAATTATGATATGACGCGAGTATACCATTTATGATGAATGGACGATGATCCCATACTTGTTAAGAAGAAAGATGGAAGCATGCGAACGTGTACTGGCTACCAGGAACTGAATAAGGTGACCGTAAAGAACAGGTTTCCTCTCCTGAGGATTGATGATTTGTTCGATCTATTGCAAGGTGCAAGCTCGTTCTCAAAGATAGATCTTCGATCCGGTTACCATCATTTGTAAGTTCGACAGCATGATATTCCAAAGACTGCTTTCCGTACACGTTTTGGACACTACGAGTATCTCTTATGTCGTTTGGATTGACGAATGCTGCTGCAGCATTTATGGATTTGATGTAGAGAGTATGTCAACTGATGTTGGACCGATAGGTGATTGTGTTTGTTGATGATATTTTGATTTACTCAAAGAACGAGGGGGGCCATGCTTGCGACGTACGTAAGGTACTGGAGATCTTGAGGAAAGAAAAACTTTATGCTAAGTTCTCCAAATGCGCCTTCTGGTTACTAGAAGTACAGTTTCTGGATCACGTGGTGAACCGAGAAGGCATTATGGTAGATCCAGCTAAAGTTGACACAATCATGAATCGGAGCCCTCCGAAGTCACCGACGGAAGTACGCAGTTTTCTTGGTTTGGCCGGTTACTATCGGAGATTTATTCAAGACTTCTCCAAGATAGTGACGCCACTGACGGAGCTCCCGAAAAAAGATGTAAAGTACGAATGGGGCCCGAACCAAGAACAAGCGTTTTCAGCGCTATAGGAGAGACTTACCCAAGCTCCTGTTTTAGCACTGCCGGATGGAAATGATGATTTTGTTGTGTATGCTGATGCATCACCACAAGGTTTGGGATGTGTACTGATGCAAAGGGGAAGGGTGATAGCTTATGCATGAAAGTATGCTAAATATGATGAATGCGTGATAGGGAGTTACGATGATGAACTGTATGATAACATGCTACGATGATAGTTATACATGTTATGCTATGATGACATCCTAGGCTGCTAGGACGAAAGTATGATGTATGATATGATGAATGCTAGCATGAAATCTTTATGAGGCCATGATATATGATACGATGAATAGATACTAGTGTGTCATGTTTGTGACGCCATGATGTTATGATACGATGGGATGATACTAGTATAACGTGCTATGATGATTCCTATGATATAGGAAGTTGATATGATGAAGTGATGCTAGCATGAAACGTTTTTGATAACATGATGAATGATGTTATGGTGCTAGCATGAAATGTATGATGATTATAGTGAATGATGATATGACGCGAGTATACCATGTATGATGAATGGATGATGCTCTCATACTTGTTAAGAAGAATGATAGAAGCATGCGAACGTGTATTGGCTACCAGGAACTGAATAAGTTGACCGTAAAGAACAGGTATCCTCTCCCTAGGATTGACGATTTGTTCGATCAAATGCAAGGTGCAAGCTCGTTCTCATAGATAGATCTCCGATCCGGTTACCATCAGTTGAAAGTTCGAGAGCATGATATTCCAAAGACTGCTTTTCGTACACGTTATGGACACTACGAGTTTCTCGTTATGTCGTTTGGATTGACGAATGCTGCTGCAGCATTTATGGATTTGATGAACTGAGTATGTCAACTGATGTTGGACCGATCTGTGATAGTGTTTATTGATGATATTTTGATTTACTCAAAGAACGAGGGGGACCATGCTTGCCACGTACGTACGGTATAGGAGATCCTGAGGAAAAAAACTTTATGCTAAGTTCTTCAAATGCACCTTCTGGTTACTAGAAGTACAGTTTCTGGGTCACGTGGTGAACCCAGAAGGCATTATGGTAGATCCAGCTAAAGTTGAAACAGTCATGAATCAGAGCCCTCCGAAGTCACCGACGGAAGTACGCAGTTTTCTTGGTTTGGCCAGTTACTATCGGAGATTTATTCAAGACTTCTCCAAGATAGCGACGCCACTGACGGAGCTCCCGAAGAAAGATGTAAAGTACGAATGGGGCCCGAGCCAAGAACACGTGTTTTCAGCGCTATACGAGAGACTTACCCAAGCTCCTGTTTTAGCACTGTCGGATGGAAATGATATTTTGTTTTCTATGCTGATGCATCACGACAAGGGTTGGGATGTGTACTAATGCAAAGGGGAAGGGTGATAGCTTATTCATGAAAGTATGGTAAATATGATGAATGCATGATGGGGAGTTACGATGATGAACTGTATGATAACATGCTATGATGATAGTTATACATGTTATGCTATGATGAGATCCTAGGCTGCTAGGACGAAAGTATGTTGTATGATATGATGAATGCTAGCATGAAATGCTTATGAGGCCATGATATATGATACGATGAAGAGATAATAGTGTGACATGTTTGTGATGCCATGATGTTATGATACGATGATATGATACAAGTATAACGTGCTGTGATGATTCCTATGATATAGGAACTTGATATGATGAAGTGATGCTAGTATGAAACGTTTATGATAACATGATGAATGATGTTATGATGCTAGCATGAAATGTATGATGATTATAGTGAATGATGAATGAATCACGACAAGGGTTGTGATGATGATGAATCACGACAAGGGTTGGGATGTGTACTAATGCAAAGGGGAAGGGTGATAGCTTATGATAACATGCATGAAAGTATGCTAAATATGATGAATGCATGATGGGGAGTTACGATGATGAACTGTATGATAACATGCTATGATGATAGTTATACATGTTATGCTATGATGAGATCCTAGGCTGCTAGGACGAAAGTATGTTGTATGATACGATGAATGCTAGCATGAAATGTTTATGACACCATGATATATGATACGATGAATAGATACGAGTGTGACAAGTTTGTGATGCCATGATGTTATGATACGATGATATGATACAAGTATAACGTGCTATGATGATTCCTATGATATAGGAACTTGATATGATGAAGTGATGCTAGCATGAAACGCTTATGATAACATGATGAATGATGTTAGGATGCTAGCATGAAATGTATGATGATTATAGTGAATGATGATATGAAGCGATTATACCATGTATGATGAATGGACGATGATCCCATACTTGTTAAGAAGAAAGATGGAAGCATGCGAACGTGTATTGGCTACCAGGAACTGAATAAGTTGACCGTAAAGAACATGTATCCTCTCCCTAGGATTGACGATATGTTCGATCAATTGCAAGGTGCAAGCTCGTTCTCATAGATAGTTCTCTTATCCGGTTATCATCAGTTGAAAGTTCGAGAGGATGATATTCCAAAGACTGCTTTCCGTACACGTTATGGACACTACGAGTTTCTCGTTATGTCGTTTGGATTGACGAATGCTGCTGCAACATTTATGGATTTGAAGAACTGAGTATGTCAACTGATGTTGGACCGATCTGTGATAGTGTTTATTGATGATATTTTGATTTACCCAAAGAACGAGGGCGACCATGCTTGCCACGTACGTACGGTATAAGAGATCCTGAGGAAAAAAAACTTTATGCTAAGTTCTCCAAATGCACCTTCTGGTTAGTAGAAGTACAGTTTCTGGGTACGTGGTGAACCCAATAGGCATTATGGTAGATCCAGCTAAAGTTCAAACAGTCATGAATCGGAGCCCTCCGAAGTCACCGACGGAAGTACGCAGTTTTCGTGGTTTGGCCGGTTACTATCGGAGATTTATTCAAGACTCCTCCAAGATAGCGACGCCACTGACGGAGCTCCAGAAGAAAGATGTAAAGTACGAATGGGGCCCGAACCAAGAACAAGTGTTTTCAGCGCTATACGAGAGACTTACCCAAGCTCCTGTTTTAGAACTGTCGGATGGAAATGATATTTTGTGGTCTATGCTGATGCATCACGACAAGGGTTGGGATGAGTACTGATGCAAAGGGGAAGGGTGATAGCTTATGCATGAAAGTATGCTAAATATGATGAATGCATGACGGGGAGTTACGATGATGAACTGTATGATAACATGCTATGATGATAGTTATACATGTTATGCTGTGATGAGATCGTAGGCTGCTGGGACGAAAATTTGTTTTATGATATGATGAATGCTAGCATTAAATGTTTATGAGGCCATGATATATGATACGATGAATAGATACTGGTGTGACATGTTTGTGATGCCATGATGTTATTATACGATGGTGTGATACTAGTATAACGTGCTATGATGATTCCTATGATATAGGAAGTTGATATTATGAAGTGATGCTAGCATGAAACGTTTATGATAACATGATGAATGATGCTATGATGCTAGCATGAAATGTATGATGATTATAGTGAATGATGAAATGACGCGAGTATACCATGTATGATGAATGGACGATGATCCCATACTTGTTATGAAGAGAGATGGAAGCATGCGAACGTGTATTGGCTACCAGGAACTGAATAAGTTGACCGTAAAGAACAGGTATCCTCTCCCTAGGATTGACGATTTGTTCGATCAATTGCAAGGTGCAAGCTCGTTCTCATAGATAGATCTCCGAACCGGTTACCATTAGTTGAAAGTTTGAGAGCATGATATTCCAAAGACTGCTTTCCGTACACGTTATGGACACTACGAGTTTCTCGTTATGTCGTTTGGATTGACGAATGCTGCTGCAGCATTTATGGATTTGATGAACAGAGTATGTCAACTGATGTTGGACCGATCGGTGATAGTGTTTATTGATGATATTTTGATTTACTCAAAGAACGAGGGGGACCATGCTTGCCACGTACGTAAGGTATTGGAGACCCTGAGGAAAGAAAAACTTTATGCTAAGTTCTCCAAATGCGCCTTCTGGTTACTAGATGTACAGTTTCTAGGTCACGTGGTGAACCGAGAAGGCATTATCGTAGATCCAGCTAAAGTTGAAACAGTCATGAATCGGAATACGCAGTTTTCTTGATTTCGGCCAGGTTACTATCGGAGACTTTTTCTACTATCGGACTTCTTCTCCAAGATAGCGACGCCACTGATGGAGCTCCCGAAGAAAGATGTAAAGGACGAATGGGGCCCGAACCAAGAACAACTGTTTTCAGCGCTATAGGAGAGACTTACCCAAGCTCCTGTTTTAGCACTGCTGGATGGAAATGATGATTTTGTTGTGTATGCTGGTGCATCACGACAAGGGTTGGGATGTGTACTGATGCAAAGGGGAAGGGTGATAGCTTATGCATGAAAGTATGCTAAATATGATGAATGCATGATAGGGAGTTACGATGATGAACTGTAGGATAACATGCTCTGATGATAGTTATACATGTTATGCTATGATGAGATCCTAGGCTGCTAGGTCGAAAGTATGATGTATGATATGATGAATGCTAACATGAAATGTTTATGAGGCCATGATAAATGATACGATGAATAGATACTAGTGTGACATGTTTGTGATGCCATGATGTTATGATACGATGATATGATAGTAGTATAACGTGCTATGATGATTCCTATGATATAGGAAATTGATATGACGAAGTGATGCTAGCATGAAACGTTTATGATAACATGATGAATGATGTTATGATGCTAACATGAAATGTATGATGATTATAGTGAATGATGATATGACGCGAGTATACCATGTATGATGAATGGACGATGATCCGATACTAGTTAAAAGGAAAGATGGAAGCATGCGAACGTGTGTTGGCTACCAGGAACTGAATAAGTTGACCGTAAAGAACAGGTATCCTCTCCCTACGATTCACGATTTGTTCGATCAATTGCAAGGTGCAAGCTCGTTCTCAAAGATAGATGTCCGATCCGGTTACCATTAGTTGAAAGTTCGAGAGCATGATATTCCAAAGACTGCTTTCCGTACACGTTATGGACACTACGAGTTTCTCGTTATGTCGTTTGGATTGACGAATGCTGCTGCAGCATTTATGGATTTGATGAACAGAGTATGTCAACTGATGTTGGACCGATCGGTGATAGTGTTTATTGATGATATTTTGGTTTACTCAAAGAACGAGGGGGGCCATGCTTGCCATGTACGTAAGGTATTGGAGACCCTGAGGAACGAAAAACTTTATGCTAAGTTCTCCAAATGCGCCTTCTGGTTACTAGAAGTACAATTTCTGGGTCACGTGGTGAAAACCAGAAGCCAATATCGTAGATCCAGCTAAAGTTGAAACAGTCACGAATCGGAGCCTTCCGAAGTCACCGACGGAAGTACGCAGTTTTCTTGGTTTGGCCGGTTACTATCGGAGACTTTTTCAAGACTTCTCCAAGATAGCGACACCACTGCCGGAGCTCCCGAAGAAAGATGTAAAGGACGAATGGGGCCCGAACCAAGAACAAGCGTTTTCAGCTCTATAAGAGAGACTTACCCAAGCTCATGTTTTTGCTCTGCCGGATGGAAATGATGATTTTGTTGTGTATGCTGATGCATCACGACAAGGGTTGGGATGTGTACTGATGCAAAGGGGAATGGTGATAGTTTAAGCATGAAAGTATGCTAAATATGATGAACACATGATAGGGAGTTACGATGATCAACTGTATGATAACAAGCTATGATGATAGGCTGCTAGGATGAAAGTATGATGTATGTTATGATGAATGCTAGCATGAAATGTTTATGAGGCCATGATATATGATACGATGAATAGATACTAGTGCGACATGTTTGTGATGCAATGATGTTATGATACGATGATATGATACAAGTATAACGTGCTATGATGATTCCTATGATATAGGAAATTGATATGACGAAGTGATGCTAGCATGAAACGTTTATGATAACATGACGAATGATGTTATGATGCTAACATGAAATGTATGATGATTAAAGTGAATGATGATATGACGCATGTAAACCATGTATGATGAATGGACGATGATCCCATACTAGTTAAAAGAAAGATGGAAGCATGCGAACGTGTATTGGCTACCAGGAACTGAATAAGTTGACCGTAAAGAACAGGTATCCTCTCCCTAGGATTGACGATTTGTTCGATCAATTGCAAGGTGCAAGCTCGTTCTCAAAGATAGATCTCCGATCCAGTTACCATTAATTGAAAGTTCGAGAGCATGATATTCCAAAGACTTCTTTCCGTACACGTTATGGACACTACGAGTTTCTCGTTATGTCGTTTGGATTGACGAATGCTGCTGCAACATTTATGGATTTGATGAACATAGTATGTCAACTAATGTGGGACCGATCGGTGATAGTGTTTATTGATGATATTTTGATTTACTCAAAGAACGAGGGGACCATGCTTGCCACGTACGTAAGGTATTGGAGACCCTGAGGAAAAAAAAACTTTATGCTAAGTTCTCCAAATGTACCTTCTAGTTACTAGAAGTGCAGTTTCTGGGTCACGTGGTGAACCTAGAAGGCATTATGGTAGATCCAACTAAAGTTGAAACAATCATGAATCAGAGCCCTCCGAAGTCACCGACGGAAGTACGCAATTTTCTTGGTTTGGCCGGTTACTATCGAAGATTTATTCAAGACTTCTCCAAGATAGCGACGCCACTGACGGAGCTCCCGAAGAAAGATGTAAAGTACGAATGGGGCCCGAACCAAGAACAAGTGTTTTCAGCGCCATATGAGAGACTTACCCAAGCTCCTGTTTTAGCAATGTCGGATGGAAATGATATTTTGTTGTCTATGCTGATGGATCACGAAAAGGGTTGGGATGTGTACTGATGCAAAGGGGAAGGGTGATAGCTTATGCATGAAAGTATGCTAAATATGATGAATGCATGATGGGGAGTTACGATGATGAACTGTATGATAACATGCTATGATGATAGTTATACATGTTATGCTATGATGAGATCCTATGATGCTAGGACGAACGTATGATGTATGATATGATGAATGCTAGCATGAAATGTTTATGAGGCCATGATATATGATACGATGAATAGATACTAGTGTGACATGTTTGTGATGCCATGATGTTATGACACGATGATATGATACTAGTATAACGTGTTATGATGATTCCTATGATATAGGAAATTGATATGATGAAGTGATGCTAGCATGAAACGTTTATGATATCATGATGAATGATGCTAGCATGAAATGTATGATGATTATAGTGAATGATGATATGACGCGAGTAAACCATGTATGATGAATGGACGATGATCCCATACTTGTTAAGAAGAAAGATAGAAGTATGTGAACGTGTATTGGCTACCAGGAACTGAATAAGTTGACCGTAAAGAACAGGTATCCTCTCCCTAGGATTGACGATTTGTTCGATCAATTGCAAGGTGCAAGCTCGTTCTCAAAGATAGATCTCCGATCCAGTTACCATTAATTGAAAGTTCAAGAGCATGATATTCCAAAGACTTCTTTCCGTACACGTTATGGACACTACGAGTTTCTCGTTATGTCGTTTGGATTGACGAATGCTGCTGCAGCATTTATGGATTTCATGAACAGAGTATGTCAACTGATGTTGGACCGATCGGTGATAGTGTTTATTGATGATATTTTGATTTACTCAAAGAACGAGGGGGACCATGCTTGCCACGTACGTAAGGTATTGGAGACCCTGAGGAAAGAAAAACTTTATGCTAAGTTCTCCAAATGCGCCTTCAGGTTACTAGATGTACAGTTTCAGGGTCACGTGGTGAAGGCAGAAGGCATTATCGTAGATCCAGCTAAAGTTGAAACAGTCATGAATCGGAGTCCTCCGAAGTCACCGACGGAAATATGCAGTTTTCTTGATTTGGCCGGTTACTATCGGAGACTTTTTCAAGACTTCTCCAAGATAGCGACGCCACTGACGGAGCTCCCGAAGAAAGATGTAAAGGACGAATGGGGCCCGAACCAAGAACAAGCGTTTTGAGCGCTATAGGAGAGACTTACCCAAGTTCCTGTTTTAGCACTGCCGGATGGAAATGATGATTTTGTTGTGAAAGCTGGTGCATAACGACAAGGGTTGGGATGTGTACTGATGCAAAGGGGAAGGGTGATAGCTTATGCATGAAAGTATGCTAAATATGATGAATGCATGATAGGGAGTTACGATGATGAACTGTAGGATAACATGCTCTGATGATAGTTATACATGTTATGCTATGATGAGATCCTAGGCTGCTAGGTCGAAAGTATGATGTATGATATGATGAATGCTAGCATGAAATGTTTATGAGGCCATGATATATGATACGATGAATAGATACTAGTGTGACATGTTTGTGATGCCATGATGTTATGATACGATGATATGATACTAGTATAACGTGCTATGATGATTCCTATGATATAGGAAATTGATATGATGAAGTGATGCTAGCATGAAACGTTTATGATAACATGATGAATGATGTTATGATGCTAGCATGAAATGTATGATGATTATAGTGAATGATGATATGACGCGAGTATACCATGTATGATGAATGGACGATGATCCCATACTAGTTAAAAGAAAGATGGAAGCATGCGAACGTGTATTGGCTACCAGGAACTGAATAAGTTGACCGTAAAGAACAGGTATCCTCTCCCTAGGATTGACGATTTGTTCGATCAATTGCAAGGTGCAAGCTCGTTCTCAAAGATAGATCTCCGATCCGGTTACCATTAATTGAAAGTTCGAGAGCATGATATTCCAAAGACTTCTTTCCGTACACGTTATGGACACTACGAGTTTCTCGTTATGTCGTTTGGATTGACGAATGCTGCTGCAGCATTTATGGATTTGATGAACAGAGTATGTCAACTGATGTTGGACCGATCGGTGATAGTGTTATTGATGATATTTTGATTTACTCAAAGAACGAGGGGGCCATGCTTGCCACGTACGTAAGGTATTGGAGACCCTGAGGAACGAAAAACTTTATGCTAAGTTCTCCAAATGCGCCTTCTGGTTACTAGAAGTACAATTTCTGGGTCACGTGGTGAAAACCAGAAGCCAATATCGTAGATCCAGCTAAAGTTGAAACAGTCACGAATCGGAGCCTTCCGAAGTCACCGACGGAAGTACGCAGTTTTCTTGGTTTGGCCGGTTACTATCGGAGACTTTTTCAAGACTTCTCCAAGATAGCGACACCACTGCCGGAGCTCCCGAAGAAAGATGTAAAGGACGAATGGGGCCCGAACCAAGAACAAGCGTTTTCAGCTCTATAAGAGAGACTTACCCAAGCTCATGTTTTTGCTCTGCCGGATGGAAATGATGATTTTGTTGTGTATGCTGATGCATCACGACAAGGGTTGGGATGTGTACTGATGCAAAGGGGAATGGTGATAGCTTATGCATGAAAGTATGCTAAATATGATGAATGCATGATAGGGAGTTACGATGATGAACTGTATGATAACATGCTATGATGATAGTTATACATGTTATGCTATGATGAGATCCTAGGCTGCTAGGATGAAAGTATGATGTATGATATGATGAATGCTAGCATGAAATGTTTATGAGGCCATGATATATGATACGATGAATAGATACTAGTGCGACATGTTTGTGATGCCATGATGTTATGATACGATGATATGATACTAGTATAACGTGCTATGATGATTCCTATGATATAGGAAATTGATATGATGAAGTGATGCTAGCATGAAACGTTTATGATAACATGATGAATGATGTTATGATGCTAGCATGAAATGTATGATGATTATAGTGAATGATGATATGACGCGAGTATACCATGTATGATGAATGGACGATGATCCCATACTAGTTAAGAAGAAAGATGGAAGCATGCGAACGTGTGTTGGCTACCAGGAACTGAATAAGTTGACCGTAAAGAACAGGTATCCTCTCCCTAGGATTGACGATTTGTTCGATCAATTGCAAGGTGCAAGCTCGTTCTCAAAGATAGATCTCCGATCCGGTTACCATTAGTTGAAAGTTCGAGAGCATGATATTCCAAAGACTTCTTTCCGTACACGTTATGGACACTACGAGTTTCTCGTTATGTCGTTTGGATTGACGAATGCTGCTGCAACATTTATGGATTTGATGAACATAGTATGTCAACTAATGCTGGACCGATCGGTGATAGTGTTTATTGATGATATTTTGATTTACTCAAAGAACGAGGAGGACCATGCTTGCCACGTACGTAAGGTATAAGAGGTCCTGAGGAAAAAAAAAACTTTATGCTAAGTTCTCCAAATGTACCTTCTAGTTACTAGAAGTGCAGTTTCTGGGTCACGTGGTGAACCTAGAAGGCATTATGGTAGATCCAACTAAAGTTGAAACAATCATGAATCAGAGCCCTCCGAAGTCACCGACGGAAGTACGCAGTTTTCTTGGTTTGGCCGGTTACTATCGGAGATTTATTCAAGACTTCTCCAAGATAGCGACGCCACTGACGGAGCTCCCGAAGAAAGATGTAAAGTACGAATGGGGCCCGAACCAAGAACAAGTTTTTTCAGCGCCATATGAGAGACTTACCCAAGCTCCTGTTTTAGCACTGTCGGATGGAAATGATATTTTGTTGTGTATGCTGATGCATCACGAAAAGGGTTGGGATGTGTACTGATGCAAAGGGGAAGGGTGATAGCTTATGCATGAAAGTATGCTAAATATGATGAATGCATGATGGGAGTTACGATGATGAACTGTATGATAACATGCTATGATGATAGTTATACATGTTATGCTATGATGAGATCCTAGGCTGCTAGGACGAAAGTATGATGTATGATATGATGAATGCTAGCATGAAATGTTTATGAGGCCATGATATATGATACGATGAATAGATACTAGTGTGACATGTTTGTGATGCCATGATGTTATGATACGATGATATGATACTAGTATAAAGTGCTATGATGATTCCTATGATATAGGAAATTGATATGATGAAGTGATGCTAGCATGAAACGTTTATGATAACATGATGAATGATGCTATGATGCTAGCATGAAATGTATGATGATTATAGTGAATGATGATATGACGCGAGTAAACCATGTATGATGAATGGACGATGATCCCATACTTGTTAAGAAGAAAGATAGAAGCATGTGAACGTGTATTGGCTACCAGGAACTGAATAAGTTGACCGTAAAGAACAGGTATCCTCTCCCTAGGATTGACGATTTGTTCGATCAATTGCAAGGTGCAAGCTCGTTCTCAAAGATAGATCTCCGATCCGGTTACCATCAGTTGAAAGTTCGAGAGCATGATATTCCAAAGACTGCTTTCCGTACACGTTATGGACACTACGAGTTTCTCGTTATGTCGTTTGGATTGACGAATGCTGCTGCAGCATTTATGGATTTGATGAACAGAGTATGTCAACTGATGTTGGACCGATCGGTGATAGTGTTTATTGATGATATTTTGATTTACTCAAAGAACGAGGGGGACCATGCTTGCCACGTACGTAAGGTATTGGAGACCCTGAGGAAAGAAAAACTTTATGCTAAGTTCTCCAAATGCGCCTTCTGGTTACTAGATGTACAGTTTCTAGGTCACGTGGTGAACCGAGAAGGCATTATCGTAGATCCAGCTAAAGTTGAAACAGTCATGAATCGGAGCCCTCCGAAGTCACAGACGGAAATACGCAGTTTTCTTGATTTGGCCGGTTACTATCGGAGATTTTTCAAGACTTCTCCAAGATAGCGACGCCACTGACGGAGCTCCCGAAGAAAGATGTAAAGGACGAATGGGGCCCGAACCAAGAACAAGCGTTTTCAGCGCTATAGGAGAGACTTACCCAAGCTCCTGTTTTAGCACTGCCGGATGGAAATGATGATTTTGTTGTGTATGCTGGTGCATAACGACAAGGGTTGGGATGTGTACTGATGCAAAGGGGAAGGGTGATAGCTTATGCATGAAAGTATGCTAAATATGATGAATGCATGATAGGGATTTATGATGATGAACTGTAGGATAACATGCTCTGATGATAGTTATACATGTTATGCTATGATGAGATCCTAGGCTGCTAGGTCGAAAGTATGATGTATGATATGATGAATGCTAACATGAAATGTTTATGAGGCCATGATATATGATACGATGAATAGATACTAGTGTGACATGTTTGTGATGCCATGATGTTATGATACGATGATATGTTAGTAGTATAACGTGCTATGATGATTCCTATGATATAGGAAATTGATATGACGAAGTGATGCTAGCATGAAACGTTTATGATAACATGATGAATGATGTTATGATACTAACATGAAATGTATGATGATTATAGTGAATGATGATATGACGCGAGTATACCATGTATGATGAATGGACGATGATCCGATACTAGTTAAAAGGAAAGATGGAAGCATCCGAACGTGTGTTGGCTACCAGGAACTGAATTAGTTGACCGTAAAGAACAGGTACCCTCTCCCTACGATTCACGATTTGTTCCATCAATTGCAAGGTGCAAGCTCGTTCTCAAAGATAGATGTCCGATCCGGTTACCATCAGTTGAAAGTTCGAGAGAACGATATTCCAAAGACTGCTTTCCGTACACTTTATGGACACTACGAGTTTCTCGTTATGTCGTTTGGATTGACGAATGCTGCGGCAGCATTTATGGATTTGATGAACAGAGTATGTCAACTGATGTTGGACCGATCGGTGATAGTGTTATCGATGATATTTTGATTTACTCAAAGAACGAGGGGGCCATGCTTGCCACGTACGTAAGGTATTGGAGACCCTGAGGAAAGAAAAACTTTATGCTAAGTTCTCCAAATGCGCCTTTTGGTTACTAGAAGTATAGTTTCTGGGTCACGTGGTGAACCTAGAAGGCATTATCGTAGATCCAGCTAAAGTTGAAACAGTCATGAATCGGAGCCCTCCGAAGTCACCGACGGAAGTACGCAGTTTTCTTGGTTTGGCCGGTTACTATCGGAGACTTTTTCAAGACTTCTCCAAGATAGCGACACCATTTCCGGAGCTCCCGAAGAAAGATGTAAAGGACGAATGGGGCCCGAACCAAGAACAAGCGTTTTCAGCGCTATAAGAGAGACTTACCCAAGCTCATGTTTTAGCACTGCCGGATGGAAATGATGATTCTGTTGTGTATGCTGATGCATCACGACAAGGGTTCGGATGTGTACTGATGCAAAGGGGAATGGTGATAGCTTAAGCATGAAAGTATGCTAAATATGATGAATGCATGATAGGGAGTTACGATGATCAACTGTATGATAACATGCTATGATGATAGTTATACATGTTATGCTATGATGAGATCCTAGGCTGCTAGGATGAAAGTATGATGTATGATATGATGAATGCTAGCATGAAATGTTTATGAGGCCATGATATATGATACGATGAATAGATACTAGTGCGACATGTTTGTGATGCCATGATGTTATGATACGATGATATGATACTAGTATAACGTGCTATGATGATTCCTATGATATATGAAATTGATATAAAGAAGTGATGCTAGCATGAAACGTTTATGATAACATGATGAATGATGTTATGATGCTAACATGAAATGTATGATGATTAAAGTGAATGATGATATGACGCAAGTATACCATGTATGATGAATGGACGATGATCCGATACTAGTTAAAAGGAAAGATGGAAGCACGCGAACGTGTGTTGGCTACCAGGAACTGAATAAGTTGACCGTAAAGAACATGTATCCTCTCCCTACGATTCACGATTTGTTCGATCAATTGCAAGGTGCAAGCTCGTTCTCTAAGATAGATGTCCGATCCGGTTACCATCAGTTGAAAGTTCGAGAGCACGATATTCCAAAGACTGCTTTCCGCACTCTTTATGGACTCTACGAGTTTCTCGTTATGTCATTTGGATTGACGAATGCTGCTGCAGCATTTATGGATTTGATGAACAGAGTATGTCAACTAATGCTGGACCGATCGGTGATAGTGTTTATTGATGATATTTTGATTTACACAAAGAACGAGAAGGACCATGCTTGCCACGTACGTAAGGTATAAGAGGTCCTGAGGAAGAAAAAACTTTATGCTATGTTCTCCAACTGCACCTTCTAGTTACTAGAAGTACAGTTTTTGGGTCACGTGGTGAACCTAGAAGGCATTATGGTAGATCCAACTAAAGTTGAAACAATCATGAATCGAAGCCCTCCGAAGTCACCGACGGAAGTACGCAATTTTCTTGGTTTGGCCGGTTACTATCAGAGATTTATTCAAGACTTCTCCAAGATAGCGACGCCACTGACGGAGCTCCCGAAGAAAGATGTAAATACGAATGGGGCCCGAACCAAGAACAAGTTTTTTCAGCGCCATATGAGAGACTTACCCAAGCTCCTGTTTTAGCACTGTCGGATGGAAATGATATTTTGTTGTCTATGCTGATGGATCACGAAAAGTGTTGGGATGTGTACTGATGCAAAGGGGAAGGGTGATAGCTTATGCATGAAACTATGCTAAATATGATGAATGCATGATGGGTAGTTACGATGATGAACTGTATGATAACATGCTATGATGATAGTTATACATGTTATGCTATGATGAGATCCTAGGATGCTAGGACGAACGTATGATGTATGATATGATGAATGCTAGCATGAAATGTTTATGAGGCCATGATATATGATACGATGAATAGATACTAGTGTGACATGTTTGTGATGCCATGATGTTATGACACGATGATATGATACTAGTATAAAGTGCTATGATGATTCCTATGATATAGGAAATTGATATGATGAAGTGATGCTAGCATGAAACGTTTATGATAACATGATGAATGATGCTATGATGCTAGCATGAAATGTATGATGATTATAGTGAATGATGATATGACGCGAGTAAACCATGTATGATGAATGGACGATGATCCCATACTTGTTAAGAAGAAAGATAGAATGCATGTGTACGGCTACCAGGCTAACCAGAACTAAGTTGACCGTAAAGAACAGGTATCCTCTCCCTAGGATTGACGATTTGTTCGATCAATTGCAAGGTGCAAGCTCGTTCTCAAAGATAGATCTCCGATCCGGTTACCATCAGTTGAAAGTTCGAGAGCATGATATTCCAAAGACTGCTTTTCGTACACGTTATGGACACTACGAGTTTCTCGTTATGTCGTTTGGATTGACGAATTATGTTGCAACATTTATGGATTTGATGAACAGAGTATGTCAACTGATGTTGGACCGATCGGGGATAGTGTTTATTGATGATATTTTGATTTACTCAAACAACGTGGGGGACCATGCTTGCCACGTACGTAAGGTATTGGAGACCTTGAGGAACAAAAAACTTTATCCTAAGTTCTCCAAATGCGCCTTTTAGTTACTAGAAGTACAGTTTCTGGGTCACGTGGTGAACCCAGAAGGCATTATCGTAGATCCAGCTAAAGTTGAAACAGTCATGAATCGGAGCCCTCCGAAGTCACCGACGGAACTACGCAGTTTTCTTGATTTGGCCGGTTACTATCGGAGACTTTTTCAAGACTTCTCCAAGACAGCGACGCCACTGACGGAGCTCCCGAGGAAAGATGTAAAGGACGAGTGGGGGCCGAACAAAGAACAAGTGTTTTCAGTGCTATAGGAGAGACTTACCCAAGCTCCTGTTTTAGACTGTCGGATGGAAATGATGATTTTGTTGTGTATGCTGATGCATCGCGACAAGGGTTGGGATGTGTACTGATGCAAAGGGGAAGGGTGATAGCTTAAGCATGAAAGTATGCTAAATATGATGAATGCATGATAGGGAGTTATGATGATGAACTGTATGATAACATGCTATGATGATAGTTATACATGTTATGCTATGATGAGATGCTAGGCTGCTAGGATAAAAGTATGATGTATGATATGATGAATGCTAGCATGAAATGTTTATGAGGCCATGATATATGATACGATGAATAGATACTAGTGTGACATGTTTGTGATGCCATGATGTTATGATACGATGATATGATACTAGTATAACGTGCTATGATGATTCCTATGATATAGGAAATTTATATGACGAAGTGATGCTAGCATGACACGTTTATGATAACATGATGAATGATGTTATGATGCTAGCATCAAATGTATGATGATTATAGTGAATGATGATATGACGTGAGTATACCATGTATGATGAATGAACGATGATCCCATACTTGTTAAGAAGAAAGATGGAAGCATGCGAACGTGTATTGGCTACCAGGAACTGAATAAGTTGACCGTAAAGAACATGTATCCTCTCCCTAGGATTGACGATTTGTTCGATCAATTGCAAGATGCAAGCTTGTTCTCAAAGATAGATCTCCGATCCCGTTACCATCAGTTGAAAGTTCGAGAGCATGATATTCCAAATACTGCTTTTCGTACACGTTATGGACACTACGAGTTTCTCGTTATGTCGTTTGGATTGACGAATGATGGTGCAGCATTTACGGATTTGATGAACAGAGTATGTCAACTGATGTTTGACCGATCGGTGATAGTGTTTATTGATGATATTTTGATTCACTCAAGTCACCGACGGAAGTACGCAGTTTTCTTGATTTGGCCGGTTACTATCGGAGACTTTTTCAAGACTTCTCCAAGACAGCGACGCCACTGACGGAGCTCCCGAGGAAAGATGTAAAGGACGAATGGGGGCCGAACCAAGAACAAGGGTTTTCAGCGGTATAGGAGAGACTTACCCAAGCTCCTGTTTTAGCACTGCCGGATGGAAATGATGATTTTGTTGTGTATGCTGATGCATCACGACAAGGGTTGGGATGCGTACTGATGCAAAGGGGAAGGGTGATAGCTTAAGCATGAAAGTATGCTAAATATGATGAATGCATGATACGGAGTTACGATGATGAACTGTATGATAACATGCTATGATGATAGTTATACATGTTATGCTATGATGAGGTGCTAGGCTGCTAGGATAAAAGTATGATGTATGATATGATGAATGCTAGCATGAAATGTTTATGAGGCCATGATATATGATATGATGAATAGATACTAGTGTGACATGTTTGTGATGCCATGATATTATGATACGATGATATGATACTAGTATAACGTGCTATGATGATTCCTTTGATATAGGAAATGGATATGATGAAGTGATGCTAGCATGACACGTTTATGATAACATGATGAATGATGTTATCACGCTAGCATCAAATGTATGATGATTATAGTGAATCATGATATGACGTGAGTATACCATGTATGATGAATGGACGATGATCCCATACTTGTTAAGAAGAAAGATGGAAGCATGCGAACGTGTATTGGCTCACAGGAACTGAATAAGTTGACCGTAAAGAACAGGTATCCTCTCCCTAGGATTGACGATTTGTTCGATCAATTGCAAGATGCAAGCTCGTTCTCAAAGATAGATCTCCGATCCGGTTACCATCAGTTGAAAGTTCGAGAGCATGATATTCCAAATACCGCTTTTCGTACACGTTATGGACACTACGAGTTTCTCGTTATGTCGTTTGGATTGACGAATGATGGTGCGGCATTTATGGATTTGATGAATAGAGTATGTCAACTGATGTTGGACCGATCGGTGACAGTGTTTATTGATGATATTTTGATTCACTCAAGTCACCGACGGAAGTACGCAGTTTTCTTGATTTGGCCGGTTACTATCGGAGACTTTTTCAAGACTTCTCCAAGACAGCGACGCAACTGTCGGAGCTCCCGAGGAAAGATGTAAAGGACGAATGGAAGCCGAACCAAGAAAAAGCGTTTTCAGTGGTATAGGAGAGACTTACCCAAGCTCCTGTTTTAGCACTGCCGGATGGAAATGATGATTTTGTTGTGTATGCAGATGCATCACGACAAGGGTTGGGATGCGTACTGATTCAAAGGGGAAGGGTGATAGCTTAAGCATGAAAGTATGCTAAATATGATGAATGCATGATACGGAGTTACGATGATGAACTGTATGATAACATGCTATGATGATAGTTATACATGTTATGCTATGATGAGATGCTAGGCTGCTAGGATAAAAGTATGATGTATGATATGATGAATGCTAGCATGAAATGTTTATGAGGCCATGATATATGATACGATGAATAGATACTAGTGTGACATGTTTGTGATGCCATGATGTTATGACACGATGATATGATACTAGTATAAAGTGCTATGATGATTCCTATGATATAGGAAATTGATATGATGAAGTGATGCTAGCATGAAACGTTTATGATAACATGATGAATGATGCTATGATGCTAGCATGAAATGTATGACGATTATAGTGAATGATGATATGACGTGAGTAAACCATGTATGATGAATGGACGATGATCCCATACTTGTTAAGAAGAAAGATAGAAGCATGTGAACGTGTATTGGCTACCAAGAACTGAATAAGTTGACCGTAAAGAACATGTATCCTCTCCCTAGGATTGACGATTTGTTCGATCAATTGCAAGGTGCAAGTACGTTCTCAAAGATAGATCTCTGATCCGGTTACCATCAGTTGAAAGTTCGAGAGCATGATATTCCAAATACCGCTTTTCGTACACGTTATGGACACTACGAGTTTCTCGTTATGTCGTTTGGATTGACGAATGATGTTGTAGCATTTATGGATTTGATGAACAGAGTATGTCAACTGACGTTGGACCGATCGGTGATAGTGTTTATTGATGATATTTTGATTTACTCAAACAACGTGGGGGACCATGCTTGCCACGTACGTAAGGTATTGGAGACCTTGAGGAACAAAAAACTTTATCCTAAGTTCTCCAAATGCGCCTTTTGGTTACTAGAAGTACAGTTTCTGGGTCACGTGGTGAACCCAGAAGGCATTATCGTAGATCCAGCTAAAGTTGAAACAGTCATGAATCGGAGCCCTCCGAAGTCACCGACGGAACTACGCAGTTTTCTTGGTTTGGCCGGTTACTATCGGAGACTTTTTCAAGACTTCTCCAAGACAGCGACGCCACTGACGGAGCTCCCGAGGAAAGATGTAAAGGACGAATGGGGGCCGAACAAAGAACAAGTGTTTTCAGTGCTATAGGAGAGACTTACCCAAGCTCCTGTTTTAGACTGCCGGATGGAAATGATGGTTTTGTTGTATATGCTGATGCATCACGACAATGGTTGGGATGTGTACTGATGCAAAGGGGAAGGGTGATAGCTTAAGCATGAAAGTATGCTAAATATGATGAATGCATGATATGGAGTTACGATGATGAACTGTATGATAACATGCTATGATGATAGTATACATGTTATGCTATGATGAGATCCTAGGCTGCTAGGACGAAAGTATGACGTATGATATGATGAATGCTAGAATGAAATGTTTATGAGGCCATGATATATGATACGATGAATAGATACTAGTGTGACATGTTTGTGATGCCATGATGTTATGATACGATGATATGATACTAGTATAACGTGCTATGATGATTCCTATGATATAGGAAATTGATATGATGAAGTGATGCTAGCATGACACGTTTATGATAACATGATGAATGATGTTATGATGCTAGCATCAAATGTATGATGATTATAGTGAATCATGATATGACGTGAGTATACCATGTATGATGAATGGACGATGATCCCATACTTGTTAAGAAGAAAGATGGAAGCATGCGAACGTGTATTGGCTACCAGGAACTGAATAAGTTGACCGTAAAGAACAGGTATCCTCTCCCTAGGATAGACGATTTGCTCGATCAATTGCAAGGTGCAAGCTCGTTCTCAAAGATAGATCTCCGATCCGGTTACCATCAGTTGAAAGTTCGAGAGCATGATTTTGCAAAGACTGCTTTCCGTACACGTTATGGACACTACGAGTTTCTTGTTACGTCGTTTGGATTGACGAATGATGGTGCAGTATTTATTGATTTGATGAACAGAGTATGTCAACTGATGTTGGACCGATCGGTGATAGTGTTTATTGATGATATTTTGATTCACTCAAGTCACCGACGGAAGTACGCAGTTTTCTTGATTTGGCCGGTTACTATCGGAGACTTTTTCAAGACTTCTCCAAGACAGCGACGCCACTGACGGAGCTCCCGAGGAAAGATGTAAAGGACGAATGGGGGCCGAACCAAGAACAAGCGTTTTCAGCGGTATAGGAGAGACTTACCCAAGCTCCTGTTTTAGCACTGCCGGATGGAAATGATGATTTTGTTGTGTATGCTGATGCATCACGACAAGGGTTGGGATGCGTACTGATGCAACTGGGAAGGGTGATAGCTTAAGCATGAAAGTATGCTAAATATGATGAATGCATGATACGGAGTTACGATGATGAACTGTATGATAACATGCTATGATGATAGTTATACGTGTTATGCTATGATGAGATGCTAGGCTGCTAGGATAAAAGTATGATGTATGATATGATGAATGCTAGCATGAAATGTTTATGAGGCCATGATATATGATACGATGAATAGATACTAGTGTGACATGTTTGTGATGCCATGATGTTATGATACGATGATATGATACTAGTATAACGTGCTATGATGATTCCTATGATATAGGAAATGGATATGATGAAGTGATGCTAGCATGACACGTTTATGATAACATGATGAATGATGTTATCACGCTAGCATCAAATGTATGATGATTATAGTGAATCATGATATGACGCGAGTATACCATGTATGATGAATGGACGATGATCCCATACTTGTTAAGAAGAAAGATGGAATCATGCGAACGTGTATTGGCTCGCAGGAACTGAATAAGTTGACCGTAAAGAACAGGTATCCTCTCCCTAGGATTGACGATTTGTTCGATCAATTGCAAGATGCAAGCTCGTTCTCAAAGATAGATCTCCGATCCGGTTACCATCAGTTGAAAGTTCGAGAGCATGATATTCCAAATACTGCTTTTCGTACACTTTATGGACACTACGAGTTTCTCGTTATGTCGTTTGGATTGACGAATGATGGTGCAACATTTATGGATTTGATGAATAGAGTATGTCAACTGATGTTGGACCGATCGGTGACAGTGTTTATTGATGATATTTTGATTTACTCAAGTCACCGACGGAAGTACGCAGTTTTCTTGATTTGGCCGGTTACTATCGGAGACTTTTTCAAGACTTCTCCAAGACAGCGACGCAACTGTCGGAGCTCCCGAGGAAAGATGTAAAGGACGAATGGAGGCCGAACCAAGAACAAGCGTTTTCAGTGGTATAGGAGAGACTTACCCAAGCTCCTGTTTTAGCACTGCCGGATGGAAATGATGATTTTGTTGAGTATGCTGATGCATCACGACAAGGGTTGGGATGCGTACTGATGCAAAGGGGAAGGGTGATAGCTTAAGCATGAAAGTATGCTAAATATGATGAATGCATGATACGGAGTTACGATGATGAACTGTATGATAACATGCTATGATGATAGTTATACATGTTATGCTATGCTGAGATGCTAGGCTGCTAGGATAAAAGTATGATGTATGATATGATGAATGCTAGCATGAAATGTTTATGAGGCCATGATATATGATACGATGAATAGATACTAGGGTGACATGTTTGTGATGCCATGATGTTATGATACGATGATATGATACTAGTATAGCGTGCTATGATGATTCCTATGATATAGGAAATGGATATGATGAAGTGATGCTAGCATGACACGTTTATTATAACATGATGAATGATGTTATGACGCTAGCATCAAATGTATGATGATTATAGTGAATCATGATATGACGTGAGTATACCATGTATGATGAATGGACGATGATCCCATACTTGTTAAGAAGAAAGATGGAAGCATGCGAACGTGTATTGGCTCCCAGGAACTGAATAAGTTGACCGTAAAGAACAGGTATCCTCTCCCTAGGATTGACGATTTGTTCGATCAATTGCAAGGTGCAAGCCCGTTCTCAAAGATAGATCTCCGATCCGGTTACCATGAGTTGAAAGTTCGAGAGCATGATATTCCAAAGACTGCTTTTCGTACACGTTATGGACACTACGAGTTTCTCGTTATGTCGTTTGGATTGACGAATGATGTTGTAGCATTTATGGATTTGATGAACAGAGTATGTCAACTGATGTTGGACCGATCGGTGATAGTGTTTATTGATGATATTTTGATTTACTCAAAGAACTAGGGCGACCATGCTTGCCACATACATAAGGTATTGGAGACCTTGAGGAACGAAAAACTTTATGCTAAGTTCTCCAAATGCGCCTTTTGGTTACTAGAAGTACAGTTTCTCGGTCACGTGGTGAACCCAGAAGGCATTATCGTAGATCCAGCTAAAGTTGAAACAGTCACGAATCGGAGCCCTCCGAAGTGACCGACGGAAGTACGTAGTTTTCTTGGTTTGGCCGGTTACTATCTGAGACTTTTTCAAGACTTCTCCAAGACAGCGACGCCACTGACGGAGCTCCCGAGGAAAGATGTAAAGGACGACTGGGGGCCGAACAAAGAACAAGTGTTTTCAGTGCTATAGGAGAGACTTACCCAAGATCCTGTTTTAGACTGCGGGATGGAAATGATGGTTTTGTTGTGTATGCTGATGCATCACGACAAGGGTTGGGATGTGTACTGATGCAAAGGGGAAGGGTGATAGCTTAAGCATGAAAGTATGCTAAATATGATGAATGCATGATAGGGAGTTACGATGATGAACTGTATGATAACATGCTATGATGATAGTTATACATGTTATTCTATGATGAGATGCTAGGCTGCTAGGATAAAAGTATGATGTATGATGTGATGAATGCTAGCATGAAATGTTTATGAGGCCATGATATATGATACGATGAATAGATACTAGTGTGACATGTTTGTGATGCCATGATGTTATGATACGATGATATGATACTAGTAAAACGTGCTATGATGATTCCTATGATATAGGAAATTGATATGATGAAGTGATGCTAGCATGACACGTTTATGATAACATGATGAATGATGTCATGATGCTAGCATCAAATGTATGATGATAATAGTGAATCATGATATGACGTGAGTATACCATGTATGATGAATGGACGATTATCCCATACTTGTCAAGAAGAAATATGGAAGCATCCGATCGTGTATTGGCTACCAGGAACTGAATAAGTTGACCGTAAAGAACAGGTATCCTCTCCCTAGGATAGACGATTTGCTCGATCAATTGCAAGGTGCAAGCTCGTTCTCAAAGATAGATCTCCGATCCGGTTACCATCAGTTGAAAGTTCGAGAGCATGATTTTGCAAAGACTGCTTTCCGTACACGTTATGGACACTACGAGTTTCTCGTTACGTCGTTTGGATTGACGAATGCTGCTGCAGTATTTATGGATTTGATGAACAGAGTATGTCAACTGATGTTGGACCGATCGGTGATAGTGTTTATTGATGATATTTTGTTTCACTCAAGTCACCGACGGAAGTACGCAGTTTTCTTGATTTGGCCGGTTACTATCGGAGACTTTTTCAAGACTTCTCCAAGACAGCGACGCCACTGACGGAGCTCCCGAGGAAAGATGTAAAGGACGAATGGGGGCCGAACCAAGAACAAGCGTTTTCAGCGGTATAGGAGAGACTTACCCAAGCTCCTGTTTTAGCACTGCCGGATGGAAATGATGATTTTGTTGTGTATGCTGATGCATCGCGACAAGGGTTGGGATGTGTACTGATGCAAAGGGGAAGGGTGATAGCTTAAGCATGAAAGTATGCTAAATATGATGAATGCATGATAGGGAGTTACGATGATGAACTGTATGATAACATGAAATGATGATAGTGTAACATTTGTGCATATAGTCATGTAGTTGTAAACAGTGTTAGAACAGTGTCTATTCATGGTTCAGTTCATCAATGTGATTCGTATGTTCAAAATGTGTGCTTGTGTGTTACAGGATCTTAGTAATCAGAAAACAAGTATATAGTATTTAATTACCGTCGAGTCATTAAGCAAGAACAGTATTGTGTTATATCGAAACAGTGGTGGGCAGCGTGAGTGAGCCCTATATATATACTGCGTTCGGTGTAACAGGATAGTGTTAGTGCGTAGTGGCAAAACGAATAGTATGACAATTAATTCAACCAAAATCGTAATACGTAAGCGAGACTGAGTATAGTTATGGGTGACGATCCATAATAATACAAATGTTGAACTTATAATTATGATTGAACGATAATAAATATTTTTTTTTAAACGATTGAAAAACGTACGCGATTACGGGTATACACGTGATTGTGTCTGTTTAACGATCTGACAAAACACGAACTGTAAAAATAATTGAAATAATTATTTTATATTTTTACAATTTTGAAACTCATCATCTTAATGGGTTTAACATCTATTTTTTTATTTAAAACCGCGTAAAATACGCGTTACGTTCCGGAAACGCGAACCGAGCGACCGAAACGGACCCGAACAACACCCGGACTATAAAAGCCTTGAACAAGGCTTCCTTCTTCATTTAATTCCCCAACAACCTCTCTCTCTCTACCAAATTCGTTCTCCAACCTCTCTCTAGAAAAACCGAGCATTAAACGCTCGTATCTCGCTCGTTTCTCAACGGATTTCGGAGTTTTTGGTGTCCACGCGTAGCCCTCAACATTCTCTACAAGATTGTACAAGAAAACAGCGGATTTAACCGGCCAAAATCAAGGTATAATCGAAGGAAGTTTCGGAAAAATAGGGTTTTCATGTGTGTTTTTGTAAAAACCCGATCCAAAGCCGGTTCTAGCCCCTCATTCTTGTTTTCGCACCTTTAGCAAACATATATGATGTGATTTGAACCTAGATCGTGGCTTAGAATTGAAGTTTTGAAAGAGGCGAAGTTGCAGGTGAACAGGTTCGTGGTGTTCTTGGAGCCGAACCCTAAAAGGTTTCCTGGCCGAACCTTGTTCAGCTCCGGCGAGCCTGTAGCCGAACCTCTGGACTGCGCGAACCTTAGGGCGAACCTTTGCATGGTTCGCTGAGGATCGACGAACCTTCATGCATCATCAACCACAGCCGAAGCCTACATGGTTCGTGAACGTACCAGCCGAACCCTAGTTTCCATGCAAGCCGAACCTTTATGAAGTCACGAACCAGTCGATCATGGAACCTGCCGAACCCTTATGCATGTGAACGAACCATTTAGTGAGACGAACCCTTAGACGTTGAACGAACCATAGAACCATCATGAGCCGAACCTTTGAACACATTATTCAGGACGAACCATTTGGCCATAGGGCCGAACCTTGGCTGGAGCCAAAAGGTTCGCTGCCCAAAGTTGGCAGCCGTAAACCTTCCGCCCAATCCCACCATATCCGGCCCAACTCCACAAAGCAACTTGACCCATAGATGGAACTATGCCCAATTAAGTTGTACATGACCCAATTGGAATCAAATCGGGTTAATAATGTGTTGGGGTGTTGCAAGGCCTAATTTCATGTTGTTGGGCCAACATCACATCCATTGGGCCTAACACCACATTCATTTGGCCCATCGTGAACCTAAGTGACACATGGACTTGATTCAAGAACCATTGTGGTTACATAGGTTCAAAGCATATTATTGAATCATAACTTGACAATTGTGAATTAATCATTAATGGTTTAAGTGTAACTTAACCGTTCATGGAATTAATTCACAACACAAAGACTTAAACATTTGAACAGCTTTTCACAACTCATGTTAACAAATGGTTTATCAAACACTTAAACAAATGTGAAGCAAGCATGTTGTTGTACAAAAGATCATTACACAAGTTTCTTGAACCCATGATCAATCAAGTAATCAAGTTAAACAAGTTCAAGTGAACACAAGTCAATCAACAAATCAAAGTCTATACAATTATAAATCTTATATCTTATGTATGATTACAATGATATAGGAACAAGTTAGAAGTCCTGTTTGCTACTTGCTAACTGTTTAAGTTCAGAGTCTACTGCAGACAGGTGAGAACATTAGCCCCTCTTTTACTGTTTTCTAAATGTTTTGGGGTGGAACACGTGATCAAAACCACTATTTAAATCTTATTACACATACAGGTTATGTGTATTCATAAAGTTTACAGGTTCATCTTATGAATCCAAGGGATTCTTCAACTGTTTAAGGAATTATTCACCGTTAAACTTTTATTACTAAAAAGGATTTGTAAATTGTTTCTTTGAAATGTTTTATAACAGTTTCACTCAAATGTTCTTTTAAAGGTTAAATACTTTTATATAAATGGTTTCATAAACTCTTCTTTTGTTATAAACCTTGTTGTTACACAAGGTCAATATATCATGGTATTCAAATCAAGTGGTTCATTTTGTGGTATTCAAATCAAGTGGTTCAATTCATGGTATTCAAAACAAATGTTTCATTTCAAGGGATTCAAATCATATGGTTCACATCATGGTAATCAAATCAAGGGATTCATTTTCATGTTACATAAACAAAGGATTTAACTCGTGGAGTTAAATCTAGGTTTTCAATTAAGACATTAACACATCCGGTTAAAGTAAGATTCAGAAAACATGGTGTCCATTGTTGTAAACAAACTTGCAAAAGCATCAAGTATCACATTCATTAGCGTTAGTACTGGGTGATCTCAACAAGGGAAAGCGGACACATTGTTTCTTATCCAGGATGGAGTTAGCTTTTAAATTTGTTTTAAAAGCTAACTGTAGGTCTGGTGTCATTGTTTTCTTATCCAGGATGGAGTTGGCTTTCAAATTTATTTTAAAAGCCAACTGCAGGTCTGGTGTCATATGGTTATCAAAACTGCTGACGTATTATCTAACTCCAAACGTGGTTTGGGACTTGATATTATTGGCTTTCGTGTGAACAGTGATTGGACTGTTTACACTCATTTTCTTACTTGATGTTAGTTTGGGTTGCAGCTCATCCGTGTGAATCTTATGATGCTTTAACTTACCTATGTCTTATATCATACACTCATGTTTACAAATGTTTAAACATATTGTTCTCACCAACTACGTCTGTAGTTGACAGTTACTTTTCACGTGTTTCAGGTAATCAGGTTTAAGACATTCTCAGAGACAACTAAGGAGACCATACTAAGATAGAACAAGATGAAGAAACATACTAGGATGGATTAGAAACACACTAAATCCTAATTGTTTACTTGTCTTGTTTGAAGTCTTATTTTGTAAACTATATTTTGGGTCTGTAGTTGTCTTACTTTTGGTAGATAGATTGTCTGTAACTAATCAACTGTCTAAACATTATGAAATGTAGTAATCCATTGTGGTTGTTCTTATTCAATACTTGTGCATGATTCAACTGTTCATACGTCACCGCGCCGTGGATTCCGCACGCGGCGCAGGGGTGTGACAGATAGTTATACATGTTATGCTATGATGAGATGCTAGGCTGCTAGGATAAAAGTATGATGTATGATATGATGAATTCTAGCATGAAATGTTTATGAGGCCATGATATATGATACGATGAATAGATACTAGTGTGACATGTTTGTGATGCCATGATGTTATGATACGATGATATGATACTAGTATAACGTGCTATGATGATTCCTATGATATAGGAAATTGATATGATGAAGTGATGCTAGCATGACACGTTTATGATAACATGATGAATGATGTTATGATGCTAGCATCAAATGTATGATGATTATAGTGAATGATGATATGACGTGAGTATACCACGTATGATGAATGGACGATGATCCCATACTTGTTAAGAAGAAAGATGGAAGCATGCGAACGTGTATTGGCTACTAGGAACTGAATAAGTTGACCGTAAAGAACAGGTATCCTCTCCCTAGGATTGACGATTTGTTCGATCAATTGCAAGGTGCAAGCTCGTTCTCAAAGATAGATCTCCGATCCGGTTACCATCAGTTGAAAGTTCGAGAGCATGATATTCCAAAAACTGCTTTTCGTACACGTTATGGACACTACGAGTTTCTCGTTATGTCGTTTGGATTGACGAATGATGTTGCAGCATTTATCGATTTGATGAACAGAGTATGTCAACTGATGTTGGACCGATCGGTGATAGTGTTTATTGATGATATTTTGATTTACTCAAAGAACGAGGGGACCATGCTTGCCACGTACGTAAGGTATTGGAGACCCTGAGGAAAGAAAAACTTTATGCTAAGTTCTCCAAAAGCGCCTTCTGGTTACTAGAAGTACAGTTTCTCGGTCACGTTGTGAACCTAGAAGGCATTATCTTAGATCCAGCTAAAGTTGAAACAGTCATGAATCGGAGCCCTCCGAAGTCACCGACGGAAGTACGCAGTTTTCTTGGTTTGGCCGGTTACTATCGGAGACATTTTCAAGACTTCTCCAACATAGCGACGCCACTGACGGAGCTCCCGAAGAAAGATGTAAAGGACGAATGGGGCCCGAACCAAGAACAAGCGTTTCAGCGTTATAGGAGAGACTTACCCAAGCTCCTGTTTTAGCACTGCCGGATGGAAATGATAGTTTTGTTGTGTATGCTGATGCATCACGACAAGGGTTGGGATGTGTACTGATGCAAAGGGGAAGGGTGATAGCATAAGCATGAAAGTATGCTAAATATGATGAATGCATGATAGGGAGTTGCGATGATGAATTGTATGATAGCACGCTATGATGATGGTTATACATTGTTATGCTATGATGAGATCCTAGGCTGCTAGGATGAAAGTATGACGTATGAAATGATGAATGCTTGCATGAAATGTTTTTGAGGCCATGATATATGATACGTTGAATAGATACTAGTGTGACATTTTTGTGATGCCATGATTTTATGATACGATGATATGATACTAGTATAACGTGCTACGATGATTCCGATGATATAGGAAATTGATATGATGAAGTGATGATAGCATGAAACGTTTATGATAACATGATGAATGATGTTATGATGCTAGCTTGAAATGTATGATGATTATAGTGAATGATGATATGACGCGAGTATACCATGTATGATGAATAGACGATAATCCCATACTTGTTAAGAAGAAAGATGGAAGCATGCGAACATGTATTGGCTACCAGGAACTGAATAAGTTGACCGTAAAGAACAGGTATCCTCTCCCTAGGATAGACGATTTGCTCGATCAATTGCAAGGTGCAAGCTCGTTCTCAAAGATAGATCTACGATCCGGTTACCATCAGTTGAAAGTTCGAGAGCATGATTTTCCAGGATGGAGTTAGCTTTTAAATTTGTTTTAAAAGCTAACTGTAGGTCTGGTGTCATTGTTTTCTTATCCAGGATGGAGTTGGCTTTCAAATTTATTTTAAAAGCCAACTGCAGGTCTGGTGTCATATGGTTATCAAAACTGCTGACGTATTATCTAACTCCAAACGTGGTTTGGGACTTGATATTATTGGCTTTCGTGTGAACAGTGATTGGACTGTTTACACTCATTTTCTTACTTGATGTTAGTTTGGGTTGCAGCTCATCCGTGTGAATCTTATGATGCTTTAACTTACCTATGTCTTATATCATATACTCATGTTTACAAATGTTTAGACCTATTGTTCTCACCAACTACGTCTGTAGTTGACAGTTACTTTTCACGTGTTTCAGGTAATCAGGTTTAAGACATTCTCAGAGACAACTAAGGAGACCATACTAAGATAGAACAAGATGAAGAAACATACTAGGATGGATTAGAAACACACTAAATCCTAATTGTTTACTTGTCTTGTTTGAAGTCTTATTTTGTAAACTATATTTTGGGTCTGTAGTTGTCTTACTTTTGGTAGATAGATTGTCTGTAACTAATCAACTGTCTAAACATTATGAAATGTAGTAATCCATTGTGGTTGTTCTTATTCAATACTTGTGCATGATTCAACTGTTCATACGTCACCGCGCCGTGGATTCCGCACGCGGCGCAGGGGTGTGACAGGTTGGTATCAGAGCCAAGGTTGTAGAGAACTAGGAAAAACCCAATGTTTAATGACCTAGACTATAACCTAAGCTACCCAATAGGACTAAGTGCTATAGACTTGAGGATACTTAGGATCTAAGTAACTTAAGTGAGCATTAAGTCTACAATAAGCTTGAAAGATCTTAGGGACATTTTTCTAAGATTAGACATCGAGTCAAAGAATTTGAACCGGAATTCTATAATTTTAGAAACCGGATTAAATTCTCACACATATGCATTTAAGGATTTCAGAGGCAAGGATCTGTATTCTTAGTATCCTTGATCTGAAATTCTCACACAGAGATCATTATAGAAATTCAGAGGCAAAGATCCGTATTTTCGGTATCTTTGATATGAATTTCTTGTCATATTCAGTATAGGAGTTAGAGGCAAAGATTGATATCTTTGATCTAAAGTCCTTGTCATATTCATTATGGGATTTAGAGGCAAAGATCTATTAATTTAGTATCTTTGATCTAAGATCCTTGTCATATTCATTATAGGATTCAAAGGTCAAGATCTATTAACTTAGAACTTGGATTTGAGATCCTTGTCATATCACTATAGGAATTCAAAGGTCAAGATCTATTAATTTAAAGTCTTGATTTGAAATCATTGTCATGCTCATTATAGGAATTCAAAGGTCAAGAACTATTAATTTAGAATCTTGAGTTGAAATCCTTGTCATTGTTATCATTGTTATCATTATCAGGTGTTCATTATCATAGGAACTTTATAACTTAGAATCTGTGTAACAGTATTCTTTAGTTGAAGTTCTCACAGGAAATCATTATGCTCAGTACTGTAAGTATTGGGAAACTAGGTTGATTAACCTAGGACACATATACATAAACCTAAGGTCTTAGTTTCTAGTAAATTAAGGACCATGGTTTACACAATCATAAACAGAATCAAGGAACAAGAGGAAATCATGAATCAATCATAATCAATCAACAGTTGGAATCTTAGCCCCAAATATAGACGACGGATTAACGCTGACGTGTTGAGGTAAGTGGTGGGTCGGTGAGAGCTTACCCTATATATAAGCTTATTTCAGTATGTTAGGGGGAATCCGGCGTTTGTATTTGGAGTGAGGATTCGGGATCAACTGGACACGTGGATCATTAGTCAAACACATGGGATACAAACATTTGGGAAACAATCATTGGTGAATCAAATCATAGTGCAATTCAAACTTGGATGAACCAAACATTATGGTGAATCAATCAAGTTGTGAACATTCTGTAAATGTAAACCTTAAGTGAAATTCTTAAGTGATTACATCATTAGTACTTACTGACATAGGTTAACAGGAAAGTGTAGAACACACGTATGATTCAGTTCTACATTTTAACAACTGTTAGTAAGTGCACGCATAACATAATCATAGTTCAATCATGGAATCAATCATAGTTCAAGTTGATCAAAGATCATGAGATTCTTAATCAATGGAACACACTTGGGAATCAGTACAAACGTGTTGCCAAATACTAGCAAGGGCATGATCGTGGTATACCGAAACGGTGGTGGGCAGCGAGAGTGAGCCCTATATATAAGCTATTTTCGGTATATCGGGAAAGTGTCAGTGTGTAGATTTGGTGGTGAGATCATGAGACATCGTACATATTCATATGATAAGTATACAAATAAGTTGATAACTTATACGTGTACTGGATCATATTACAATTGAATGATAATACTAGTAGTATGGATATATTACTGACCTTATCATGAAAATTCAATTGTATCCTTCCTCATAACTGACCCGCTTGTGGCTTCTATTCGTAGAATGCCTCCCCGACGTGATCCTAACGGAGGGGGTTCAACAAGTGGCAACGACGATGAAATCAACAAGATTGCTCGAGCTATCGCTGTTCATATGAGGGAAGTAATCCCTGGTATGGTCACTGATATTACCCAGAATCTTCGGGGAAGTACTAGTGATTCAGCACATAACTCTAATGCTACAACTACTGGAACTGCTAACTTCACTTTCAAGCAGTTCAATGATGCTAAGCCTCCTATGTACGCTGGTACAGAAGGAGCTACTGGTCTATTACAGTGGTTAGAGAGCATTGAGGACATTCTCGACTTCACTGGATGCCCTGAGAATCTGAAGGTCAAGATGGCCTCAAGCGCTTTTCATAAGGGCGCACTCACTTGGTGGAATTCTGAGAAGAACACCAGAGGGCGTGAAGTTGCATTAGCCTTACCGTGGGACGGTTTCAAGAACTTGCTGGTGGAAAAGTTTTGTCCACGTCACGAACTGAAGAAACTGGAAGTGGAAATGTGGAATCCGGTGCAGGATAGTGGTGAAAACGCGAAGTATACAACTCGGTTCCATGAGTTGTGCATCCTCGTACCTCACTTGGTTACTCCTCTATCCCGCAGGATAGAGAAATACATTGAAGGGTTGCCTTTGGTGGTCAGAGGAACAGTTATGGGGAACAACCCCACTACCCTGGAAGCCGCGATTCAACTGGGTGCTACTCTTACTGAAGAGTATGTTAAATCTGGTGTGCTTACCCGAAAGGGATTCAAGAGGCCACAGATTGAGGAAGGCAAGAAGCCTGAACAGCACCATCACAAGAAGAAGAAACAGAAAACAATCAAGAACTTTGCAGCGTTGACTGCGGCTGCAACTACTCATGCTACCCCTCTCACTGCTATGCCACAACCCGCTAATGTTCGAAAGCCTTATACTGGCCCATTTCCACTATGCACCAAATGCCAGTATCATCATCTGCCCAATATTCCATGCAAGAAGTGTCTCAAGTGTGGGCGTATGGGACACTTTGCAGCTACATGTAGATCTGCTCATCTTGCTGCTGCAACAACTGCTACCACTACCACTGCTGCTACAGGTGGAAGGGCATGTTACAATTGTGGGGCAGAGGGACACTTCAGAAATCAGTGTCCGAAACTCAACAACAATACTGCTGCCGCTCGTGCTTTTGTGATTGGAACTGCTGAAGCACGTGAAGAGCCGGCAGTCATCACGGGTACATTTCTTATCAATGATCACTATGTTCCTATCATATTTGATACTGGTGCTGATAAAAGTTTTATCTCTACTCATACTGCTTCTTTGCTTAATATGCAACTATCCACACTTACTGCTCCCTATACTGTAGAAGTAGCGAATGGTAAGACTATAGTTGTAGATTCCATAATTCATGCTTGTGAGCTAAGATTAAATGACCATCTTTTCCCCATCGATCTCATTCCTATGACTCTCGGAAGCTTCGAAGTTGTAGTAGGAATGGATTGGTTATCTAAGAACAATGCTGAAATCGTATGCTCGGAGAAACTTATTCGAATTCCTCTACCGTCCGGCGAAACGATGATAGTCTACGGTGAGAAACCCTGCCGCGGATTGAAGATTGTATCGTGCATCAAGGCGAGGAAGTACCTGAAAAAGAAATATTATGCATTTTTAGCTCACGTGGTGGAAAAGAAACCTGATAAGAAGGCAGTTGGAGATGTACCGGTCATCAAAGATTATCCAGATGTATTCCCAGAAGACTTGCCTGGACTACCACCAGTCCGACAAGTGGAGTTTAGAATTGATCTCGTCCCTGGAGCAAACCCAGTGGCGAAGTCACCGTATCGATTAGCACCGTCTGAGATGCAAGAACTGTCTAGTCAGCTTCAAGAACTTCTAGACAAAGGTTTCATTAGACCGAGTTTCTCTCCATGGGGAGCTCCGGTTCTCTTTGTCAAAAAGAAAGACGGTTCATTTCGTATGTGCATCGACTATCGTGAGTTGAACAAGTTGACAATCAAGAATAGATATCCTCTGCCCAGGATCGATGATCTGTTTGATCAATTACAGGGAGCAACTTGCTTCTCTAAGATTGACTTACGATCTGGGTATCATCAGTTAAGAGTAAATGACGAGGATATACCAAAGACGGCATTTAGGACTCGATATGGACACTATGAGTTTGTGGTTATGCCATTTGGGCTGACCAATGCACCCGCAGTGTTCATGGACTTGATGAATCGAGTCTGCAGACCATATTTAGATCAGTTTGTTATTGTCTTTATTGATGATATTCTGATTTATTCCAAGTCGGAACAAGAGCATGAAGATCATTTGAGGAAAGTTCTGGAGTTACTAAGAGCTGAACAACTCTATGCTAAATTCTCAAAGTGTGAATTCTGGCTAAAGGAAGTTCATTTCTTAGGACATGTCATAAACAGGGATGGAATACATGTAGATCCAGCAAAGATTGAGGCGATTAAGAACTGGACTACTCCATCTACTCCAACAGAGATTCGTTCATTTCTGGGTTTGGCAGGTTATTACAGAAGATTCATTGCAAACTTCTCTAAGATAGCCTTGCCACTTACCACTCTGACTCAGAAAAGTCAAGCATTTATATGGGGACAGAAACAAGAAGATGCATTTCAACTTCTTAAACAGAAATTATGCAACTCCCCTATCCTTAGTCTTCCAGAAGGCAGTGATGATTTCATTGTCTACTGTGATGCTTCAAACCTTGGTCTCGGTTGTGTACTTATGCAACGGGACAAGGTCATTGCTTATGCTTCAAGACAACTTAAGGTTCACGAGAAGAATTACACTACTCATGACCTTGAGTTAGGGGCTGTGGTCTTTGCATTGAAGATTTGGAGACACTACCTGTACGGTACTAAATGTGTCATCTATACAGATCACAAGAGCCTGCAACACATTCTCAATCAGAAAGAACTCAACATGAGACAACGACGTTGGGTTGAGCTTCTAACTGATTACGACTGTGAGATTCGTTACCATCCGGGTAAAGCCAATGTGGTGGCGGATGCTCTTAGTCGCAAGGAACCAGTCAACCCGATTCGTGTAAGAGCCATGGAGATCAACACACAACCAAACTTGAAAGACTTGATTCGTATTGCACAACAACAAGTAGTAACAGACAATCAACTCAAGACATACTTGGATTGTGGCATTGAGAAGAAACTAGAACCTCGACCTGATGGGGTGTTATATCTCAACGGTCGCATTTGGATTCCAAAGTCTGAAGAATTGCGTACGCTCATCTGTGATGAGGCTCATAAGTCGCGATACTCAGTTCATCCTGGAGCCGACAAGATGTATCAAGACTTGAGGACATCTTACTGGTGGCCGGGAATGAAGAAAGACATAGCACTGTATGTGGGAAAATGTCTTACATGTTCAAAAGTCAAAGCAGAACATCAAAAGCCTTCGGGACTTCTACAGCAACCTGAAATTCCTCAATGGAAATGGGAGCAAATTTCCATGGATTTCATAACTAAGTTGCCGAGAACTCTGCGAGGTTTTGATTCGATTTGGGTGATCGTTGATCGACTCACCAAATCTGCTCATTTTCTCCCGATCCGAGAGGATTACAAGATGGAGAAGTTATCCACATTGTACATCAACGAAATCATTGCACGTCATGGTACTCCAACATCAATCATATCTGATCGTGATAGTCGTTTCACTTCTCGCTTTTGGCAATCATTGCAAAAGGCTTTGGGAACGCGTGTTAATCTTAGCACGGTGTATCATCCTCAAACCGATGGCCAAAGCGAAAGGACTATCCAAACACTTGAAGACATGCTTCGTTCTTGTGTCATTGACTTCGGTGGAAGTTGGGACACTCATCTCCCACTCATTGAGTTTTCATATAACAATAGCTATCATACGAGCATTCAATGTGCACCATTCGAAGCTCTATATGGTAGAAAGTGCCGATCACCGGTCTGTTGGACCGAGATTGGTGACTCACAGGTCGTAGGACCAGAACTCATTCAGGAAACATCAGACAAAATCACAATCATTCAGTCACGGCTTAAGGCCGCACGAGATCGGCAGAAGAGTTATGCTGATCGACGTCGGAAACCTCTTGAGTTCCAAGTCGGTGACCGAGTCTTACTCAAAGTTTCTCCCTGGAAAGGCGTTGTCCGATTCGGGAAGAAAGGGAAACTTGCACCAAGGTACGTTGGACCTTTTGAGATCCTGGAACGGATTGGTCCCGTAGCCTACAAACTCAAACTTCCAGTGGAGCTAAGCAATGTTCATGATACTTTTCATGTATCAAATCTTAAGAAATGCTTAGCGGATCATGATGTTCAGATTCCACTGGAAGACATTCAGATTCAGAACAACATGCAATTCATTGAACGTCCAGTTGAGATCATGGATCATGGGGTCAAGAAACTTAAACGCAGCCGTATCCCGATCGTGAAAGTGCGATGGGAGGGCAAACGCGGTGCTGAGTTCACCTGGGAACGTGAAGACCAGATGAAGCTTAAGTACCCTCATCTTTTTACAGTACCTTCGGCTAGTTAATTTCGGGACGAAATTCCCTTAACTAGGGGAGACTGTAACATTTGTGCATATAGTCATGTAGTTGTAAACAGTGTTAGAACAGTGTCTATTCATGGTTCAGTTCATCAATGTGATTCGTATGTTCAAAATGTGTGCTTGTGTGTTACAGGATCTTAGTAATCAGAAAACAAGTATATAGTATTTAATTACCGTCGAGTCATTAAGCAAGAACAGTATTGTGTTATATCGAAACAGTAGTGGGCAGCGTGAGTGAGCCCTATATATATACTGCGTTCGGTGTAACAGGATAGTGTTAGTGCGTAGTGGCAAAACGAATAGTATGACAATTAATTCAACCAAAATCGTAATACGTAAGCGAGACTGAGTATAGTTATGGGTGACGATCCATAATAATACAAATGTTGAACTTATAATTATGATTGAACGATAATAAATATTTTTTTTTAAACGATTGAAAAACGTACGCGATTACGGGTATACACGTGATTGTGTCTGCTTAACGATCTGACAAAACACGAACTGTAAAAATAATTGAAATAATTATTTTATATTTTTACAATTTTGAAACTCATCATCTTAATGGGTTTAACATCTATTTTTTTATTTAAAACCGCGTAAAATACTCGTTACGTTCCGGAAACGCGAACCGAGCGACCGAAACGGACCCGAACAACACCCGGACTATAAAAGCCTTGAACAAGGCTTCCTTCTTCATTTAATTCCCCAACAACCTCTCTCTCTCTACCAAATTCGTTCTCCAACCTCTCTCTAGAAAAACCGAGCATTAAACGCTCGTATCTCGCTCGTTTCTCAACGGATTTCGGAGTTTTTGGTGTCCACGCGTAGCCCTCAACATTCTCTACAAGATTGTACAAGAAAACAGTGGATTTAACCGGCCAAAATCAAGGTATAATCGAAGGAAGTTTCGGAAAAATAGGGTTTTCATGTGTGTTTTTGTAAAAACCCGATCCAAAGCCGGTTCTAGCCCCTCATTCTTGTTTTCGCACCTTTAGCAAACATCTATGATGTGATTTGAACCTAGATCGTGGCTTAGAATTGAAGTTTTGAAAGAGGCGAAGTTGCAGGTGAACAGGTTCGTGGTGTTCTTGGAGCCGAACCCTAAAAGGTTTCCTGGCCGAACCTTGTTCAGCTCCGGCGAGCCTGTAGCCGAACCTCTGGACTGCGCGAACCTTAGGGCGAACCTTTGCATGGTTCGCTGAGGATCGACGAACCTTCATGCATCATCAACCACAGCCGAAGCCTACATGGTTCGTGAACGTACCAGCCGAACCCTAGTTTCCATGCAAGCCGAACCTTTATGAAGTCACGAACCAGTCGATCATGGAACCTGCCGAACCCTTATGCATGTGAACGAACCATTTAGTGAGACGAACCCTTAGACGTTGAACGAACCATAGAACCATCATGAGCCGAACCTTTGAACACATTATTCAGGACGAACCATTTGGCCATAGGGCCGAACCTTGGCTGGAGCCAAAAGGTTCGCTGCCCAAAGTTGGCAGCCGTAAACCTTCGGCCCAATCCCACCATATCCGGCCCAACTCCACAAAGCAACTTGACCCATAGATGGAACTAAGCCCAATTAAGTTGTACATGACCCAATTGGAATCAAATCGGGTTAATAATGTGTTGGGGTGTTGCAAGGCCTAATTTCATGTTGTTGGGCCAACATCACATCCATTGGGCCTAACACCACATTCATTTGGCCCATCGTGAACCTAAGTGACACATGGACTTGATTCAAGAACCATTGTGGTTACATAGGTTCAAAGCATATTATTGAATCATAACTTGACAATTGTGAATTAATCATTAATGGTTTAAGTGTAACTTAACCGTTCATGGAATTAATTCACAACACAAAGACTTAAACATTTGAACAGCTTTTCACAACTCATGTTAACAAATGGTTTATCAAACACTTAAACAAATGTGAAGCAAGCATGTTGTTGTACAAAAGATCATTACACAAGTTTCTTGAACCCATGATCAATCAAGTAATCAAGTTAAACAAGTTCAAGTGAACACAAGTCAATCAACAAATCAAAGTCTATACAATTATAAATCTTATATCTTATGTATGATTACAATGATATAGGAACAAGTTAGAAGTCCTGTTTGCTACTTGCTAACTGTTTAAGTTCAGAGTCTACTGCAGACAGGTGAGAACATTAGCCCCTCTTTTACTGTTTTCTAAATGTTTTGGGGTGGAACACGTGATCAAAACCACTATTTAAATCTTATTACACATACAGGTTATGTGTATTCATAAAGTTTACAGGTTCATCTTATGAATCCAAGGGATTCTTCAACTGTTTAAGGAATTATTCACCGTTAAACTTTTATTACTAAAAAGGATTTGTAAATTGTTTCTTTGAAATGTTTTATAACAGTTTCACTCAAATGTTCTTTTAAAGGTTAAATACTTTTATATAAATGGTTTCATAAACTCTTCTTTTGTTATAAACCTTGTTGTTACACAAGGTCAATATATCATGGTATTCAAATCAAGTGGTTCATTTTGTGGTATTCAAATCAAGTGGTTCAATTCATGGTATTCAAAACAAATGTTTCATTTCAAGGGATTCAAATCATATGGTTCACATCATGGTAATCAAATCAAGGGATTCATTTTCATGTTACATAAACAAAGGATTTAACTCGTGGAGTTAAATCTAGGTTTTCAATTAAGACATTAACACATCCGGTTAAAGTAAGATTCAGAAAACATGGTGTCCATTGTTGTAAACAAACTTGCAAAAGCATCAAGTATCACATTCATTAGCGTTAGTACTGGGTGATCACAACAAGGGAAAGCGGACACATTGTTTCTTATCCAGGATGGAGTTAGCTTTTAAATTTGTTTTAAAAGCTAACTGTAGGTCTGGTGTCATTGTTTTCTTATCCAGGATGGAGTTGGCTTTCAAATTTATTTTAAAAGCCAACTGCAGGTCTGGTGTCATATGGTTATCAAAACTGCTGACGTATTATCTAACTCCAAACGTGGTTTGGGACTTGATATTATTGGCTTTCGTGTGAACAGTGATTGGACTGTTTACACTCATTTTCTTACTTGATGTTAGTTTGGGTTGCAGCTCATCCGTGTGAATCTTATGATGCTTTAACTTACCTATGTCTTATATCATACACTCATGTTTACAAATGTTTAAACCTATTGTTCTCACCAACTACGTCTGTAGTTGACAGTTACTTTTCACGTGTTTCAGGTAATCAGGTTTAAGACATTCTCAGAGACAACTAAGGAGACCATACTAAGATAGAACAAGATGAAGAAACATACTAGGATGGATTAGAAACACACTAAATCCTAATTGTTTACTTGTCTTGTTTGAAGTCTTATTTTGTAAACTATATTTTGGGTCTGTAGTTGTCTTACTTTTGGTAGATAGATTGTCTGTAACTAATCAACTGTCTAAACATTATGAAATGTAGTAATCCATTGTGGTTGTTCTTATTCAATACTTGTGCATGATTCAACTGTTCATACGTCACCGCGCCATGGATTCCGCACGCGGCGCAGGGGTGTGACAGATAGTTATACATGTTATGCTATGATGAGATGCTAGGCTGCTAGGATAAAAGTATGATGTATGATATGATGAATTCTAGCATGAAATGTTTATGAGGCCATGATATATGATACGATGAATAGATACTAGTGTGACATGTTTGTGATGCCATGATGTTATGATACGATGATATGATACTAGTATAACGTGCTATGATGATTCCTATGATATAGGAAATTGATATGATGAAGTGATGCTAGCATGACACGTTTATGATAACATGATGAATGATGTTATGATGCTAGCATCAAATGTATGATGATTATAGTGAATGATGATATGACGTGAGTATACCACGTATGATGAATGGACGATGATCCCATACTTGTTAAGAAGAAAGATGGAAGCATGCGAACGTGTATTGGCTACTAGGAACTGAATAAGTTGACCGTAAAGAACAGGTATCCTCTCCCTAGGATTGACGATTTGTTCGATCAATTGCAAGGTGCAAGCTCGTTCTCAAAGATAGATCTCCGATCCGGTTACCATCAGTTGAAAGTTCGAGAGCATGATATTCCAAAAACTGCTTTTCGTACACGTTATGGACACTACGAGTTTCTCGTTATGTCGTTTGGATTGACGAATGATGTTGCAGCATTTATCGATTTGATGAACAGAGTATGTCAACTGATGTTGGACCGATCGGTGATAGTGTTTATTGATGATATTTTGATTTACTCAAAGAACGAGGGGACCATGCTTGCCACGTACGTAAGGTATTGGAGACCCTGAGGAAAGAAAAACTTTATGCTAAGTTCTCCAAAAGCGCCTTCTGGTTACTAGAAGTACAGTTTCTCGGTCACGTTGTGAACCTAGAAGGCATTATCTTAGATCCAGCTAAAGTTGAAACAGTCATGAATCGGAGCCCTCCGAAGTCACCGACGGAAGTACGCAGTTTTCTTGGTTTGGCCGGTTACTATCGGAGACATTTTCAAGACTTCTCCAACATAGCGACGCCACTGACGGAGCTCCCGAAGAAAGATGTAAAGGACGAATGGGGCCCGAACCAAGAACAAGCGTTTCAGCGTTATAGGAGAGACTTACCCAAGCTCCTGTTTTAGCACTGCCGGATGGAAATGATGGTTTTGTTGTGTATGCTGATGCATCACGACAAGGGTTGGGATGTGTACTGATGCAAAGGGGAAGGGTGATAGCATAAGCATGAAAGTATGCTAAATATGATGAATGCATGATAGGGAGTTGCGATGATGAATTGTATGATAGCACGCTATGATGATGGTTATACATTGTTATGCTATGATGAGATCCTAGGCTGCTAGGATGAAAGTATGACGTATGAAATGATGAATGCTTGCATGAAATGTTTTTGAGGCCATGATATATGATACGTTGAATAGATACTAGTGTGACATTTTTGTGATGCCATGATTTTATGATACGATGATATGATACTAGTATAACGTGCTACGATGATTCCGATGATATAGGAAATTGATATGATGAAGTGATGATAGCATGAAACGTTTATGATAACATGATGAAAGATGTTATGATGCTAGCTTGAAATGTATGATGATTATAGTGAATGATGATATGACGCGAGTATACCATGTATGATGAATAGACGATAATCCCATACTTGTTAAGAAGAAAGATGGAAGCATGCGAACATGTATTGGCTACCAGGAACTGAATAAGTTGACCGTAAAGAACAGGTATCCTCTCCCTAGGATAGACGATTTGCTCGATCAATTGCAAGGTGCAAGCTCGTTCTCAAAGATAGATCTACGATCCGGTTACCATCAGTTGAAAGTTCGAGAGCATGATTTTCCAAAGACTGCTTTCCGTACACGTTATAGACACTACGAGTTTCTTGTTACGTCGTTTGGATTAACGAATGCTGCTGCAGTATTTATGGATTTGATGAACAGAGTATGTCAACTGACGTTGGACCAATCGGTGATAGTGTTTATTGATGATATTTTGATTTACTCAAGGAACCAGCGGGACCATGCTTACCACGTACGTAAGGTATTGGAGACCGTGAGGAAAGAAAATCTTTATGCTAAGTTCTCCAAATGCGCCTTCTGGTTACTAGAAGTACAGTTTCCGGGTCACGTGGTGAACCCAGAAGGCATTATCGTAGATCCAGCTAAAGTTAAAACAGTCATGAATCGGAGCCCTCCGAAGTCACCGACGGAAGTACGCAGTTTTCTTGGTTTGGCCGGTTACTATCGGAGTCTTTTTCAAGACTTCTCCAAGATAGCGACGCCACTGACGGAGAAGAAAGATGTAAAGGATGAATGGGGCCCGAACCAAGAACAAGTGTTTTCAGCGGTATAGGAGAGACTTACCCAAGCTCCTGTTTTAGCACTGCCGGATGGAAATGATGGTTTAGTTGTGTATGCTGATGCATCACGACAAGGGTTGGGATGTGTACTGATGCAAAGGGGAAGGGTGATAGCTTAAGCATGAAAGTATGCTAAATATGATGAATGCAGGATTGGGAGTTACGATGATGAACTGTATGATAACATGCTATGATGATAGATATACATGTAAGGCTATAATGAGATCCTAGGCTGCTAGGATGAAAGTAAGATGTATGATATGATGAATGCTAGCATGAAATGTTTATGTGGCCATGATATATGATACGATGAATAGATACTAGTGTGACATGTTTGTGATGCCATGATGTTATGATACGATGATATGATACTAGTATAACGTGCTATGATGATTCCTATGATATAGGAAATGGATATGATGAAGTGATGCTAGCATGAAACGTTTATGATAACATGATGAATGATGTTATGATGCTAGCTTGAAATGTATGATGATTATAGTGAATTATGATATGACGCGAGTATACCATGTATTATGAATGGACGATGATCCCATACTTGTTAAGAAGAAATATGGAAGCATCCGAACGTGTATTGGCTACCAGGAACTGAATAAGTTGACCGTAAAGAACAATTATCCTCTCCCTAGGATTGACGATTTGTTCGATCAATTGCAAGGTGCAAGCTCGTTCTCGAAGATAGATCTACGATCCGGTTACCATCAGTTGAAAGTTCGAGAGCATGATATTCCAAAGACTGCTTTTCGTACACGGTATGGACACTATGAATTTCTCGTTATGTCATTTGGATTGACGAATGCTGCTGCAGCATTTATGGATTTGATGAACAGAGTATGTCAACTGATGTTGGACCGATCGGTGATAGTGTTTATTGATGTTATTTTGATTTACTCAGAGAACGAGGGGGACCATGCTTGCCACGTACGTAAGGTATTGGAGACCCTGAGGAAAGAAAAACTTTATGCTAAGTTCTCCAAAAGCGCCTTCTGGTTACTAGAAGTACAGTTTCTTGGTCACGTTGTGAACCTAGAAGGCATTATCTTAGATCCAGCTAAAGTTGAAACAGTCATGAATCGGAGCCCTCCGAAGTCACCAACGGAAGTACGCAGTTTTCTTGGTTTGGCCGGTTACTATCGGAGACATTTTCAAGACTTCTCCAACATAGCGACGCCACTGACGGAGTTCCCGAAGAAAGATGTAAAGGACGAATGGGGCCCGAACCAAGAACAAGCGTTTTCACTGGTATAGGAGAGACTTACCCAAGCTCCTGTTTTAGCATTGTCGGATGAAAATGATGGTTTTGCTGTCTATGCTGATGCATCACGACAAGGGTTGGGATGTGTACTGATGCAAAGGGGAAGGGTGATAGATTAAGCATGAAAGTATGCTAAATATGATGAATGCATGATAGGGAGTTGCGATGATGAACTATATGATAACACGCTATGATGATAGTTTTACATGTTATGCTATGATGAGATCCTAGGCCGCTAGGATGAAAGTATGATGTATGAAATGATGAATGCTAGCATGAAATGTTTATGAGGCCATGATATGTGATACGTTGAATAGATACTACTGTGACATGTTTGTGATGCCATGATGTTATGATACGATGATATGATACTAGTATAACGTGCTATGATGATTCCGATGATATAGGAAATTGATATGATGAAGGGATGATAGCATGAAACGTTTATGATAACATGATGAATGATGTTATGATGCTAGCTTGAAATGTATGATGATATGACGCGAGTATACCATGTATGATGAATGGACGATGATCCCATACTTGTTAAGAAGAAAGATGGAAGCATGCGAACATGTATTGGCTACCAGGAGCTGAATAAGTTGACCGTAAAGAACAGGTATCCTCTCCCTAGGATTGACGATTTGCTCGATCAATTGCAAGGTGCAAGCTCGTTCTCAAAGATAGATCTCCGATCCGGTTACCATCAGTTGAAAGTTCGAGAGCATGATTTTCCAAAGACTGTTTTCCGTACACGTTATGGACACTACGAGTTTCTCGTTACGTTGTTTGGATTAACGAATGCTGCTGCAGTATTTATGGATTTGATGAACAGAGTATGTCAACTGATGTTGGACCGATCGGTGATAGTGTTTATTGATGATATTTTGATTTACTCAAAGAACGAGGGGGACCGTGCTTGCCACATACCTAAGGTATTGGAGACCCAGAGGAAATAAAAACTTTATGCTAAGTTCTCCAAATGCGCCTTCTAGTTACTAGAAGTACAGTTTCTGGGTCACGTGGTGAACCTAGAAGGCATTATCGTAGATCCAGTAAAGTTGAAACAGTCATGAATCGGAGCCCTCCGAAGTCACCGACGGAAGTACACAGCTTTCTTGGTTTGGTCGGTTACCATCGGAGACTTTTTCTAGACTTCTTCAAGACAGCGACGCCATTGACGGAGCTCCCTAAGAAAGATGTAAAGGACGAATGGGGCCCGAACCAAGAACAAGCGTTTTCAACGGTATAGGAGAGACTTACCTAAGCTCCTGTTTTAGCACTGCCGGATGGAAATGATGGTTTTGTTGTGTATGCTGATGCATCACGACAAGGGTTGGGACGTGTACTGATGCAAAGGGGAAGGGTGATAGCTTATGCATGAAAGTATGCTAAATATGATGAATGCATGATAGGGAGATACGATGATGAACTGTATGATAACATGCTATGATGATAGTTATACATGTAATGCTATGATGAGATCCAAGGCTGCTAGGATGAAAGAATGATGTATGATATGATGAATGCTAGCTTGAAATGTTTATGTGGCCATGATATATGATACGATGAATAGATACTAGTGTGACGTGTTTGTGATTCCATGATGTTATGATACATTGATACGATGCTCGTATAACGTGCAATGATGATTCCTATATGTAGGAAATTGATGTGATGAAGTGATGCTAGCATGAAACGTTTATGATAACATGATGAATGATGTTATGATACTAGGATGAAATGTATGATGGTTATAGTGAATGATGATATGACACGAGTATACCATATATGATGAATGGACGATGATCCGATACTTGTTAAGAAGAAAGATGGAAGCATGCGAACGTGTATTGGCTACCAGGAACTGAATAAGTTGACCGTAAAGAACAGGTATCCTCTCCCAAGGATTGACGATTTGTTCGATCAATTGCAAGGTGCAAGGTCGTTCTCAAAGATAGATCTCCGATCCGGTTAACATCAGTTGAAAGTTCGAGAGCATGATATTCCAAAGACTGCTTTCCGTACATGTTATGGACACTACGAGTTTCTCGATATGTCGTTTGGATTGACGAATGCTTCTGCAGCATTTATGGATTTGATGAACAGAGTATGTCAACTGATGTGGGACCTATCGGTGATGTTTTGATTTACTCAAAGAACGAGGGCGACCATGCTTGCCACGTACTTAAGGTTTTGGAGACCTTGGGGAAAGAAAAACTTTATGCTAAGTTCTCCAAATCCGCCTTCTGGTACTAGAAGTACAGTTTCTGGGTCACGTGGTGAACCCAGAAGGCATTATCGTAGATCAAGCTAAAGTTGAAACAGTCATGAATCGGAGCCCTCCGAAGTCACCGAACGCAAGTACGCAGTTTTCTTGGTTTGGCTGGTTACTATCGGAGCCTTTTTCAAGACTTCTACAAGTTAGCGACGCCACTGACGGAGCTCCCGAAAAAAGATGTAAAGGACGAATGGGTCCCGAACCAAGAACAAGCGTTTTCAGCGCTATAGGAGAGACTTACCCAAGCTCCTGTTTTAGCACTACCGGAGGGAAATGATGATTTCGTTGTGTATGCTGATGCCTCATGACAAGGGTTGGGGATGTGTACTGATGCAAAGGGGATGGGTGATAGCTTATGCATGAAAGTATGCTAAATATGATGAATGCATGATAGGGAGTTACGATGATGAACTGTATGATAACATGCAATGATGATAGTTATACATGTTATGCTATGATGAGATCCTAGGCTGCTAGGATGAAAGTATGATGTATGATATGATGAATGCTAGCATGAAATGTTTATGAGGCCATGATATATGATACGATGAATAGATACTTGTGTGACATGTTTGTGATGCCATGATGTTATGATACGATGATATGATACTAGTATAACGTGCTATGATGATTCCTATGATATACAAAATTGATATGAAGAAGTGATGCTAGCGTGAAACATTTATGATAACATGATGCATGATGTTATGATGCTAGCATGAAATGTATGATGATTATAGTGAATGATGATATGACGCGAGTATACCGGTATGATGAATGGACGATGATCCCATACTTGTTAAGAAGAAAGATGGAAGCATGCGAACGTGTTTTGGCTACCAGGAACTGAATAAGTTGACCGTAAAGAACAGGTATACTCTCCCTAGGATTGACGATTTGTTCGATCAATTGCAAGGTGCAAGCTCGTTCTCAAAGATACATCTCCGATCCGGTTACCATCAGTTGAAAGTTCGAGAGCATGATATTCCAAAGACTGCTTTCCGTACACGTTATGGACACTACGAGTTTCTTGTTATGTCGTTTGGATTGACGAATGCTGCTGCAGCATTTATGGATTTGATGAACAGAGTATGTCAAATCATTTTGGACCGATCGGTGATAGTGTTTATTGATGATATTTTGATTTACTCAAAGAACGAGGGGGCCATGCTTGCCACGTACGTAAGGTATTGGAGACCCTGAGGAAAAAAAACTTTATGCTAAGTTCTCCAAATGCGCCTTCTGGTTACTTGTAGTACAGTTTCTGGGTCACGTGGGGAACCCAGAAGGCATTATCGTAGATCCAGCTAAAGTTGAAACAGTCGTGAATCAGAGCCCTCCGAAGTCACCGACGGAAGTACTCAGTTTTCTTGGTTTGGCCGGTTACTATCGGAGACTTTTTTAAGACTTCTACAAGATAGCGACGCCACTCACGGAGCTTCCGAAGAAAGATGTAAAGGACGAATGGGGCCCGAACCAAGAACAAGCGTTTTGAGCGCTATAGGAGAGACTTACCCAAGCTCCTGTTTTAGCACTGCCGGATGGAAATGATGATTTTGTTGTGTATGCTGATGCATCACGACAAGGGTTGGGATGTGTACTGATGCAAAGGGGAAGGGTGATAGCTTATGCAAGAAAGTATGCTATATATGATGAATGCATGATAGGGAGTTACGATGATGAACTGTATGATAACTTGCTATGATGATAGTTATACATGTTATGCTATGATGGGATCCTAGGTTGCTAGGATGAAAGTATGATGTATGATATGATGCATGCTAGCATGAAATGTTTATGAGGCCATGATATATGATACGATGAATAGATACTAGTGTGACATGTTTGTGATGCCATGATGTTATGATACGATGATATGATACTAGTATAACGTGCTATGATGCTTCCTATGATATAGGAAATTGATATGATAAAGTGATGCTAGCATGAAACATTTATGATAACATGATGAATGATGTTATGATGCTAGCATTGAATGTATGATGATTATAGCGAATGATGATATGACGCGAGTATACCACGTATGATGAATGGACGATGATCCCATACTTGTTAAGAAGAAAGATGGAAGCATGCGAACGTGTATTGGCTACCAGGAACTGAATAAGTTGACCGTAAAGAACCGGTATCCTCTGCCTAGGATTGACGATTTGTTCGATCCATTGCAAGGTGCAAGCTCTTCTCAAAGATAGATCTCCGATCCGGTTACCATCAGTTGAAAGTTCAAGAGCTTGATATTCCAAAGACTGCTTTCCGTACACGTTATGGACACTACGAGTTTCTCGTTAAGTCGCTTGGATTGACGAATGCTGCTGCAACATTTATGGATTTGATGAACAAAGTATGTCAACTAATTTTGGACCGATCGATGATAGTGTTTATTGATGATATTTTGATTTACTCAAAGAACGAGGGGGACCATGCTTGCCACGTACGTAATGTATTGGAGACCCTGAGGAAAGAAAAAGTTTATGCTAAGTTCTCCAAATGCGCCATCTGGTTACTAGAAGTACAGTTTATGGGTCACGTGGTGAACCCAGAAGGCATTATCGTAGATCCAGCTAAAGTTGAAACAGTCATGAATCGGAGCCCTCCGAAGTCACCGACGGAAGTACGCACTTTTCTTGGTTTGGCCGGTTACCATCGGAGACTTTTTCAAGACTTCTCCAAGAGAGCGACGCCACTGACGGAACTCCCGAAGAAAGATGTAAAGGACGAATGGGGCGCGAACCAAGAACAAGCGTTTTCAGCGCTATAGGAGAGACTTACCCAAGCTCCTGTTTTAACACTGCCGGATGGAAATGATGCTTTTGTTGTGTATGCTGATGCATCACGACAAGGGTTGGGATGTGTACTGATGCAAAGGGGAAGGGCGATAGCTTATGCATGAAAGTATGCTAAATATGATGAATGCATGATAGGGAGTTACGATGATGAACTGTATGGTAACATGCTATGATGATAGTTATACATGTTATGCTGTGATGAGATCCCAGGCTGCTAGGATTAAAGTATGATGTATGATATGATCAATGCTAGCATGAAATGTTTATGTGGCCATGATATATGATACGATGAATAGATACTTGTGTGACATGTTTTTGATGCCATGATGTTATGATACGATGATATGATACTAGTATAACGTGCTATGATGATTCCTATGATATACGAAATTGATATGATGAAGTGATGCTAGCATGAAACATTTATGATAACATGATGAATGATGTTATGATGCTAGCATGAAATGTATGATGATTATAGCGAATGATGATATGACGCGAGTATACCACGTATGATGAATGGACGATGATCCCATACTTGTTAAGAAGAAAGATGGAAGCATGCGAACGTGTTTTGGCTACCAGGAACTGAATAAGTTGACCGTAAAGAACAGGTATACTCTCCCTAGGATTGACGATTTGTTCGATCAATTGCAAGGTGCAAGCTCGTTCTCATAGATAGATCTCCGATCCGGTCACCATCAGTTGAAAGTTCGAGAGCATGATATTCCAAAGACTGCTTTCCGTACACGTTATGGACACTACGAGTTTCTCGTTATGTCGTTTGGATTGACGAATGCTGCTGCAGCACTTATGGATTTGATGAACAGAGTATGTCAACTGATGTTGGACCGATCGGTGATAGTGTTTATTGATGATATTTTGATTTACTCAAAGAACGAGGGGGACCATGCTTGCCACGTACGTAAGTTATTGGAGACCCTGAGGAAAGAAAAACTTTATGCTAAGTTCTCCAAATGCGCCTTCTGGTTACTAGAAGTACAGTTTCTGGGTCACGTGGTGAACTCAGAAGGCATTATCGTAGATCCAGCTAAAGTTGAAACAGTCATGAATCGGAGCCCTCCGAAGTCACCGACGGAAGTACGCAGTTTTCATGGTTTGGCTGGTAACTATCGGAGCCTTTTTCAAGACTTCTACAAGATAGCGACGCCACGGACGGAGCTCCCGAAGAAAAATGTACAGGACCAATGGGGCGCGAACCAAGAACAAGCGTTTTCAGCGCTATAGGAGAGACTTACCCAAGCTCCTGTTTTAGCACTTCCGGATGGAAATGATGATTTTGTTGTGTATGGTGATGCATCACGACAAGGGTTGGGACGTGTACTGATGCAAAGGGGATGGGTATAGCTTATGAATGAAAGTATGCTAAATATGATGAATGCATGATAGGGAGTTACGATGATGAACTGTATGATAACATGCTATGATGATAGTTATACATGTTATGCTATGATGAGATCGTAGGCTGCTAGGATGAAAGTATGATGTATGATATGATGAATGCTAGCATGAAATGTTTATGAGGCCATGATATATGATACGATGAATAGATACTTGTGTGACATGTTTTTGATGCCATGATGTTATGATACGATGATATGATACTAGTATAACGTGCTATGATGATTCCTATGATATACAAAATTAATATGATGAAGTGATGCTAGCATGAAACATCTATGATAACATGATGAATGATGTTATGATGCTAGCATGAAATGTATGATGATTATAGCGAATGATGATATGACGCGAGTATACCACGTATGATGAATGGACGATGATCCCATACTTGTTAAGAAGAAAGATGGAAGCATGCGAACGTGTTTTGGCTATCGAGAACTGAATAAGTTGACCGTAAAGAACAGGTATACTCTCCCTAGGATTGACGATTTGTTCGATCAATTGCAAGGTGCAAGCTCGTTCTCAAAGATTGATCTCCGATTCGGTTACCATGAATTGAAAATTCGAGAGCATGATATTCCAAAGACTGCTTTTCGTACACGTTATGGACACTACGAGTTTTTCGTTATGTCGTTTGGATTGACGAATGCTGTTGCAGCATTTATGGATTTGATGAACAGAGTATGTCAACTGATGTTGGACCGATCGGTGATATTGTTTATTGATGATATTTGGATTTTTTCATAGAAAGAGGGGGACCATGCTTGCCACGTAAGGTATTGGAGACACTGAGGAAAGAAAAACTTTATGCTAAGTTCTCCAAATGCGCCTTCTGGTTACTAGAAGTACAGTTTCTGGGTCACGTGGTGAACCCAGAAGGCATTATCGTAGATGCAGCCAAAGTTGAAACAATGATGAATCGGAGCACTCCGAAGTCACCGACGGAAGTACGCAGTTTTCTTGGTTTGGCCGGTTACTATCGGAGACTTTTTTAAGACTTCTACAAGATAGCCACGCCACTCACGGAGCTTCCGAAGAAAGATGTAAAGGACGAATGGGGCCCGAACCAAGAACAAGCGTTTTTAGCGCTATAGGAGAGACTTACCCAAGCTCCTGTTTTAGCACTGCCGGATGGAAATGATGATTTTGTTGTGTATGCTGATGCATCACGACAAGGGTTGGGATGTGTACTGATGCAAAGGGGAAGGGTGATAGCTTATGCAAGAAAGTATGCTAAATATGATGAATGCATGATAGGGAGTTACGATGATGAACTGTATGCTAACGTGCTATGATGATAGTTATACATGTTATGCTATGATGGGATCCTAGGTTGCTAGGATGAAAGTATGATGTATGATATGATGCATGCTAGCATGAAATGTTTGTGAGGCCATGATATATGATACGATGAATAGATACTAGTGTGACATGTTTGTGATGCCATGATGTTATGATACGATGATATGATACTAGTATAACGTGCTATGATGCTTCCTATGATATAGGAAATTGATATGATGAAGTGATGCTAGCACGAAACATTTATGATAACATGATGAATGATGTTATGATGCTAGCATTGAATGTATGATGATTATAGCGAATGATGATATGACGCGAGTATACCACGTATGATGAATGGACGATGATCCCATACTTGTTAAGAAGAAAGATGGAAGCATGCGAACGTGTATTGGCTACCAGGAACTGAATAAGTTGACCGTAAAGAACCGGTATCCTCTGCCTAGGATTGACGATTTGTTCGATCCATTGCAAGGTGCAAGCTCTTCTCAAAGATAGATCTCCGATCCGGTTACCATCAGTTGAAAGTTCAAGAGCTTGATATTCCAAAGACTGCTTTCCGTACACGTTATGGACACTACGAGTTTCTCGTTATGTCGCTTGGATTGACGAATGCTGCTGCAACATTTATGGATTTGATGAACAAAGTATGTCAACTAATTTTGGACCGATCGATGATAGTGTTTATTGATGATATTTTGATTTACTAAAAGAACGAGGGGGACCATGCTTGCCACGTACGTAATGTATTGGAGACCCTGAGGAAAGAAAAAGTTTATGCTAAGTTCTCCAAATGCGCCTTCTGGTTACCAGAAGTACAGTTTATGGGTCACGTGGTGAACCCAGAGGGCATTATCGTAGATCCAGCTAAAGTTGAAACAGTCATGAATCGGAGCCCTCCGAAGTCACCGACGGAAGTACGCAGTTTTCTTGGTTTGGCCGGTTACTATCGGAGCGTTTTTCAAGACTTCTACAAGATAGCGACGCCACTGACGGAGCTCCCGAAGAAAGATGTAAAGGATGAATGGTGCTCAAACCAAAAACAAGCATTTTCAGCGCTACAGGAGAGACTTACCCAAGCTCCTGTTTTAGCACTACCGGATGGAAATGATGATTTTGTTTTGTAAGCTGATGCATCACGACAAGGGTTGGGATGTAAACTGATGCAAAGGGGAAGGGTGATAGCTTATGCATGAAAGTATGCTAAATATGATGAATGCATGATAGGGAGTTACGATGATGAACTGTATGATAACATGCTATGATGATAGTTATACATGTTATGCTATGATGAGATCCTAGGCTGCTAGGTTGAAAGTATGATGTATGATATGATGAATGCTAGCATGAAATGTTTATGCGGCCATGATATATGATACGATGAATAGATACTTGTGTGACATGTTTGTGATGCCATGATGTTATGATACGATGATATGATTCTAGTATAACGTGCTATGATGATTCCTATGATATACGAAATTGATATGATGAAGTGATGTGTAACATTTGTACATTTAGTCATGGTAGTTGTAAACAGTGTTAGAACAAATGTGTTTTCATATCATATCAGTTAATGTGGTTCATGTGTTCATAATGTGCTGGTGTGTTAAGATTTTTATTATTTAGGAACAAGTATGTATTATTTATTTACAGTTGAGTTCGCTAGGCAAGAACAGTATCGTATTATATCGAAACAGTGGTGGGACGGCGTCAGGTACGACAGGTAGCTGGAATCTGGGGTATGTCCTATACATATACTGCGTTCGGTGTAATGGGATAATGTTAGTGTGTAGTGTTGAGACGAATATTATAACAATTAATTATACAAAAATCGTAATATGTAAGCGAGACCGAGTATAGTTATGGGTGACGATCCATGATAATACGAATGTTGAACTTATAATTACGATTAAACGCCTTAACGTTTTTTACGATCGAAAAACGTACGCGATTGCGGGTATACACGTAATTGTGGTGGTTTAATGATCTGTCAACACACGAAGAGTAAAAATAATTAAATATATATTATTTTACATTTTTACAATTTGGAACTCATCAAAATGATGAGAATAATAATCCTTAATTAAAATCGCGTAAAATACGCGTTACGCGACGAAAGTGCGAACCGAGCGACCGAAACGGACCCGAATACCGCGCGGGCTATAAAAGCCTTGAAGATGGCCAGTTCCTTCATTTAATTCACCAACAACCCTTTCTCTCACTAGAAATTCGTCCAACCCTCTCTCTCTCTAGAAAACCGAATTCAAACCCGCGTATCTCTCTCGTTTCTCCACGGATTTGGGCGTTCTTGGTGTCCACGCGTAGCTCTTGACGAGTACTACACGAAAGTACAAAGGATCTGAGGTGTTAGCCGGCCAAAATCAAGGAATGATCGAGAGAAAAAGCTGAAAAATAGGGTTTTTGTTTAACATTATTCGAATCTGATTCTTAGGCAGATCCTGAGCATCACGCAACTATAAATCCTTGATTATCACTAGTGGTATGATGTTTGGTTTAGAACATGTAAGAATGATGGGTTAGATTGCGATTGATGGTGCATGTCGTGGGATGAGACGAACCTGTATACCTCCTAAATCACATGGTTCGTTGTTGATCAGCGAACCTAGACACCCACCGAACCTTCACCGAACCATAACTAGCTAGACGAACCCTACATAGCTCAGCCGAGCCTTTGAAGCCTCACGAACCCATGCAAGCGAACCCTTCGACAACGAACCTTTTGTGATCATGGCGAACCCTGGAAGACCGCCGAACCCTTGCATGATGACGAACTCTCCCATGCAGACAAACCTCTGATCAGCCACGAATCTAAGCTCAATGCAGTTGAACCTTGCTAAGACCTCATGACCACGAACCTTGCATGGTTCGCAACCCACTTAGCCAAACCATCGTGAAGTAAGCGAACCTTGGGCTTGCCATTGTTCCAGCGAACCTATGGTGTCCTTCATTAGCCGAACCCTATTATTAGATAGTGAATCACGAACCTACACTTGGCTAACCGTCGCGAACCATTTTCTTTTGCCGAACCTTGCTAAGGCCGCGAACCAACATGACCAGCCGAACCCAACTACCTTAGCCGAACTCTTGGTTAGATGAACATCTAGGTTCGCTGATAACTAAAGAAAATCGGGTGGCAGCTTGCGGCCCAACATCTTTTGATACAGCCCAACCTCATTTTTCACGTCCAACATACTTGCTATGGTGGCCCAAGTCTCTTTGTTTGGCTCCTTTGTAGTATTTCGGCCCAATATTTAGCATTGGCCCAACAAATCCTTAACCGGCTCAAGTCATTCGTTCAAATCATTAGGGCCCAACACCATATCATTTTCGGCCCAACAAGTGAACCCACATTGAAACTTTCTTGGACCTTAGTGTAACATTTGTGCATATAGTCATGTAGTTGTAAACAGTGTTAGAACAGTGTCTGTTCAGTTTCAGTTCAATCAATGTGTTTCAGTATGTTCATAATGTGTGCTTGTGTGTTACAGGATCTTAGTAGTCAGAAAACAAGTATTTATTATTTATTTACAGTCAATTACACTAGGCAAGAGCAGTAACTGGTTATATCGAAACAGTGGTGGGCAGCGAGAGTGAGCCCTATACATATACTGCGTTCGGTGTAACAGGTTAGTGTTAGTGCGTAGTGTCAAGACGAATATTATGACATTTAGTTAATTCAACCAAGATCGTAATCTGTAAGCGAGACTGAGTATAGTTATGGGTGACGATCCATAATAGTACGAATGTTGAACTTATAATTACGATTAAACGACTTTAAATATTTTAATACGATCGGAAAACGTACGCGATTGCGGGTATACACGTAAATTGTGAATGTTTTAACGATCCGACAACACACGAAGAGTAAAAATAATTATATTAACTATTTTATATTTTTTTCAATTTTGAAACTCATCATTTAAATGAGTTTAATAACTAATTTAGTTAAAACCGCGTAAATTACGCGTTACGTTCCGGAAACGCGAACCGAGCGACCGAAACGGACCCGAAAACCACACGGGCTATAAAAGCCTTGAAGAAGACCATTTTCTTCATAAATTCCACCAACAACCCTTTCTCTCTCTAATAGTTCGTCTACCCTCTCTCTCTCTAAAAACCAAACTTTAATCGATCGTATCTCACTCGTTTCTTGACGGATTTCGACATTCTTGGTGTCCACGCGAAGCTCTCGACAAACTCTACACGAAAGTACAAGAATATCTCAGATCCATCCAGCCAAAAACGAGGTATGAGCCTTGGAAAGATTCGGGAAATAGGGTTTTCATAAGTTGTTGTGAGTTTTGTTTAAAAACCGATAATCGGCCGGATGTTTCATCACCATTCTTAGTATCGCACACCTAGCAACCTCCCTCGAAGTTGTACAGGCTTAGATCGTGGTCTAGAATCAAGTAGCTTGATGATGAAGACGATCCAGGTTACAGGTTCGTCGAGGATTAGAAGCCGAACCCTTCAGAGGAGTACACGAGCCTGCATGGTTCGTGGGGTTATCAGCGAACCCTAAGGGGTCACGAGCCCTTTTTGCCGAACCAGCTCACCCTCACGAACCATCACATGCCTTTCGGTCGAACCTTCGTGGGCATGGGCATCTCCAACGAACCCTTCATGCTGGATCATAGGAAACGAACCCTTGTCGCCATGCATAAGCTGCGAATGAACCACGAACCCTGCATGGTTCGTGGCATGACCAACCGAACCCTTTTGATGCTTCTGGTCACGAACTCACGAACCCAGCCGAACTTTTGGTGCCACCTACGAACCTTGATCAACATGCAGCGAACCATCACGAACCTTTATGAATCAGTGATGCTAGACGAACCTTCATTCCAGTAACTAACTCAAACGAACCTTGCATGGTTCGTTGGAGGCTTAGCCGAACCATGTGAGATATCGGGGCCGAACCTTTTGAACACCCTCGTACCATGTTAGCCGAACCATTTTGGTTCTCTCGGCCGAACCTGGACCCTAAACTCCAAAGGTTCGCTGCCTAAGTGGTGATCCAAAAACAATTTCGGCCCAAACAAGTTTCAACCGGCTCAATTCCTTAACAATTCGGCCCATAGACATAAAACAAGCCCAATGATAGTCTTTGGCCCAACGTTTTATCTATTGATACACTAAATGGCCTTAGAACCACACACGGCCCAACTCCATATCCTTTCGGGCCCAAGTAGATTTCAATTGGCCCAATATCATAATCAATTGGCCCTTGGTGACATAAACGGCCCATGGACCTCCATTTGAGCCTATTATCATAATTAGGGGCTTAAAACCAAATGTGAGGCCCTCGATTATGACAATCATGAATTGATCATAAATTGGTTAAGTTTGTAACTTAACAATAATTATGAAGATCAAATCACAATTTCAAGACTTAACACAATTGAACATCTTTTCACAACAAATGGTAATCAATGGCTATCAAATTCTTGAACAAATATCATTAATGCATAAGAATTATGCATCAAAGAGCATTTCATAAGTTTCTTGGACCCATGATCAATCGAATGACTCAAAGCATAACATTCAAGTTTTCACAACAATCAAATCATGAGAACACAAGTCAATCAATGAATCAAAGTTATACAATTATAAATCCTATATCTTATGTATGATTACAATGTTATAGGAAACAGTTAGAAGTCCTGTTTGCTACTTGCTAATTGTTTAAGTTCAGAGTCTACTGCAGACAGGTGAGAACTTTAGCCCCTCTTTTACTGTTTTATAACTGTTTTGGGGTGGAACACGTGATCAAAATCGCTATTTCAATCTTGTTTCATTACACAAGTTATGTGTAAGTCATAAACATTTCAGGTTCATCTTACGAATCCAAGGGATTCATCAATTGTTTAAAGATATTGCCAACTGTTTTAATTTACTTGTCAATTACTAAACTCTTTTCATTAAAAAGGTTTTATAAGGGATTTTCGAACTGTTTTGAAATTATTTACTCAAATGTATTTATGAAGGATAAACACTTTTTGATAAAGGATTTTACAAACCCTTTTGTTATAAACCTTGTTATTACACAAGGTCATCACATCATGGTATTCAAACCAAGTGGTTCACAATATGGTACTCAAACTCATTGGTTCAAAACATGGTATTCAAATCAAGTGGTTCAAAACATGGTATTCAAATCAAGTGGTGCAAAACATGGTATTCAAGTCAAGTTGTTCACATCATGGTATTCAAATCAAGAGATTCATTTTCATGTTACATAAACAAAGGATTTAACTCGTGGAGTTAAATCCGGGTTTTCAATAAGACATTAACACATCCGGTTAAAGTAAGATTCAGAAAACATGGTGTCCATTGTTGTAAACAAACTTATAAACCCATCAAGTATCATATTCATTAGCGTTAGTACTGGGTGATCACAACAAGGGAAAGCGGACACATTGGTTCTTATCCAGGATGGAGTTAGCTTTTAAATTTGTTTTAAAAGCTAACTGCAGGTCTGGTGTCATGGTTTTCTTATCCAGGATGGAGTTGGCTTTTAAAATTTGCTTTTAAAAGCCAACTGCAGGTCTGGTGTCATATGGTTATCAAAACTGCTGACGTATTATCTAACTCCAAACGTGGTTTGGGACTTGATATTATCGGCTGTCGTGCGAACAGTGATTGGACTGTTTACACTCATTTTCTTACTTGATGTTAGTTTGGGTTACAGCTCATCCGTGTGAATCTTATGATGCTTTAACTTACCTATGTCTTATATCATATAACTCATGTTTACAAATGTTTAAACCTATTGTTCTCACCAACTACGTCTGTAGTTGACAGTTACTTTTCACGTGTTTCAGGTAATCAGGTTTAAGACATTCTCAGGGACAACTAAGGAGACCATTCTAAGATAGAACAAGATGAAGAAACATGCTAGGATGGAATAGAAACTCACTAAATCCTAAATGTTTAATTGTCTTGTTTGGAGTCTTATTTTGTAAACTATATTTTGGGTCTGTAGTTGTCTTACTTTTGATAGATAGATTGTCTGTAACAAATCAACTGTCTAAACATTATGAAATGTAGTAATCCATTGTGGTTGTTCTTATTCAATACTTGTGCATGATTCAACTGATCATACGTCACCGCGCCGTGGATTCCGCACGCGGCGCAGGGGTGTGACAGGTTGGTATCAGAGCCAAGGTTGTAGAGAACTAGGAAAAACCCAATGTTTAATGACCTAGACTATAACCTAAGCTACCCAATAGGACTAAGTGCAATAGACTTGAGGATACTTAGGATCTAAGTAACTTAAGTGAGCATTGAGTCTACATTAAGCTTGAAAGATCTTAGGGACATTTTTCTAAGATTAGACATCGAGTCAAGGAATTTGAATCGGACTTCTATAATTTTAGAAACCGAATTAAATTCTCACACATATGCATTTAAGGATTTCAGAGGCAAGGATCTGTATTCTTAGTATCCTTGATCTGAAATTCTCACACAGAGATCATTATAGAAATTCAGAGGCAAAGATCTGTAGTTTCAGTATCTTTGATATGAATTTCTTGTCATATTCATTATGGGATTTAGAGGCAAAGATCTATTAATTTAGTATCTTTGATCTAAGATCCTTGTCATATTCATTATGGGATTTAGAGGCAAAGATGGGTATCTTTGATCTAAAGTCCTTGTCATATTCATTATAGGATTCAAAGGTCAAGATCTATTAACTTAGAACTTGGATTTGAGATCCTTGTCATATCATTATAGGAATTCAAAGGTTGAGGTCTATTAATTTAGAACTTAGATTTGAAATCCTTGTCATTGTTATCATTATCATGGATTCATTATCATAGGAACTTTATAACTTAGAATCTGTGTAACAGTATTCTTTAGTTGAAGTTCTCACAGGAAATCATTATGCTCAGTACTGTAAGTATTGGGAAACTAGGTTGATTAACCTAGGACACATATACATAAACCTAAGGTCTTAGTTTCTAGTAAATTAAGGACCATGGTTTACACAATCATAAACAGAATCATGGAACAAGAGGAAATCATGGGATAATCATAATCAATCAAGGGTTGGAATCTTAGCTTCAAATGCAAACGGTGGATTAACGCTGATGGGCTGAGGTAAGTGGTGGGTCGGTGAGAGCTTACCCTATATATAAGCTTATCTTGGTTTGTCAGGGAAAATTCGGCGCTTGAATTTGAAGTGAGGATTCGGGAACAACCGGAATCATTGAACATTGGTCAAACACATGGGGTACAAACACATGGGATACAATCATTGGTGAATCAAATCATAGTGGAATTCAAACTTGGATGAACCAGACATTATGGTGAATCAACCAAGTTGTGAATATTCTGTAAATGTAAACCTTAAGTGAAATTCTTAAGTGATTACATCATTAGTACTTACTGGCATAAGTTAACAGGAAAGTGTAGAGCACACGTATGATTTAGTTCTACATGTTAACAACTGTTAGTAGGTGCACGCATAACATAATCATAGTTCAATCATGGAATCAATCATAGTTCAAGTTGATCAAAGATCATGGGATTCTTAATCAATGGAAAACACATGGAAATCAGTACAAACGTGTTGCCAAATGCTAGCAAGGGCATGATCGTGGTATACCGAAACGGTGGTGGGCAGCGAGAGTGAGCCCTATATATAAGCTATTTTCGGTATATCGGGAAAGTGTCAGTGTGTAGGTTTGGTGGAGAGATCATGAGACATCGTACATATTCACATGATAAGTATACAAATAAGTTGATAACTTATACGTGTACTGGATCATATTACAATTGAATGATAATACTAGTAGTATGGATATATTACTGACCTTATCATGAAAATTCAATTGTATCCATTCTCATTACTGACCCGCTTGTGGCTTCTATTCGTAGAATGCCTCCTCGACGAGACCCAAATGCTGGGGGTTCGACAAGCGGTAATGATGATGAAATTAACAAGATTGCTCGAGCTATCGCTGTTCACATGAGGGATGTGATCCCGGGTATGGTCACTGATATTACCCAGAATCTTCGGGGAAGTACCGGTGATTCTGCACACAACTCCAATGCCACTAACGTTGGAACTGCTAACTTTACTTTTAAGCAGTTCAACGATGCTAAACCTCCCAAGTACTCTGGTACTGAGGGAGCAACCGGCCTACTGCAGTGGCTGGAAAGCATCGAAGATATTCTCGACTTCACTGGATGCCCTGAAAATCTAAAGGTCAAGATGGCCTCGAGTGCATTTCACAAGGGCGCACTCACCTGGTGGAATTCTGAGAAGAACACCAGAGGACGTGAAGTCGCTCTAGCCTTACCATGGAATGGATTCAAGAACTTACTGGTGGAAAAGTTTTGTCCACGTCACGAGCTAAAGAAACTGGAGGTGGAGATGTGGAATCTGGTGCAAGACAGTGGCGAAAATGCCAAGTATACAACTCGTTTTCATGAGTTGTGCATTTTGGTACCACATCTGGTTACTCCTCTATCCCGCAGGATAGAGAAATACATCGAAGGCTTGCCTCTAGTGGTTAGAGGAACTGTTATGGGGAACAACCCCACTACTTTGGAAGCTGCGATACAATTGGGTGCTACTCTTACTGAAGAGTATGTGAAGTCTGGAGTGCTCACCCGAAAGGGATTCAAGAGAGCACAGATTGAAGAAGGCAAGAAGCCTGAACAGCACCATCCCAAGAAGAAGAAGCAAAAGACAATCAAGAACTTTGCAGCATTGACTGCGGCTGCACCTACTCATGCTACTCCCCTCACTGCTATGCCACAACCTGCTAATGTCAGAAAGCAGTACACTGGCTCGTTTCCACTCTGCACCAGATGCCAATACCATCATCTACCCACTATTCCATGCAGAAAGTGTCTCAAGTGTGGGCGTATGGGACACTTGGCAGCTACATGCCGATCTGCTCATCTTATTGCTGCAACAACTGCTGCCACAACTTCTACTGCTGCAGGTGGAAGAGTCTGCTATAATTGTGGGGCAGAAGGACACTTCAGAAACCAGTGTCCAAAACTCAACAACAATACTGCTGTTGCTCGTGCTTTCGTTATTGGAACTGCTGAAGCACGTGAAGAGCCGGCAGTCATCACGGGTACATTTCTTATCAATAATCACTATGTTCCTATCATATTTGATACTGGTGCTGATAAAAGCTTTATCTCTGCTCATACTGCTTCTGTTCTTAATATGCAACTATCCACACTTACTGCTCCCTATACTGTAGAAGTAGCGAATGGTAAGACTATAGTTGTAGATTACATCATTAATGCTTGTGAGCTAAGACTAAATGACCATCTCTTTTCCATCAATCTTATTCCTATGACCCTCGGAAGCTTCGAAGTAGTGGTAGGAATGGATTGGTTATCTAAGAATAATGCTGAAATCGTATGCTCGGAGAAACTTATTCGAATCCCCTTACCGTCCGGCGAAACGATGATAGTCTACGGTGAGAAACCCTGCCGCGAATTGAAGATTGTATCGTGCATCAAGGCGAGGAAGTATCTGAAGAAGAAATATTACGCATTCTTAGCTCACGTGGTGGAAAAGAAACCTGACAAGAAAGCAGTTGGAGATGTACCGGTTATCAAAGACTATCCAGACGTATTTCCAGAAGACTTGCCTGGACTACCACCAGTCCGACAAGTGGAGTTTAGAATTGATCTCGTCCCTGGAGCAAACCCAGTGGCGAAGTCACCGTATCGGTTAGCACCGTCTGAGATGCAAGAACTGTCTAGTCAGCTTCAAGAACTTCTAGACAAAGGGTTCATTAGACCGAGTTTCTCTCCATGGGGAGCTCCGGTTCTATTTGTCAAGAAGAAAGACGGTTCATTCCGTATGTGCATAGACTATCGTGAGCTGAACAAGTTGACAATCAAGAATAGATATCCTCTGCCCAGGATCGATGATCTGTTTGATCAATTACAGGGAGCAACTTGCTTCTCTAAGATTGACTTACGATCTGGGTATCATCAGTTAAGAGTAAATGATGAGGATATACCAAAGACTGCATTTAGGACTCGATATGGACACTATGAGTTTGTGGTTATGCCATTTGGGCTGACCAATGCACCCGCAGTGTTCATGGACTTGATGAATCGAGTCTGCAGACCATATTTAGATCAGTTTGTTATTGTCTTTATTGATGATATACTGATCTATTCCAAGTCGAACAAGAACATGAAGATCATTTGAGGAAAGTTCTGGAGTTACTAAGAGCTGAACAACTCTATGCTAAATTCTCAAAGTGTGAATTTTGGCTAAAGGAGGTTCACTTCTTAGGACATGTCATAAACAAAGATGGAATTCATGTAGATCCAGCCAAGATTGAGGCGATTAAGAACTGGACTACTCCATCTACTCCAACAGAGATTCGTTCATTTCTGGGTCTGGCAGGATATTATAGAAGATTCATTGCAAACTTCTCTAAGATAGCTTTGCCACTCACTACATTGACTCAGAAAAGTCAAGCTTTTATATGGGGACAGAAACAAGAAGATGCATTTCAACTTCTTAAACAGAAGTTATGCAATTCCCCTATCCTTAGTCTTCCAGAAGGCAGTGATGATTTCATTGTCTACTGTGATGCTTCAAACCTTGGTCTCGGGTGTGTACTTATGCAACGGGACAAGGTCATTGCGTATGCTTCAAGACAACTTAAGGTTCATGAGAAGAATTATACTACTCATGATCTCGAGTTAGGGGCTGTGGTATTTGCACTGAAGATTTGGAGACACTACCTGTACGGTACTAAATGTGTCATCTATACGGACCACAAGAGCCTGCAACACATTCTCAATCAGAAAGAACTCAACATGAGACAACGACGTTGGGTTGAGCTTCTAACTGATTACGACTGTGAGATTCGTTACCATCCGGGTAAAGCCAATGTGGTGGCGGATGCTCTTAGTCGCAAGGAACCAGTCAAACCAATTCGTGTTAGAGCCATGGAGATCAACACACAACCAAACTTGAAAGACTTGATTCGTGTTGCACAACAACAAGTAGTAACAGATAATCAACTCAAAACAGACTTGGATTGTGGCATTGAGAAGAAACTAGAACCTCGATCAGATGGGTTGTTATATCTCAATGGCCGCATGTGGATTCCAAAGTCTGAAGAATTGCGCATGCTCATCTGTGATGAGGCTCATAAGTCGCGATACTCAGTTCATCCTGGAGCCGACAAGATGTATCAAGACTTGAGGACATCTTACTGGTGGCCGGGGATGAAGAAAGACATAGCACTGTACGTGGGAAAATGTCTTACGTGTTCAAAGGTCAAAGCAGAACATCAAAAGCCTTCGGGACTTCTGCAGCAACCTGAAATTCCTCAATGGAAATGGGAGCAAATTTCCATGGATTTCATAACCAAGTTGCCGAGAACTCCGCGAGGTTTCGATTCGATTTGGGTGATCGTTGATCGACTCACCAAATCTGCTCATTTTCTCCCAATCCGAGAGGATTACAAGATGGAGAAGTTATCCACATTGTACATCAACGAAATCATTGCACGTCATGGTACTCCAACATCAATCATATCTGATCGTGATAGTCGCTTCACTTCTCGCTTTTGGCAATCATTGCAAAAGGCTTTGGGAACGCGTGTTAATCTTAGCACGGCGTATCATCCCCAAACCGATGGCCAAAGCGAGAGGACTATCCAAACACTTGAGGACATGCTCCGTTCTTGTGTCATTGACTTCGGTGGAAGTTGGGACACTCATCTCCCACTCATTGAGTTTTCATATAACAATAGCTATCATACGAGCATTCAATGTGCACCATTCGAAGCTCTATATGGTAGAAAGTGCCGATCACCGGTCTGTTGGACCGAGATTGGTGACTCACAGGTCGTAGGACCAGAACTCATTCAGGAAACATCAGACAAAATCACAATCATTCAGTCACGGCTTAAGGCCGCACGAGATCGGCAGAAGAGTTATGCTGATCGACGTCGGAAACCGCTTGAGTTCCAAGTCGGTGACCGAGTCTTACTCAAAGTTTCTCCCTGGAAAGGCGTTGTCCGATTCGGGAAGAAAGGGAAACTTGCACCAAGGTACGTTGGACCTTTTGAGATCCTGGAACGGATTGGTCCCGTAGCCTACAAACTCAAACTTCCAGTGGAGCTAAGCAATGTTCATGATACTTTTCATGTATCAAATCTTAAGAAATGCTTGGCGGATCATGATGTTCAGATTCCACTGGAAGACATACAGATTCAGGACAACATGCAATTCATTGAACGTCCAGTTGAGATCATGGATCATGGGGTCAAGAAACTTAAACGCAGCCGTATCCCGATCGTGAAAGTGCGATGGGAGGGCAAACGCGGTGCTGAGTTCACCTGGGAACGTGAAGACCAGATGAAGCTTAAGTACCCTCATCTTTTTACAGTACCTTCGGCTAGTTAATTTCGGGACGAAATTCCCTTAACTAGGGGAGACTGTAACATTTGTGCATATAGTCATGTAGTTGTAAACAGTGTTAGAACAGTGTCTGTTCAGTTTCAGTTCAATCAATGTGTTTCAGTATGTTCATAATGTGTGCTTGTGTGTTACAGGATCTTAGTAGTCAGAAAACAAGTATTTATTATTTATTTACAGTCAATTACACTAGGCAAGAGCAGTAACTGGTTATATCGAAACAGTGGTGGGCAGCGAGAGTGAGCCCTATACATATACTGCGTTCGGTGTAACAGGTTAGTGTTAGTGCGTAGTGTCAAGACGAATATTATGACATTTAGTTAATTCAACCAAGATCGTAATCTGTAAGCGAGACTGAGTATAGTTATGGGTGACGATCCATAATAGTACGAATGTTGAACTTATAATTACGATTAAACGACTTTAAATATTTTAATACGATCGGAAAACGTACGCGATTGCGGGTATACACGTAAATTGTGAATGTTTTAACGATCCGACAACACACGAAGAGTAAAAATATTTATATTAACTATTTTATATTTTTTTCAATTTTGAAACTCATCATTTAAATGAGTTTAATAACTAATTTAGTTAAAACCGCGTAAATTACGCGTTACGTTCCGGAAACGCGAACCGAGCGACCGAAACGGACCCGAAAACCACACGGGCTATAAAAGCCTTGAAGAAGACCATTTTCTTCATAAATTCCACCAACAACCCTTTCTCTCTCTAATAGTTCGTCTACCCTCTCTCTCTCTAAAAACCAAACTTTAATCGATCGTATCTCACTCGTTTCTTGACGGATTTCGACATTCTTGGTGTCCACGCGAAGCTCTCGACAAACTCTACACGAAAGTACAAGAATATCTCAGATCCATCCAGCCAAAAACGAGGTATGAGCCTTGGAAAGATTCGGGAAATAGGGTTTTCATAAGTTGTTGTGAGTTTTGTTTAAAAACCGATAATCGGCCGGATGTTTCATCACCATTCTTAGTATCGCACACCTAGCAACCTCCCTCGAAGTTGTACAGGCTTAGATCGTGGTCTAGAATCAAGTAGCTTGATGATGAAGACGATCCAGGTTACAGGTTCGTCGAGGATTAGAAGCCGAACCCTTCAGAGGAGTACACGAGCCTGCATGGTTCGTGGGGTTATCAGCGAACCCTAAGGGGTCACGAGCCCTTTTTGCCGAACCAGCTCACCCTCACGAACCATCACATGCCTTTCGGTCGAACCTTCGTGGGCATGGGCATCTCCAACGAACCCTTCATGCTGGATCATAGGAACGAACCCTTGTCGCCATGCATAAGCTGCGAATGAACCACGAACCCTGCATGGTTCGTGGCATGACCAACCGAACCCTTTTGATGCTTCTGGTCACGAACTCACGAACCCAGCCGAACTTTTGGTGCCACCTACGAACCTTGATCAACATGCAGCGAACCATCACGAACCTTTATGAATCAGTGATGCTAGACGAACCTTCATTCCAGTAACTAACTCAAACGAACCTTGCATGGTTCGTTGGAGGCTTAGCCGAACCATGTGAGATATCGGGGCCGAACCTTTTGAACACCCTCGTACCATGTTAGCCGAACCATTTTGGTTCTCTCGGCCGAACCTGGACCCTAAACTCCAAAGGTTCGCTGCCTAAGTGGTGATCCAAAAACAATTTCGGCCCAAACAAGTTTCAACCGGCTCAATTCCTTAACAATTCGGCCCATAGACATAAAACAAGCCCAATGATAGTCTTTGGCCCAACGTTTTATCTATTGATACACTAAATGGCCTTAGAACCACACACGGCCCAACTCCATATCCTTTCGGGCCCAAGTAGATTTCAATTGGCCCAATATCATAATCAATTGGCCCTTGGTGACATAAACGGCCCATGGACCTCCATTTGAGCCTATTATCATAATTAGGGGCTTAAAACCAAATGTGAGGCCCTCGATTATGACAATCATGAATTGATCATAAATTGGTTAAGTTTGTAACTTAACAATAATTATGAAGATCAAATCACAATTTCAAGACTTAACACAATTGAACATCTTTTCACAACAAATGGTAATCAATGGCTATCAAATTCTTGAACAAATATCATTAATGCATAAGAATTATGCATCAAAGAGCATTTCATAAGTTTCTTGGACCCATGATCAATCGAATGACTCAAAGCATAACATTCAAGTTTTCACAACAATCAAATCATGAGAACACAAGTCAATCAATGAATCAAAGTTATACAATTATAAATCCTATATCTTATGTATGATTACAATGTTATAGGAAACAGTTAGAAGTCCTGTTTGCTACTTGCTAATTGTTTAAGTTCAGAGTCTACTGCAGACAGGTGAGAACTTTAGCCCCTCTTTTACTGTTTTATAACTGTTTTGGGGTGGAACACGTGATCAAAATCGCTATTTCAATCTTGTTTCATTACACAAGTTATGTGTAAGTCATAAACATTTCAGGTTCATCTTACGAATCCAAGGGATTCATCAATTGTTTAAAGATATTGCCAACTGTTTTAATTTACTTGTCAATTACTAAACTCTTTTCATTAAAAAGGTTTTATAAGGGATTTTCGAACTGTTTTGAAATTATTTACTCAAATGTATTTATGAAGGATAAACACTTTTTGATAAAGGATTTTACAAACCCTTTTGTTATAAACCTTGTTATTACACAAGGTCATCACATCATGGTATTCAAACCAAGTGGTTCACAATATGGTACTCAAACTCATTGGTTCAAAACATGGTATTCAAATCAAGTGGTTCAAAACATGGTATTCAAATCAAGTGGTGCAAAACATGGTATTCAAGTCAAGTTGTTCACATCATGGTATTCAAATCAAGAGATTCATTTTCATGTTACATAAACAAAGGATTTAACTCGTGGAGTTAAATCCGGGTTTTCAATAAGACATTAACACATCCGGTTAAAGTAAGATTCAGAAAACATGGTGTCCATTGTTGTAAACAAACTTATAAACCCATCAAGTATCATATTCATTAGCGTTAGTACTGGGTGATCACAACAAGGGAAAGCGGACACATTGGTTCTTATCCAGGATGGAGTTAGCTTTTAAATTTGTTTTAAAAGCTAACTGCAGGTCTGGTGTCATGGTTTTCTTATCCAGGATGGAGTTGGCTTTTAAAATTTGCTTTTAAAAGCCAACTGCAGGTCTGGTGTCATATGGTTATCAAAACTGCTGACGTATTATCTAACTCCAAACGTGGTTTGGGACTTGATATTATCGGCTGTCGTGCGAACAGTGATTGGACTGTTTACACTCATTTTCTTACTTGATGTTAGTTTGGGTTACAGCTCATCCGTGTGAATCTTATGATGCTTTAACTTACCTATGTCTTATATCATATAACTCATGTTTACAAATGTTTAAACCTATTGTTCTCACCAACTACGTCTGTAGTTGACAGTTACTTTTCACGTGTTTCAGGTAATCAGGTTTAAGACATTCTCAGGGACAACTAAGGAGACCATTCTAAGATAGAACAAGATGAAGAAACATGCTAGGATGGAATAGAAACTCACTAAATCCTAAATGTTTAATTGTCTTGTTTGGAGTCTTATTTTGTAAACTATATTTTGGGTCTGTAGTTGTCTTACTTTTGATAGATAGATTGTCTGTAACAAATCAACTGTCTAAACATTATGAAATGTAGTAATCCATTGTGGTTGTTCTTATTCAATACTTGTGCATGATTCAACTGATCATACGTCACCGCGCCGTGGATTCCGCACGCGGCGCAGGGGTGTGACACTTAGGAAATGCTATTCCAATTGATCCATGTAATAAGCATTTGGCCCATTACATGGCCCAATATGTTCATTTTTGACCCAACACCATAACCAATTGGCCATTGTTAACCTAAGAGGCCCACGAATATTTATCTAAGTTCACCATGGTTTCATGGGCTAAAGGCCCAATGTGTGGCCCAAGACTTAAGGTAATTGTGAATTGATCTTAAATAGGTTAAGTTTACAACTCAACAAAATTATGAGATCAATTCATAATTCCAAAGACATAACGACCATTGGAACATCTTTTCACAATACTTGTTAAACAATGGTTATCAAGAATCATTAACAATTGTTATTCTAAGTTCCCAAGTTGGGTGCAAAAGAACAGGATACAATTGTTGCATTGATCAATCATCAACCAAGTGAATCAATCATGATATTTCAAATTCATACAACATTTTCAAACATGAGAACAAGTTATTCAAGATGTTAATCAAATCATGTTAACACAAGCCAATCAATGAATCAAAGTATATACAATCATAAATCTTATATCTTATGTATGATTACAATGATATAGGAACCAGTTAGAAGTCCTGTTTCCTACTTGCTATTTGTTATAGTTCAGAGTCTACTGCAGACAGATGAGAACATTAGCCCCTCTTTTACTGTTTTACAACTGTTTTGGGGTGGAACACGTGATCAAACACTTTATTTACAATCGTATTTCACTATACTAGGTATATGCTATGTTACAAACATTACAGGTTCACTGTACAGATTTCAAAGGATTCATCAACTGTTTTGAAGGGTTTTTATCAAATGTTAAACATTTTCTACTAAAAGGTTTTATAAAGCTTCCTTGAACTATTTTATATCAGTTTTACTCAAATGGTTTTATAAAGGTCAAACACTTTTAAATAATGGGATTTATAAACTCTTTTACTATAAACTCATGTTTTCGAAAATAATCTTTTATATAAACCTTGTTACTTACAAGGTCACTATCCTATGTATTCAATCAATGGTTTCAAACAAAGGATTCATTTCATGGTGTTCAAACAAAGGATTCAACTCATGGTATTTCAAACAAGGTTTTCAAATCATGTTATCAAATAAGGCATTAAATCTTTGATTTTAAAGCAAGGTTCAAAAGCATGGTGTCCACTATTGTGAACAAACTTATAAACACATCAAGTTTCATATTCATTAGCGTTAGTACTGGGTGATCACAACAAGGGAAAGCAGACACATTTGGGTAGGCCAATTTATAGAGTTAGCTTTTAAATTTGTTTTATAAGCTAACTGCAGATTTCGGTTACGTATGGTTTTATCATTGTTGCTGACTAATTTTTTGACTCCAAACGTAGTTTGGGACTTGATTATATGTTGGTTTTCGTGCAAACAGTCTTTGGACTGTTTACACTCATTTTACATACTTGATGTTAGTTTGGGTTGCAGCTCATCCATGTAATTCATTTATTGCTTTAAATATATGCCTTATATTACAAGTTCATGTTTCAGATGTTAAACCTATTGTTCTCACCAACTACTTCTGTAGTTGACAGTTACTTTTCACGTGTTTCAGGTAATCAGGTGTAAGACATTCTAAGGACAACTAAGGAGACCGCTTAAGATCGTACAAGATGAAGAAACATGCTAGGATGGATTTAGAAACACACTAAAATCCTAAATGTTTAATTGTCTTGTTTGATGTCTTATTTTGTAAACTATATTTTGGGTCTGTAGTTGTCATTATTTTGGTAGATATTTTGTCTGTAACTAAACAACTGTCTAAACATTATGAAACTTAGTAATCCGTTGTGTTCTTAATCAATACTTGTGCATGATTCAACTATTCATACGTCACCGCGTCGTGGATTCCGCACGCGTCGCAGGGGGTGTGACAGGTTGGTATCAGAGCCAAGGTTGTAGAGAACTTGGAAAAACCCAATGTTTAATGACCTAGACTATAACCTAAGCTACCCAATAGGACTAAGTGCTATAGGCTTGAGGATACTTAGGATCTAAGTAACTTAAGTGAGCAAATAAGTCTACATTAAGCTTGAAAGATCTTAGGGATACTTTTCTAAGATTAGATATCGAGTCAAGGAATTTGAATCAGAATTCTATAAATTTAGAAACCGAATTAAATTTCTCACATATACTCATTAAAGGATTTCAGAGGCAAGGATCTGTATTCTTAGTATCCTTAATATGAAATTCTCACACAGATTTCATTAAAGGATTCCAGAGGCAAGGATCTGTATTCTTAGTATCCTTGATCCGGAATTCTCAATCAGAGTTCATTATAGGAATTTAGAGGCAAAGATCTGTATTCTTAGTATCTTTTATCTAAAACCCTTGTCATGTTCATCATAGGAATTCAGAGGTCAAGATCTATAATTTTAGAATCTTGGATCTGAAATCCTTGTCATGTTATCATTATCAGGTTTTCATTATCATAGGAACTTTATAACTTAGATTCATTGTAACAGTATTCTTTAGTTGAAGTTATCACAGGAGATCATTATACTCAATACTGTAAGCATTGAGAACCTAGGTTAATTAACCTAGGACACACATACTAAAACCTAAGGTCTTAATTTCAAGTAAATTAAGGACCATGGGTTTACACATTCACAATCATAGTCAATCAAGAGTTGGAATCTTAACTCCAAATACAAACGGCGGATTAACGCTGACGTGTTGAGGTAAGTGGTGGGCGGTGAGAGCTAGTCTTATATATAAGCTTATTTTGGCATGTCAGGGGGAATCCGGCATTCGTATTTGAAGTAAAGATTCAGGTGCAACTAGAATCAGTGAACATTAGTCAAACACATGAGATACAAACATTGGTGAACCAAATCATTGTGCTATTCAAACTTGGATGAGTCGAACATTGTGTGTGAATCAATCAAGTTGTGAACATTCTTTCAATGTAAACCTTAAGTGAAATTCTTAAGTGATTACATCATTAGTACTTACTAACATAGTTTAACAATAACAATGTAGAGCACTCATATGATTTAGTTCTACGTGTTAACAACTGTTAGTAGGTGCACACATAACATAATCATAGTTCAATCATGGATTTAATCATAGTTCAAATTGATCAAAGATCATGGGATTCTTAATCAATGGAACATACATGGAAATAAGTACAAGCATGTTGCCAAATGCTAGCAAGGACATGATCGTGGTATATCGAAGCGGTGGTGGGATGGCGTCTGGGCTGGCAGTTTGCTTGACCCTTTCGTATGCCCTATACACATTCACGTGAGAAGTATGCTAATGAGCTGATTGCTTATACGTGTACATGCTCATATTACAATTGAATGATAATACAAGTAGTATGGATATGTTACTAATGCTGATGATTTTGTTGTGTATGCTGATGCATCACGACAAGGGTTGGGATGTGTACTGATGCAAAGGGGAAGGGTGATAGCTTATGCATGAAAATATGCTTAATATGATGAAGGCATGATAGGGAGTTACGATGATGAACTGTATGATAACATGCTATGATGATACTTATACATGTTATGCTATGATGAGATCCTAGGCTGCTAGGATGAAAGTATGATGTATGATATGATGAATGCTAGCATGAAATGTTTATGAGGCCATGATATATGATACGATGAATAGATACTTGTGTGACATGTTTGTGATGCCATGATGTTATGATACGATAATCTGATACTAGTATAACGTGCTATGATGATTCCTATGATATACGAAATTGATATGATGAAGTGATGCTAGCATGAAACATTTATGATAACATGATGAATGATGTTATGATGCTAGCATGAAATGTATGATGATTATAGTGAATGATGATATGACGCGAGTATACCATGTATGATGAATGGACGATGATCCCATACTTGTTAAGAAGAAAGACGGAAGCATGCGAACGTGTATTGGCTACCAGGAACTGAATAAGTTGACCGTAAAGAACAGGTATACTCTCCCTAGGATTGACGATTTGTTCGATCAATTGCAAGGTGCAAGCTCGTTCTCAAAGATAGATCTCCGATCCGGTTACCATCAGTTGAAAGTTCGAGAGCATGATATTCCAAAGACTGCTTTCCGTACACGTTATGGACACTAAGAGTTTCTTGTTATGTCGTTTGGATTGACGAATGCTGCTGCAGCATTTATGGATTTGATGAACAGAGTATGTCAACTGATGTTGGACCGATCGGTGATAGTGTTTATTGATGATATTTTGATTTACTCAATGAACGAGGGGGACCATGCTTGCCACGTACGTAAGGTATTGAAGACCCTGAGGAAAGAAAAACTTTATGCTAAGTTCTCCGAATACGCCTTCTGGTTACTAGAAGTACAGTTTCTGGGTCACGTGGTGAACCTAGAAGGCATTATCGTAGGTCCAGCTAAAGTTGAAACAGTCATGAATCGGAGCCCTCCGAAGTCACCGACGGAAGTACGCAGTTTTCTTGGTTTGGCCGGTTACTATCGAAGCCTTTTTCAAGACTTCTACAAGATAGCGACGCCACTCACGGAGCTCCCGAAGAAAGATGTAAAGGACGAATGGGGCCCGAACCAAGAACAAGCGTTTTCAGCGCTATAGGAGAGACTTACCCAAGCTCCTGTTTTAGCACTGCCAGATTGAAATGATGATTTTGTTGTGTATGCTGATGCATCACGACAAGGGTTGGGATGTGTACTGATGCAAAGGGGAAGGGTGATAGCTTATGCATGAAAATATGCTTAATATGACGAATGCATGATAGGGAGTTACCATGATGAACTGTATGATAACATGCTATGATGATAGTTATACATGTTATGCTATGATGAGATCCTAGGCTGCTAGGATGAAAGTATGATGTATGATATGATGAATGCTAGCATGAAATGTTTATGAGGCCATGATATATGATACGATGAATAGATACTTGTGTGACATGTTTGTGATGCCATGATGTTATGATACGATAATATGATACTAGTATAACGTGCTATGATGATTCCTATGATATACGAAATTGATATGATGAAGTGATGCTAGCATGAAACATTTATGATAACATGATGAATGATGTTATGATGCTAGCATGAAATGTATGATGATTATAGTGAATGATGATATGACGCGAGTATACCATGTATGATGAATGGACGATGATCCCATACTTGTTAAGAAGAAAGACGGAAGCATGCGAACGTGTATTGGCTACCAGGAACTGAATAAGTTGACCGTAAAGAACAGGTATACTCTCCCTAGGATTGACGATTTGTTCGATCAATTGCAAGGTGCAAGCTCGTTCTCAAAGATAGATCTCCGATCCGGTTACCATCAGTTGAAAGTTCGAGAGCATGATATTCCAAAGACTGCTTTCCGTACACGTTATGGACACTACGAGTTTCTTGTTATGTCGTTTGGATTGACGAATGCTGCTGCATCATTTATGGATTTGATGAACAGAGTATGTCAACTGATGTTGGACCGATCGGTGATAGTGTTTATTGATGATATTTTGATTTACTCAATGAACGAGGGGGACCATGCTTGCCACGTACGTAAGGTATTGGAGACCCTGAGAAAAGAAAAACTTTATGCTAAGTTCTCCGAATATGCCTTCTGGTTACTAGAAGTACAGTTTCTGGGTCACGTGGTGAACCTAGAAGGCATTATCGTAGGTCCAGCTAAAGTTGAAACAGTCATGAATCGGAGCCCTCCGAAGTCACCGACGGAAGTACGCAGTTTTCTTGGTTTGGCCGGTTACTATCGGAGCCTTTTTCAAGACTTCTACAAGATAGCGATGCCACTCACGGAGCTCCCGAAGAAAGATGTAAAGGACGAATGGGGCCCGAACCAAGAACAAGCGTTTTCAGCGCTATAGGAGAGACTTACCCAAGCTCCTGTTTTAGCACTGCCGGATTGAAATGATGATTTTGTTGTGTATGCTGATGCATCACGACAAGGGTTGGGATGTGTACTGATGCAAAGGGGAAGGGTGATAGCTTATGCATGAAAATATGCTTAATATGATGAATGCATGATAGGGAGTTACCATGATGAACTGTATGATAACATGCTATGTTGATAGTTATACATGTTATGCTATGATGAGATCCTAGGCTGCTAGGATGAAAATATGACGTATGATATGATGAATGCTAGCATGAAATGTTTATGAGGCCATGATATATGATACGATGAATAGATACTTGTGTGACATGTTTGTGATGCCATGATGTTTTGATACGATAATATGATACTAGTATAACGTGCTATGATGATTCCTATGATATACGAAATTGATATGATGAAGTGATGCTAGCATGAAACATTTATGATAACATGGTGAATGATGTTATGATGCTAGCATGAAATGTATGATGATTATAGTGAATGATGATATGACGCGAGTATACCATGTATGATGAATGGACGATGATCCCATACTTGTTAAGAAGAAAGACGGAAGCATGCGAACGTGTATTGGCTACCAGGAACTGAATAAGTTGACCGTAAAGAACAGGTATACTCTCCCTAGGATTGACGATTTGTTCGATCAATTGCAAGGTGCAAGCTCGTTCTCAAAGATAGATCTCCGATCCGGTTACCATCAGTTGAAAGTTCGAGAGCATGATATTCCAAAGACTGCTTTCCGTACACGTTATGGACACTAAGAGTTTCTTGTTATGTCGTTTGGATTGACGAATGCTGCTGCAGCATTTATGGATTTGATGAACAGAGTATGTCAACTGATGTTGGACCGATCGGTGATAGTGTTTATTGATGATATTTTGATTTACTCAATGAACGAGGGGGACCATGCTTGCCACGTACGTAAGGTATTGGAGACCCTGAGGAAAGAAAAACTTTATGCTAAGTTCTCCGAATACGCCTTCTGGTAACTAGAAGTATCATATCATCATATCATCAGTTGAATGGACTAGAACCAAGAACAAGCGTTTTCAGCGCTATAGGAGAGACTTACCCAAGCTCCTGTTTTAGCACTGCCGGATGCAAATGATGATTTTGTTGTGTATGCTGATGCATCACGAAAAGGGTTGGGATGTGTACTGATGCAAAGGGGAAGGGTGATAGCTTATGCTTGAAAGTATGCTAAATATGATGAATGCATGATAGGGAGTTACGATGATGAACTCTATGATAACATGCTATGAAGATAGTTATACATGTAATGATATGACGAGAACCTAGGCTGCTAGGAGGAAAGAATGATGTATGATATGATGAATGCTAGCATGAAATGTTTATGAGGCCATGATATATGATACGATGAATAGATACTAGTGTGACATGTTTGTGATGCCATGATGTTATGATACGATGATATGATACTAGTATAACATGTTATGATGATTCCTATGATATACGAAATTGATATGATGAAGTGATGCTAGCATGAAACATTTATGATAACATGGTGAATGATGTTATGATGCTAGCATGAAATGTATGATGATTATAGTGAATGATGATATGACGCGAGTATACCATGTATGATGAATGGACGATGATCCCATACTTGTTAAGAAGAAAGACATAAGCATGCGAACGTGTATTGGCTACCAGGAACTGAATAAGTTGACCGTAAAGAACAGGTATCCTCTCCCTAGGATTGATGATTTGTTCGATCAATTGCAAGGTGCAAGCTTGTTCTCAAAGATAGATCTCCGATCCGGTTACCATCAGTTGAATGTTCAAGAGCATGATATTCCGAAGACTGCTTTCCGTACACGTTATGGACACTACGAGTTTCTCGTTATGTCGTTCGGATTGACGAATGCGCCTGCAACATTTATGGATTTGATGAACAAAGTATGTCAACTGATTTTGGACCGATCGGTGATAGTGTTTATTGATGATATTTTGATTTACTCAAAGAACGAGGGGGACCATGCTTGCCACGTACGTAAGGTATTGGAGACCCTGAAGAAAGAAAAACTTTATGCTAAGTTCTCCAAATGCGCCTTCTGGTAACTAGAAGTACAGTTTCCGGGTCACGTGGGGAACCCAGAAGGCATTATTGTAGATCCAGCTAAAGTTGAAACAGTCATAAATCGGAGCGCTCCGAAGTCACCGACGGAAGTACTCAGTTTTCTTGGTTTGGCCGGTTACTATCGGAGACTTTTTCAAGACTTCTACAAGATAGCGACGCCACTGACGGAGCTCGCGAAGAAAGACGTAAAGGACAAATGGGGCCCGAACCAAGAACAAGCATTTTCAGCGCTATAGGAGAGACTTACCCAAGCTCCTGTTTTAGCACTGCCAGATGGAAATGATGATTTTGTTGTGTATGCTGATGCATCACGAAAAGGGTTGGGATGTGTACTGATGCAAAGGGGAAGGGTGATAGCTTATGCATGAAAGTATGCTAAATATGATGAATGCATGATAGGGAGTTACGATGATGAACTCTATGATAACGTGCTTTGAAGATAGTTATACATGTAATGATATGATGAGAACCTAGGCTGCTAGGAGGAAAGAATGATGTATGATATGATGAATGCTATCATGAAATGTTTATGAGGCCATGATATATGATACGATGAGTAGATACTAGTGTGACATGTTTGTGATGCCATGATGTTATGATACGATGATATGATACTAGTATAACATGCTATGATGATTCCTTTGATATACGAAATTGATATGATGAAGTGATGCTAGCATGAAACATTTATGATAACATGATGAATGATGCTATGATGCTAGCATGAAATGTATGATGATTATAGTGAATGATGATATGACGCGAGTACACCATGTATGATGAGTGGACGATGATCCCATACTTGTTAAGAAGAAACACATAAGCATGCGAACGTGTATTGGCAACCAGGAACTGAATAAGTTGACCGTAAAGAACAGGTATCCTCTCCCTAGGATTGATGATTTGTTCGATCAATTGCAAGGTGCAAGCTCGTTCTCAAAGATAGATCTCCGATCCGGTTACCATCAGTTGAAAGTTCAAGAGCATGATATTCCAAAGACTGCTTTCCGTACACGTTATGGACACTACGAGTTTCTCGTTATGTCGTTTGGATTGACGAATGCGACTGCAACGTTTATGGATTTGATGAACTAAGTATGTCAACTGATTTTGGACCGATTGGTGATAGTGTTTATTGATGATATTTTGATTTACTCAAAGAACGAGGGGGACCATGCTTGCCACGTACGTAAGGTATTGGAGACCCTGAAGAAAGAAAAACTTTATGCTAAGTTCTCCAAATGCGCCTTCTCGTAACTAGAAGTACAGTTTCTGGGTCACGTGGGGAACCCAGAAGGCATTATCGTAGATCCAGCTAAAGTTGAAATAGTCATGAATCGGAGCGCTCCGAAGTCACCGACGGAAGTACTCAGTTTTCTTGGTTTGGCCGGTTACTATCGGAGACTTTTTCAAGACTTCTACAAGATAGCGACGCCACTGACGGAGCTCCCGAAGAAAGACGTAAAGGACAAATGGGGCCCGAACCAACAACAAGCATTTTCAGCGCTATAGGAGAGACTTACCCAAGCTCCTGTTTTAGCACTGCCAGATGGAAATGATGATTTTGTTGCGTATGCTGATGCATCAATAAAAAGGGTTGGGATGTGTACTGATGCAAAGGGGAAGGGTGATAGCTTATGCATGAAAGTATGCTAAATATGATGAATACATGATAGGGAGTTACGATGATGAACTCTATGATAACATGCTATGAAGATAGTTATACATGTAATGATATGATGAGAACCTAGGCTGTTAGGAGGAAAGAATGATGTATGATATGATGAATGCTAGCATGAAATGTTTATGAGGCCATGATATATGATACGATGAGTAGATACTAGTGTGACATGTTTGTGATGCCATGATGTTATGATACGATGATATGATACTAGTATAACATGCTATGATGATTCCTTTGATATACGAAATTGATATGATGAAGTGATGCTAGCATGAAACATTTATGATAACATGATGAATGATGCTATGATGCTAGCATGAAATGTATGATGATTATAGTGAATGATGATATGACGCGAGTATACCATGTATGATGAGTGGACGATGATCCCATACTTGTTAAGAAGAAAGACATAAGCATGCGAACGTGTATTGGCAACCAGGAACTGAATAAGTTGACCGTAAAGAAAAGGTATCCTCTCCCTAGGATTGATGATTTGTTCGATCAATTGCAAGGTGCAAGCTCGTTCTCAAAGATAGATCTCCGATCCGGTTACCATCAGTTGAAAGTTCAAGAGCATGATATTCCAAAGACTGCTTTCCGTACACGTTATGGACACTACGAGTTTCTCGTTATGTCGTTTGGATTGACGAATGCTGCTGCAGCATTTATGGATTTGATGAACAAAGTATGTCAACTGATTTTTGACCGATCGGTGATAGTGTTTATTGATGATATTTTGATTTACTCAAAGAACAAGGGGGACCATGCTTGCCACGTACGTAAGGTATTGGAGACCCTCAGGAAAGAAAAACTTTACGCTAAGTTCTCCAAATGCGCCTTCTGGTACTAGAAGTACAGTTTCTGGTTGACGTAGGGAACCCAGAAGGCATTATCGTAGATCCTGCTAAAGTTGAAATAGTCATGAATCGGAGCCATCCGAAGTTACCGACGGAAGTACTCAGTTTTCTTGGTTTGGTCGGTTACTATCGGAGACTTTTTCAAGACTTCTACAAGATAGCGAGGCCACTGACGGAGCTCCCGAAAAAAGATGTAAAGGACGAATGGGGCCCGAACCAAGATGAACCGTTTTCAGCGCTATAGGAGAGACTTACCCAAGCTCCTGTTTAAGCACTGCCGTAAGCAAATGATGATTTTGTTGTGTATGCTGATGCATCACGAAAAGGGTTGGGATGTGTACTGATGCAAAGGGGAAGGGTGATAGCTTATGCTTGAAAGTATGCTAAATATGATGAATGCATGATAGGGAGTTACGATGATGAACTCTATGATAACATGCTATGAAGATAGTTATACATGTAATGATATGATGAGAACCTAGGCTACTAGGAGGAAAGAATGATGTATGACATGATGAATGCTAGCATGAAATGTTTATGAGGCCATGATATATGATACGATGAATAGATACTAGTGTGACATGTTTGTGATGCCATGATGTTATGATACGATGATATGATACTAGTATAACATGTTATGATGATTCCTATGATATACGAAATTGATATGATGAAATGATGCTAGCATGAAACATTTATGATAACATGGTGAATGATGTTATGATGCTAGCATGAAATGTATGATGATTATAGTGAATGATGATATGACGCGAGTATACCATGTATGATGAATGGACGATGATCCCATACTTGTTAAGAAGAAAGACATAAGCATGCGAACGTGTATTGGCTACCAGGAACTGAATAAGTTGACCGTAAAGAACAGGTATCCTCTCCCTAGGATTGACGATTTGTTCGATCAATTGCAAGGTGCAAGCTCGTTCTCAAAGATAGATCTCCGATCCGGTTACCATCAGTTGAAAGTTCAAGAGCATGATATTCCAAAGACTGCTTTCCGTACACGTTATGGACACTACGAGTTTCTCGTTATGTCGTTTGGATTGACGAATGCGACTGCAACATTTATGGATTTGATGAACAAAGTATGTCAACTGATTTTGGACCGATTGGTGATGGTGTTTATTGATGATATTTTGATTTACTCAAAGAACGAGGGGGACCATGCTTGCCACGTACGTAAGGTATTGGAGACCCTGAGGAAAGAAAAACTTTATGCTAAGTTCTCCAAATGCGCCTTCTCGTAACTAGAAGTACAGTTTCTGGGTCACGTGGGGAACCCAGAAGTCATTATCGTAGATCCAGCTAAAGTTGAAACAGTCATGAATCGGAGCGCTCCGAAGTCACCGACGGAAGTACTCAGTTTTCTTGGTTTGGCCGGTTACTATCGGAGACTTTTTCAAGACTTCTACAAGATAGCGACGCCACTGACGGAGCTCGCGAAGAAAGACGTAAAGGACAAATGGGGCCCGAACCAAGAACAAGCATTTTCAGCGCTATAGGAAAGACTTACCCAAGCTCCTGTTTTAGCACTGCCAGATGGAAATGATGATTTTGTTGTGTATGCTGATGCATCACGAAAAGGGTTGGGATGTGTACTGATGCAAAGGGGAAGGGTGATAGCTTATGCATGAAAGTATGCTAAATATGATGAATGCATGATAGGGAGTTACGATGATGAACTCTATGATAACATGCTTTGAAGATAGTTATACATGTAATGATATGATGAGAACCTAGGCTGCTAGGAGGAAAGAATGATGTATGATATGATGAATGCTATCATGAAATGTTTATGAGGCCATGATATATGATACGATGAGTAGATACTAGTGTGACATGTTTGTGATGCCATGATGTTATGATACGATGATATGATACTAGTATAACATGCTATGATGATTCCTTTGATATACGAAATTGATATGATGAAGTGATGCTAGCATGAAACATTTATGATAACATGATGAATGATGTTATGATGCTAGCATGAAATGTATGATGATTATAGTGAATGATGATATGACGCGAGTATACCATGTATGATGAATGGACGATGATCCCATACTTGTTAAGAAGAAAGACATAAGCATGCGAACGTGTATTGGCTACCAGGAACTGAATAAGTTGACCGTAAAGAACAGGTATCCTCTCCCTAGGATTGATGATTTGTTCGATCAATTGCAAGGTGCAAGCTCGTTCTCAAAGATAGATCTCCGATCCGGTTACCATCAGTTGAAAGTTCAAGAGCATGATATTCCAAAGACTGCTTTCCGTACACGTTATGGACACTACGAGTTTCTCGTTATGTCGTTTGGATTGACGAATGCTGCTGCAGCATTTATGGATTTGATGAACAAAGTATGTCAACTGATTTTGGACCGATCGGTGATAGTGTTTATTGATGATATTTTGATTTACTCAAAGAACAAGGGGGACCATGCTTGCCACGTACGTAAGGTATTGGAGACCCTCAGGAAAGAAAAACTTTACGCTAAGTTCTCCAAATGCGCCTTCTGGTACTAGAAGTACAGTTTCTGGTTGACGTAGGGAACCCAGAAGGCATTATCGTAGATCCTGCTAAAGTTGAAATAGTCATGAATCGGAGCCATCCGAAGTTACCGACGGAAGTACTCAGTTTTCTTGGTTTGGTCGGTTACTATCGGAGACTTTTTCAAGACTTCTACAAGATAGCGAGGCCACTGACGGAGCTCCCGAAAAAAGATGTAAAGGACGAATGGGGCCCGAACCAAGATGAACCGTTTTCAGCGCTATAGGAGAGACTTACCCAAGCTCCTGTTTAAGCACTGCCGTAAGCAAATGATGATTTTGTTGTGTATGCTGATGCATCACGAAAAGGGTTGGGATGTGTACTGATGCAAAGGGGAAGGGTGATAGCTTATGCTTGAAAGTATGCTAAATATGATGAATGCATGATAGGGAGTTACGATGATGAACTCTATGATAACATGCTATGAAGATAGTTATACATGTAATGATATGATGAGAACCTAGGCTACTAGGAGGAAAGAATGATGTATGACATGATGAATGCTAGCATGAAATGTTTATGAGGCCATGATATATGATACGATGAATAGATACTAGTGTGACATGTTTGTGATGCCATGATGTTATGATACGATGATATGATACTAGTATAACATGTTATGATGATTCCTATGATATACGAAATTGATATGATGAAATGATGCTAGCATGAAACATTTATGATAACATGGTGAATGATGTTATGATGCTAGCATGAAATGTATGATGATTATAGTGAATGATGATATGACGCGAGTATACCATGTATGATGAATGGACGATGATCCCATACTTGTTAAGAAGAAAGACATAAGCATGCGAACGTGTATTGGCTACCAGGAACTGAATAAGTTGACCGTAAAGAACAGGTATCCTCTCCCTAGGATTGACGATTTGTTCGATCAATTGCAAGGTGCAAGCTCGTTCTCAAAGATAGATCTCCGATCCGGTTACCATCAGTTGAAAGTTCAAGAGCATGATATTCCAAAGACTGCTTTCCGTACACGTTATGGACACTACGAGTTTCTCGTTATGTCGTTTGGATTGACGAATGCGACTGCAACATTTATGGATTTGATGAACAAAGTATGTCAACTGATTTTGGACCGATTGGTGATGGTGTTTATTGATGATATTTTGATTTACTCAAAGAACGAGGGGGACCATGCTTGCCACGTACGTAAGGTATTGGAGACCCTGAGGAAAGAAAAACTTTATGCTAAGTTCTCCAAATGCGCCTTCTCGTAACTAGAAGTACAGTTTCTGGGTCACGTGGGGAACCCAGAAGTCATTATCGTAGATCCAGCTAAAGTTGAAACAGTCATGAATCGGAGCGCTCCGAAGTCACCGACGGAAGTACTCAGTTTTCTTGGTTTGGCCGGTTACTATCGGAGACTTTTTCAAGACTTCTACAAGATAGCGACGCCACTGACGGAGCTCGCGAAGAAAGACGTAAAGGACAAATGGGGCCCGAACCAAGAACAAGCATTTTCAGCGCTATAGGAAAGACTTACCCAAGCTCCTGTTTTAGCACTGCCAGATGGAAATGATGATTTTGTTGTGTATGCTGATGCATCACGAAAAGGGTTGGGATGTGTACTGATGCAAAGGGGAAGGGTGATAGCTTATGCATGAAAGTATGCTAAATATGATGAATGCATGATAGGGAGTTACGATGATGAACTCTATGATAACATGCTTTGAAGATAGTTATACATGTAATGATATGATGAGAACCTAGGCTGCTAGGAGTAAAGAATGATGTATGATATGATGAATGCTATCATGAAATGTTTATGAGGCCATGATATATGATACGATGAGTAGATACTAGTGTGACATGTTTGTGATGCCATGATGTTATGATACGATGATATGATACTAGTATAACATGCTATGATGATTCCTTTGATATACGAAATTGATATGATGAAGTGATGCTAGCATGAAACATTTATGATAACATGATGAATGATGCTATGATGCTAGCATGAAATGTATGATGATTATAGTGAATGATGATATGACGCGAGTATACCATGTATGATGAATGGACGATGATCCCATACTTGTTAAGAAGAAAGACATAAGCATGCGAACGTGTATTGGCTACCAGGAACTGAATAAGTTGACCGTAAAGAACAGGTATCCTCTCCCTAGGATTGATGATTTGTTCGATCGATTGCAAGGTGCAAGCTCGTTCTCAAAGATAGATCTCCGATCCGGTTACCATCAGTTGAAAGTTCAAGAGCATGATATTCCAAAGACTGCTTTCCGTACACATTATGGACACTACGAGTTTCTCGTTATGTCGTTTGGATTGACGAATGCTGCTGCAGCATTTATGGATTTGATGAACAAAGTATGTCAACTGATTTTTGACCGATCGGTGATAGTGTTTATTGATGATATTTTGATTTACTCAAAGAACAAGGGGGACCATGCTTGCCACGTACGTAAGGTATTGGAGACCCTGAGGAAAGAAAAACTTTACGCTAAGTTCTCCAAATGCGCCTTCTGGTACTAGAAGTACAGTTTCTGGGTCACGTGGGGAATCCAGAAGGCATTATCGTAGATCCAGTTAAAGTTGAAACAGTCATGAATCGGAGCCCTCCGAAGTCACCGACGGAAGTACTCAGTTTTCTTGGTTTGGCCGGTTACTATCGGAGACTTTTTAAAGACTTCTACAAGATAGCGACGTCACTGACGGAGCTCCTGAAGAAAGATGTAAAGAACGAATAGGGCCCGAACCAAGAACAAGTGTTTTCAGCGCTATAGGAGAGACTTACCCAAGCTCCTGTTTTAGCATTTCCGGATAGAAATGATGATTTTGTTGTGTATGGTGATGCATCACGACAAGGGTTGGGATGTGTACTGATGCAAAGGGGAAGGGTGATAGCTTATGCATGAAAGTATGCTAAATATGATGAATGCATGATAGGGAGTTACGATGATGAACTCTATGATAACATGCTATGATGATAGTTATACATGTAATGCTATGATGAGAACCTAGGCTGCTAGGAGGAAAGTATGATGTATGATATGATGAATGCTAGCATGAAATGTTTATGAGGCCATGATATATGATACGATGAATAGATACTAGTGTGACATGCTTGTGATGCCATGATGTTATGATACGATGATATGATACTAGTATAACGGGAATTGTTGATTCCTATGATATAGGAAATTTATATGATGAAGTGATGCTAGCATGAAACTTTTATGATAACATGATGAATGATGTTATGATGCGAGCATGAAATGTATGATTATTATAGTTAATGATGATATGACGCGAGTATACCATGTATGATGAATGGACGATGATCCCATACTTGTTAAGAAGAAAGATGGGAGCATGCAAACGTGTTTTGGCTACCAGGAACTGAATAAGTTGACCGTAAAGAACAGGTATACTCTCCCTAGGATTGACGATTTCTTCGATCAATTGAAAGGTGCAAGCTCGTTCTCAAAGATAGATCTCCGATCCGGTTACCATCAGTTGAAAGTTCGAGAGCATGATATTCTAAAGACTGCTTTCCGTACACGTTATGGACACTACGAGTTTCTCGTTATGTCGTTTGGATTGACGAATGCTGCTGCAGCATTTATGGATTTGATGAACAAAGTATGTCAACTGATTTTTGACCGATCGGTGATAGTGTTTATTGATGATATTTTGATTTACTCAAAGAACAAGGGGGACCATGCTTGCCACGTACGTAAGGTATTGGAGACCCTGAGGAAAGAAAAACTTTACGCTAAGTTCTCCAAATGCGCCATCTGGTACTAGAAGTACAGTTTCTGGGTCACGTGGGGAATCCAGAAGGCATTATCGTAGATCCAGTTAAAGTTGAAACAGTCATGAATCGGAGCCCTCCGAAGTCACCGACAGAAGTACTCAGTTTTCTTGGTTTGGCCGGTTACTATCGGAGACTTTTTAAATACTTCTACAAGATAGCGACGTCACTGAAAGAGCTCCTGAAGAAAGATGTAAAGAACGAATAGGGCCCGAACCAAGAACAAGTGTTTTCAACGCTATAGGAGAGACTTACCCAAGCTCCTGTTTTAGCATTTCCGGATAGAAATGTTGATTTTGTTGTGTATGGTGATGCATCACGACAAGGGTTGGGATGTGTACTGATGCAAAGGGGAAGGGTGATAGCTTATGCATGAAAGTATGCTAAATATGATGAATGCATGATAGGGAGTTACGATGATGAACTCTATGATAACATGCTATGATGATAGTTATACATGTAATGCTATGATGAGAACCTAGGCTGCTAGGAGGAAAGTATGATGTATGATATGATGAATGCTAGCATGAAATGTTTATGAGGCCATGATATATGATACGATGAATAGATACTAGTGTGACATGCTTGTGATGCCATGATGTTATGATACGATGATATGATACTAGTATAACGGGAATTGTTGATTCCTATGATATAGGAAATTTATATGATGAAGTGATGCTAGCATGAAACTTTTATGATAACATGATGAATGATGTTATGATGCGAGCATGAAATGTATGATTATTATAGTTAATGATGATATGACGCGAGTATACCATGTATGATGAATGGACGATGATCCCATACTTGTTAAGAAGAAAGATGGGAGCATGCAAACGTGTTTTGGCTACCAGGAACTGAATAAGTTGACCGTAAAGAACAGGTATACTCTCCCTAGGATTGACGATTTCTTCGATCAATTGAAAGGTGCAAGCTCGTTCTCAAAGATAGATCTCCGATCCGGTTACCATCAGTTGAAAGTTCGAGAGCATGATATTCTAAAGACTGCTTTCCGTACACGTTATGGACACTACGAGTTTCTCGTTATGTTGTTTGGATTGACGAATGCTGCTGCAGCATTTATGGATTTGATGAACAGAGTAGGTCAACAGATGTTGGACCGATCGGTGATAGGGTTTATTGATGATATTTTGATTTACTCATAGATCGAGGGGGACTATGCTTGCCACGTATGTAAGGTATTGGAGATCCTAAGGAAAGAAAAACTTTATGCTAAGTTCTCCAAATGATCCCTCTGGTTACGAGAAGTACAGTTTCTAGGTCACGTGGTGAACCCAGAAGACATTATGGTAGACCCAGCTAAAGTTGAAACAGTCATGAATCGGAGCCCTCCGAAGTCACTGACGGAAGTACGCAGTTTTCTTGCTTTGGCCTGTTACTACCGGAGATTTATTCAAGACTTTTCCAAGATAGCGATGCCACTGACGGAGCTCCCGAAGAAAGATGTAAAGTACGAATGGTGCCCGAACCAAGTACAAGCGTTTTCAGCGGTATAGGAGAGACTTACCCAAGCTCCTGTTTTAGCACTGCCGGATGGAAATGATGGCTTTGTTTAGTATGCTGATGCATCACGATAAGGGTTAGGATGTGTACTGATGCAAAGGGGAAGGGTGATAACTTATGCTTGAAAGTATGCTAAACATGATGAATGCATGATAAGGAGTTACGATGATGAACTGTATGATAACATGCTATGATGATAGTTATACACGTTATGCTATGATGAGATCCTAGGCTGATAAGATGAAAGTATGGTGTATGATATGATGAATGGTAGCAGGAAATGTTTATGAGGCCATGATATATGATACGATGAATAGATACTAGTGTGACATGTTTGTGATGCCATGATGTTATGATACGAGGATATGATACTAGGATAACGTGCTACGATGATTCCTATGATATAGGAAATTGATATGATGAAGTCATGCTAGCATGAAACGTTTATGATAACATGATGAATGATGTTATGATGCTTGCATGAAATGTATGATGATTATAGTGAATGATGATATGGCGCGAGTATACCATGTATGATGAATGGACGATGATCCCATACTTGTTAAGAAGAAAGATGGGAGCGTGCGAACGTGTTTTGGCTACCAGGAACTGAATTAGTTGACCGTAAAGAACAGGTATAGTCTCCCTAGGATTGATGATTTGTTCGATCCATTGCAAGGTGCAAGCTCGTTCTCAAAGATAGATCTCCGATCCGGTTACCATCAGTTGAAAGTTCGAGAGCATGATATTCTAAATACTGCTTTCCGTACACGTTATGGACACTATGAGTTTCTCGTTATGTCGTTTGGATTGACGAATGCTGCTTCAGCATTTATGGATTTGACAAACAGAGTATGTCAACTGATGTTGGACCGATCGGTGATAGGGTTTATTGATGATATTTTGATTTACTCAAAGAACGAGGGGGACCATAATTGCCACGTACGTAAGGTATTGGAGATCCTAAGGAGAGAAAAACTTTTTGCTAAGTTCTCCAAATGCTCCTTCTGGTTACGAGAAGTACAGTTTTTGGGTCACGTGGTGAACCCAGAAAACATTATGGTAGATCCAGCTAAAGTTGAAACAGTCATGAATCGGAGCCCTCCGAAGTCACCGACGGAAGTACGCAGTTTTCTAGGATTGGCCGGTTACTACCGGAGATTTATTCAAGACTTCTCCAAGATAGCGACGCCACTGACAGAGCTCCCGAAGAAAGATGTAAAGTACGATTGGCACCCGAACCAAGACAAGCGTTTTCAGCGGTATAGGAGAGACTTACCCAAGCTCCTGTTTTAGCACTGCCGGATGGAAATGATGGCTTTGTTGTGTATGCTGATGCATCACGAAAAGGGTTGGGATGTGTACTGATGCAAAGGGGAAGGGTGATAGCTTATGCATGAAAGTATGCTAAATATGATGAATACATGATAGGGAGTTACGATGATGAACTGTATGATAACATGCTATGATGATAGTTATACATATTATGCTATGATGAGATCCTAGGCTGCTAGGATGAAAGTATGATGTATGATATGATGAATGCTAGCATGAAATTTTTATGTGGCCATGATATATGATACGATGAATAGATACTAGTGTGACATGTTTGTGATGCCATGATGTTATGATACGATGATATGATACTAGTATAACGTGCTATGATGATTCCTATGATATAGGAAATTGATATGATGAAGTGATGCTAGCATGAAACGTTTATGATAACATGATGAATGATGTTATGATGCTAGCATGAAATGTATGATGATTATAGTGAATGATGATATGACGCGAGTATACCATGTATGATGAATGGACGATGATCCCATACTTGTTAAGAAGAAAGATGGAAGCATGCGAACACGTTTTGGTTACCAGGAACTGAATAAGTTGACCGTAAAGAACAGGTATTCTCTCCCTAGGATTGACGATTGTTCGATCAATTGCAAGGTGCAAGCTCGTTCTCAAAGATAGTTCACCGATCCGGTTACCATCAGTTGAAAGTTCGAGAGCATGATATTCTAAAGACTGCTTTCCGTACACGTTATGGACACTACGAGTTTCTCGTTATGTCCTTTGGATTGACGAATGCTGCTGCAGCATTTATGGATTTGATGAACATAGTATGTCAACTGATGTTGGACCGATCAGTGATAGGGTTTATTGATGATATTTTGATTTACTCAAAGAACGAGGGGGACCATGCTTGCCACGTACGTAAGGTATTGGAGATCCTAAGGAAAGAAAAACTTTATGCTAAGTTCTCCAAATGCTCCTACTGGTTACGAGAAGTACAGTTTCTGGGTCACGTGGTGAACCCAGAAGACATTATGGTAGATCTAGCTAAAGTTGAAACAGTCAAGAATCGGAGCCCTCCGAAGTCACCGACGGAAGTATGCAGTTTTCTTGGTTTGGCCGGTTACCATTGGAGACTTTTTCAAGACTTCTCCAAGATAGCGACGCCACTGACAGAGCTCCCGAAGAAAGATGTAAAGGACGAATGCCTCCCGAACCAAGAACAAGCGTTTTCAGCGCTATAGGAGAGACTTACCCAAGCTCCTGTTTTAGCACTGCCGGAGGGAAATAATGATTTTGTTGTGTATGATGATGCATCATGACAAGGGTTGGGATGTGTACTGATGCAAAGGGGAAGGGTGATAGCTTATGCATGAAAGTATGCTAAATATGATGAATGCATGATAGGGAGTTACGATGATGAACTCTATGATAACATGCTATGATGATAGTTATACATGTAATGCTATGATGAGAACCTAGGCTGCTAGGAGGAAAGTATGATGTAGGATATGATGAATGTTAGCATGAAATGTTTATGAGGCCATGATATATGATACGATGAATAGATACTAGTGTGACATGCTTGTGATGCCATGATGTTATGATACGATGATATGATACTAGTATAACGTGCTTTGATGATTCCTATGATATTGGAAATTTATATGATGAAGTGATGCTAGCATGAAACGTTTATGATAACATGATGAATGATGTTATGATGCTTGCATGAAATGTCTGATGATTATAGTGAATGATGATACGAAGAGAGTATACCATGTATGATGAATGGACGATGATCCCATACTAGTTAAGAAGAAAGATGGGAGCATGCGAACGTGTTTTGGCTACCAGAAACTGAATAAGTTGACCGTAAAGAACAGGTATCCTCTCCCTAGGATTGACGATTCGTACTATCAATTGCAAGGTGCAAGCTCGTTCTCAAAGATAGATTGTAACATCAGTGCCGGAACCGTCACCGGAACAGTGATCTCTACAGTTCATGAACAGAAAACAGGTACAAACTACAAACATTTTATCTCATTTCGTATTCATATTACTTATCATTATCATTTTGTGTTGTCATAGATCAGATTCAGAAACAGTTAACAGAAACACAGTTCAGAACAATGGTTCTTGAGTCAGATAATTATTTGACAACACAGAACCATCATATGATTATTTGTTTAGGATTTATTATGTATAAACGTATGTGAGGCTTTACAGAACAAAACACACGAATATTGTTATGTGAATGCTAAATTGACGGGTTATTCGTATAGGTGACGATCTGTACGAATATATCTGAAAGTTTAACGTTCTGAATGATATTCTATAATTAGAAAACAAGATTGAAAAGTATAGTTATCGTCGTGTTCGTGCGGGTGACGATTCGAACGAATACGCGCGACGACTGTACATTTCGATTTAAACAGTTTATTAATATTTTATTTTAATAGATAAGAAGATATTAGTTAATTTATTAGGAATTACAACCTAGAATAATTAAATAAATTCTATTCTTATAATCGTATCGTTTATAAAGACCACACCAACCCCATTTCTCTCTCTTCTCACCTCCATCTCGTTCTCTCACTCTCTCTCTAGTTTTGCATTCGAGCAACGATCTTCTCTCTAAGATTTGGAAGTCCAATCCTTGGTGGATTCAAGCAAATTTGGTGTCATCTTGATCCTCTCATCCCGTAGATCACGGGAGTACAATTTATTTGAGTTTTCATCCACGAAATCTAAGGTAAACATCCATTATATTTTCGGTTTTAGAGGGTTTTTCACGAGTCTTGTAGTTAATGATAAGATAATCGATTTGAGCACTTAGTAATCTCTAAAGAAATCATGCTTAACACTTAGGAAGCTATAGAAACTGGTTGTAACAGGTGGAGATCGAAAATGAAGATGATGGTGACAGGTTCGTCATCAGCTAACATCGGCCGAACCCTTAGAGTGGTGGCCGAACCTTGTTCCAGGTATAACGAACCCTGGGCACCGAACCCTGCAGCCTGACCCACGAACCTGTCCACCTGATCGACCTGCAGCGAACCTGTGTAGCCACCTGCACCGAACCCTGACACGAACCATAGCATTCTTAGCCGAACTATGGCTGCCGAACCCTGTGTAAAACCCTAGAACCACGAACCCTTCTACTCTAGCGAACCCAGGATAGTCACGAACCTAAGAATCACGACCGAACCTTAGTTTGTGAACAAACCTCTAGGCGAACTATCATTGGATGCCGAACCCTATGCATAACCTTATGAGGTCCGCGAACCCAGGACATGTTTCAGCCGAGCCTTGAGGATTCACCTGGTTGTTCATTCCCGAACCCTAGTCACGAACCACATAGGTTTGTTCAAGACAAAGTTGAGCCGAACCTTTCCTTTTATTTAAAAAGGTTCGCTGCTTGGGAGGGTGATAAACCTAAACAACTTTGAAACCTTAAATTTCTAACATGCATGGAGATAGGTAATTATACATGCATGGGATAAAACATGTGTTTGTGCATGGGAGTGATTAATTGGCCATCCTCCTAAGTTTCTAACAAGAATTTGAGTTCCATATGTTGCATGCATGTATAAACATTTCGTGTATGCATGGGTTAGGGATACCTATGACAAAATAATACTTGACATACAATAGCAACGCAACGTGAGTTGTTAATGGACATAGGATGGATTCATAACCGAATAACATTTTCATGGAATCATGAGAATCAAAGGTTCAAGTCTAGAAACCAAATAGAAATCAAAGAAGTTCAATTGGGCTTAAGTGGGCCCAATGGGGCTTAGCGAAGCCCATCATGTATTAAATGATTTAGTAAACTCAAGTTATGAGAAATTGATAAAATTTCATTTATTTATAACTTATTAAACTTCATTAAACGATTTTGACTTAATATTGATTTAATTGTAATGTTTTGATTTAAATTACTTACTTTGATTTAATTGAATTGGGATTTTGTTATAAAATAGACGATTTAATTGTCTGGAATTGTTTTAAAAACAAAGGAAACTCTGCCGAAATTTTCTAAAATTTAAAGGTAAGTTGTAACTAATCATGGGAATTGGGATCATAAGAAGGGTAATTAAGATAGAGTAGATCTTAGATACACTTAGTATTAAGACACTTAGTTGCACACACAACAAGACTCAAGGTCTTAGGCACAACGACTACTACGCGTACTTATTATATTCGAATTCTTATAAAATAACTCAGGAACCGAAGAAACTTAGCTTACATACAGGAGCGCGCATTTTGTGTTAGATCAAATTACATAGCAGCACAGGTGAGTTCATTGCCCCTTTTCTAACATTTTTTGTTTTAAAACGCGGGGCTGAGAAGCATGCGTAAACTGTTATTTAAATTGTTTACTCGAATGCTTTTAAATTGTATGTTTTACATATGTATAAATGTTATCCTAGATCATATCTAGGAAGATTTTATGCAGGTTATTAACTGATTCACTTATATATTAAGTGAATAATCAAGTTAAACTAAACTTTTCAATAAGTCAAGACATTTCAAACAAATCAAACTAGACATTTTGACAAAACAAGTGGGTGAGTTCAAGGAATCAAATCAAACATTTTGACAAAACAAGTGGGTGAATTCAAGGGATCAAAACAAACATTTTGACAAATCAAGTGGGTGAATTCAAGGAATCAAATCAAACATTTTGACAAAACAAGTGTGGGACATCAAGACATCAACAAAACAATCTTTGCAAAGACAACATTCAATGTTCTACAAACCAAGTGTTTGTTGAACAATGAATCAAGTGTACAACCGATCAATGAATCTTGTATTCTATGATCAACACATCAAGTACATCTTGTGACAAAATCAGACAAACATTTTTAAGGGAAAATCTGGGAAATATCAGAGATAGCATACGCCAAAAACATTGACGAAACATAAAATCCTGCATTTCAAGAAGTCCTAGCTAGACCGTTTGACTTGTAGGTCGTATGTTTGAGGATATTTACAGTTTCCCTAACTACTAAGTACCTAGATTGACAGACTAGTCTACTCGAGTATGACCATAGGCCCCAATCATAAGGACTTAGATTTTATCAAATGTTTATTACTTGTTTAATTAAGCATTTATAACTGTTTATACAATTGTGTGGTTGATCATATTGTGTGATGAACTTATGAAATCAACAGTGGATTTCAAATGATTGTAATTACAGGGACGACAAACAGAAGAATCATTGGGTTAAAGGTAGGGGTAAAATGCTTAATTTTCATTAACACCAATGTCCCATGTGGATTAGTATGTGGTGGGACGGCGTCTGGGCGGGGTTGTAGCCTCGACTCAGGGGTATGCCCTATATATAAGCATACCGATCTGGATGATACATGTGGAGTTAATGAGATTAAGGTTGTTACCCGTGGGTTAAACAAAGGTTTTGTGAGAACATTTGAGTCATTGTGAACAAGAGTGTGTGATAGGTAGAGATGCTTAATTATCATTAAACAACAATGTCCTATGCGGATTAGTATGTGGTGGGACGGCGTCTGGGCGGGGTTGTAGCCTCGACTCAGGGGTATGCCCTATACATAAGCATACCGATCTGGATGATACATGTGGAGTTAATGAGGTTAGGGTCTTTACCAAAGGAGGTTTTCAAATCATTTTCAAATCATTTTCAAATCATTTTCAAATACGAAATTATATGAACTCACCAACCATGTGTTGACCTTTATTTTTGCATGACTTCTCAGGTGACGAACAGGTCAAATAGGAAGTCATTTCTTTTGGACTAGGACTTCAGATATAAGACTAGTATTTTGGACCTGCATACTTTTGAAGACATCATGATACAATTTATTTTGTATATCTTGTGTAAATACAAGATAGTCATTTATTGATGTTTTACAATAGATTTACATTGTTAAATTATAAACGTTACTGCTGTAATTTAACTTTGTAATTCTATTATATTTAGCATTTCTCATTTACATCATGTGCAATGTAGACAATCTGATCACTTCGATTATCACTCACGATATCGCGCCCCGGGAACCTTCCGCCCGTCGGGGAAACTCGATCCTACCCCGCCGGCTCGGGGTGTGACAGATTGGTATCAGAGCCATGGTATAGAGAAATATAGGTCACTATTTAAATGGTTTGGCCTAGACTATAACCTAGGGACCCTGCATGTAGAGAAAGTAAGACTTAAGACTTATTTGCATATTGTCTTCTGTATTCGATCATTGCACTAACCGATGACTTTATTGGTTATGATCAGAATGCCTCCACGAAGACAACCTCCTTTGATACCGCTACCACCACAAGACTTGGCTCCACATTCCTCCACACCGTCTCCGAATGACTCTCCACCACCACCTCCTCCACCTCCTCCTCCCCCTCCTCCATTGATTACTCAAGCATCTGGTTCAGGCACAACACCGACTATGGACCCTGCTACTATCGCTCTGGTGACGTTACTGAGTAGCCAGATGACGAATCAGATGAAAGAGGCAATACCGGAGATGTTCCTTCGTCTTCGTAATGAGATCCTCAACACTGGCAACACATCAGGAGAAGCCAGTGGAAATACTGGAGATTCATCTCACTACTCCTACAAGTCCTTTGTAGGATGTAAACCACCCAGTTTTAGTGGGTCTGAAGGTGCCGTTGGACTAATCCAATGGATTGAGAAGATTGAGGCAACGTTGGATCTCTGCAGCTGCCCCGAACACCACAAGGTCCGTTACTCAGCGGGAACATTCAACAAACGGGCTCTGACGTGGTGGAACGGTCAGATTAATGCTCGAGGAAGAGAAGAAGCCATGGCCATGCCATGGGAAGATTTCAAGACACTGCTGCGAACAGAGTTCTGTCCCAAGAACGAGCTGCAGAAATTGGAGGTTGAACTATCCAACCATGTGATGAAGGGAGCGGATCACATGGGGTATACAACTCGTTACCACGAGTTGGTTGCTTTGGTACCTGACATGGTACCAACTTTGGAGAAAAGGATAGACCGTTATGTAGGTGGACTTCCCGCCTGCATTCAGGGCATGGTTGTTTCAGCCAACCCTACTACTGTTGAGTCTGCAGTGAGACTGTCTGGGAAACTCACTGATCTTATGGTGGCCTCTGGAGTTTTAAAGAAAGAGGCTGAACCCAACAAGAACAAAGCGGAGCCATCCAAGAAACCCCACCACCATCAAAAGAAGAAACAGAAGACCATCAAGAACTACGCGGTGGCCACACCTCTGCAACAAATAGCAGCAGCACCACAAAACCCCAACCGCAAACCCTACACTGGCACGTTTCCTTTGTGTGCCAAGTGTCAGTATCACCACACTGCTGACACTCCCTGCAAGCATTGCACGGGATGTGGAAGAAAGGGCCATTGGGTCCAACACTGTAGGATGACTCCTAATCAAGCAGTCAACAATGCTGCTTTGGCTCTCCCTCCACCAGCTAATCAGAACCATGGTGGATGCTATAACTGTGGCGAACAAGGCCACTTTGCGAAGAACTGCCCGAAGAAGGCACAACCAGCAGTTCAAGCACCCCGTGGACGAGCCTTTGCTATAGGAGCACCAGCTGCACGCCAGGACCCAAATGTGGTCACTGGTACGTTTCTCTTACATGACTTTTATGCATCTGTCTTATTTGATACTGGTGCGGATCAGAGTTTTATCTCTACCGATTTTGCATGCCAACTAGACTCATTAGAGGAACAGTTAGACTCCCCTTACATTATAGAAGTAGCTAACGGGAAACAGATTACAGTTAGCACAGTTTATAGAAATTTCCCGTTGACACTTAATGGTCATATATTTGCCATCGATTTGATACCGATGGAGTTGGGTAGTTTCGACATCATTGTTGGAATGGATTGGCTTTCCTCTAACCGAGTGGAAGTCATCTGTTCTGAGAAGCTGCTTCGAATTCCATTGCCGAGTGATCGTGTGTTGGAAGTTAGAGGGGATCAAGCGAAGCGAAGTATCAAAATCATTTCTTGCATAAAGGCGCGTAAATGTCTACAGAAGCAGTGCATGGCGTTCTTGGCTCATGTGGTGGTAAAGGAGAAAGAGAAGAAAAAGATTCAAGATGTACCGGTAGTAAAAGAATATCCTGAAGTGTTTCCTGAAGACCTACCAGGTTTGCCACCTGTGCGACCGGTAGAGTTTCGTATTGACTTAATTCCTGGAGCAACTCCTGTTGCTAAATCTCCTTACAGGTTAGCACCTTCAGAGATGCAGGAATTGTCTAATCAATTGCAGGAGTTACTCGATAAAGGTTTCATTAGGCCGAGCTACTCACCTTGGGGAGCTCCGGTTTTGTTCGTGAAGAAGAAAGACGGATCGTTCAGAATGTGTATAGACTACCGTGAGCTGAACAAACTAACCATCAAGAATCGGTATCCATTACCGAGGATTGATGATTTGTTTGACCAACTGTAAGGAGCTCAATACTTCTCCAAGATTGACTTGCGGTCTGGATATCATCAGCTGAGAGTTCAAGATGAAGACATACCGAAAACGGCCTTCCGAACCAGATACGGGCATTACGAATTCATGGTGATGCCTTTCGGGTTGACAAATGCACCAGCGGTTTTCATGGATCTCATGAACCGAGTGTGCAAACCGTACTTGGATCAGTTTGTCATTGTCTTTATTGATGATATACTGATTTATTCCAAGACCAAAACAGAACATGAGCAACACCTTAGAAAGATCTTGGAGCTGTTGAGGGAAAAGAAACTCTATGCCAAATTCTCCAAATGCGAATTCTGGCTAAGAGAAGTTCAATTTCTGGGTCATGTGGTCAACAGCGAGGGAATTCATGTAGACCCTGCCAAGATTGAAGCGATAAAGAATTGGGACACTCCAAAGACACCAACGGAGATACGGTCTTTTCTGGGATTGGCGGGTTATTATAGAAGGTTTATCTCAAACTTTTCTAAAATAGCTTTGCCTCTCACTAAGCTAACTCAGAAAAGTGAACCGTTTGTCTGGGAGCAGAAACAAGAAGATGCTTTTCAGACCTTGAAACAGAAATTATGTGATGCTCCAATTCTATCTCTCCCAGAAGGCTGTGATGACTTTGTTGTATACTGTGATGCTTCCCATCAGGGACTCGGTTGTGTGTTAATGCAACGGGACAAAGTCATAGCCTATGCATCAAGACAGTTAAAGATTCATGAGAAGAATTACACTACTCATGATCTTGAACTGGGAGCAGTAATCTTCGCCTTGAAGATTTGGAGACATTACTTATATGGCACCAAGTGTACCATATTCACTGATCACAAAAGTCTGCAGCACATCTTTGATCAGAAGGAGCTCAACATGCGACAGCGCCGTTGGGTTGAACTTCTGAATGATTACGACTGTGTGATCAAGTACCATCCGGGAAAGGCGAACGTTGTAGCTGACGCCTTGAGCCGGAAGGAACGAGTCAAACCTCTACGTGTTAGAGCAATGGGGTGTAACATTTGTGCATATAGTCATGTAGTTGTAAACAGTGTTAGAACAGTGTGTGTACTTGTTCAGTCAGTCAATGTGAATCCTGTGTCATTATGTGCTTGTGTGTTAGAATCTTTATCATTTAACAAGTATGTATTATTATTTACAGTCGATTTCACTAGGCAAGAACAGTAACTTGTTATATCGAAACAGTGGTGGGCAGCGAGAGTGAGCCCTATACATATACTGCGTTCGGTGTAACAGGTTAGTGTTAGTGCGTAGTGTCGAGACGAATACTATGACATTTAATTAACTCACAAAGATCGTAATCTGTAAGCGAGACTGAGTATAGTTGTGGGTGACGATCCATAATAATACGAATGTTAAACTTATAATTACGATTAAACGACTTTAAATTTTTAATACGATCGGAAAACGTACGCGATTGCGGGTATACACGTAATTGTGAGTGTTTAACGATCCGGCAACACACGAAGAGTAAAAATAATTATATTAATTATTTTATATTTTTACAATTTTGAAACTCATCATTTTAATGAGTTTAACAACTCTTTTTATTTTAACCGCGTAAAATACGCGTTACGTTCCGGAAACGCGAACCGAGCGACCGAAACGGACCCGAACTTCACCCGAGCTATAAAAGCCTTGAACAAGGCTTAAATGCTCATAAATTCCACCAACAACCCTTTCTCTCTCTAATAGTTCGTCTACCCCTCTCTCTCTCTAAAAACCAAGCTTTAAACGCACGTAACTCGCTTATTTCTCAACGAATTTCGGAGTTCTTGGTGTCCACGCGAAGCTCTCAACATTACCTACGCAAAAGTACAAGATTTTCGCAGATTTGTCCAGCCATTCTTGAGGTAATGAAGCTTGAAAGATCACGAAATTAGGGTTTTCTTGTGTGTCTTTGTTTAAAACTCGATGTATAACCGGTTCTAGCACACCCTTCCTATTGTTGCACCTGTAACAATCTTGTGTGATGATAAGATAGTCTAGATCGTGACCTGGAAATGAAGGATTCGATGGGGGGAGGGTGCAGATGAACAGGTTCGCGGGGAGCATGAAACCAAACCCATAAGGGTTTTCTGGCCGAACCCTTGAGGTTCTCACGAGCCTTGCCGAACCAGCCATCTCTCACGAACCATCACATGCCCTTTCAGTCGAACCTTCGTGGGCCTGGACATGCTACGAATCCTTGCAGGCCTCACGAGCCTTCATGTCTTCGACGAACCATCTTAAGATCACGAACCTTCAGTTAACTCAAACGAACCCATGAGGGTTTGCTGGCCGAACTATCTGTCTAAGCCGAACCCTTGGAGTCTCTGCAAACCTTCACGAACCCAGATGGCTCCCGAACCCTTCTACTACCACGAACCCTTGCGGATCAACCACGAACCACAGCGAACCTTAGGACTTGAGCCGAAGTCCTCCTGATTAACGAACCCTCGTTTGTTCAGCTTTATTGGCCGAACCCTTTATGATCATGAACGAACCTGCAGTATACTATCTTGGCCGAACCTTGGGCTGAAAACCCAAAGGGTTCGCTGCCAAATTTGGCAGCCCAATTGACCTTCGGCCCAAACCCACCATATCCGGCCCAACTCCACCAAACAACTTGACCCATAGATGGAACTAAGCCCAATTAAGTGGTACATGGCCCAATTGGAATCAAATCGGGATAATAACGTGTTGGGGTGTTGCAAGGCCTAATTTCATGTTGTTGGGCCAACATCACATTCATTAGGCCTAACACTACATTCATTTGGCCCATCGTGAAACTAAATGACACATGGACTTGTTTCAAGAACCATAGTGGTTACATAGGTTTAAAGCATATTATTGAATCATGACTTGGCAATTGTGAATCAATAATAAATGGTTTATCAAACACTTAAACACATGTGATGCAAGTAAGTGCTGAACAAAAGAACATTTTACAAGTTTTCTTGAACCCATGATCAATCAAGTAATCAAGTTAAACAAGTTCAAGTGAATGCAAGTCAAACAACGAATCAAAGTCTATACAACTATAAATCTTATATCTTATGTATGATTGCATTGTGATAGGAAACAATTAGAAGTCTTGTTTGCTACTTGCTATCTGTTTAAGTTCAGAGTCTACTGCAGACAGGTGAGAACTTTAGCCCCTCTTTTACTGTTTTATAACTGTTTTGGGGTGGAACACGTGATCAATACCGCTATTTCAATCTGTTTCATTGCACAGTTTATGTGCATTCATAAACATTACAGGTTTATCTTATGAATCCGAGTGATTCTTCAACTGTTTAAGGAAATTGTCAACTGTTTTAAAGGATTTTATAATGTTTTCTTGAAATGTTTTATAACAGTTTTCTCAAATGTTCTTTTAAAGGATAAACATTTTTAAATAAATGATTTCATAAACTCCTTCTTTTGTTAAAAACCTTGTTGTTACACAAGGTCACTATATCATGGTATTCAAAGCAAGTGGTTCATTTTGTGGTATTCAAATCAAGTGGTTCAAAACATGGTATTCAAATCAAGTGGTTCAAAATATGGTATTCAAATCAAGTGGTTCAAAACATGGTATTCAAATCAAGGGATTCATTTTCATGTTACATAAACAAAGGATTTAACTCGTGGAGTTAAATCCAGGTTTTCAATAAGACATTAACACATCCGGTTAAAGTAAGATTCAGAAAACATGGTGTCCATTGTTGTAAACAAACTTGTAAACACATCAAGTATCATATTCATTAGCGTTAGTACTGGGTGATCACAACAAGGGAAAGCGGACACATTGGTTCTTATCCAGGATGGAGTTAGCTTTTAAATTTGTTTTAAAAGCTAACTGCAGGTCTGGTGTCATGGTTTTCTTATCCAGGATGGAGTTGGCTTTTAAATTTGCTTTTAAAAGCCAACTGCAGGTCTGGTGTCATATGGTTATCAAAACTGCTGACGTATTATCTAACTCCAAACGTGGTTTGGGACTTGATATTATTGGCTTTCGTGCGAACAGTGATTGGACTGTTTACACTCATTTTCTTACTTGATGTTAGTTTGGGTTGCAGCTCATCCGTGTGAATCTTATGATGCTTTAACTTACCTATGTCTTATATCATATAGCTCATGTTTACAAATGTTTAAACCTATTGTTCTCACCAACTACGTCTGTAGTTGACAGTTACTTTTCACGTGTTTCAGGTAATCAGGTTTAAGACAATCTCAGAGACAACTAAGGAGACCATACTAAGATAGAACAAGATGAAGAAACATGCTAGGATGGATTAGAAACACATTAAATCCTAATTGTTTACTTGTCTTGTTTGATGTCTTATTTTGTAACTATATTTTGGGTCTGTAGTTGTCTTACTTTTGGTAGATAGTTGTCTGTAACTAAACAATTGTCTTAACATTATGAAACATAGTAATCCATTGTGGTTGTTCTTATTCAATACTTGTGCATGATTCAACTGATCATACGTCACCGCGCCGTGGATTCCGCACGCGGCGCAGGGGTGTGACAGGTTGGTATCAGAGCCAAGGTTGTAGAGAACTAGGAAAAACCCAATGTTTAATGACCTAGACTATAACCTAAGCTACCCAATAGGACTAAGTGCTATAGACTTGAGGATACTTAGGATCTAAGTAACTTAAGTGAGCATTAAGTCTACATTAAGCTTGAAAGATCTTGGGGACATTTTTCTAAGATTAGATATCGAGTCAAAGAATTTGAATCGGACTTCTATAATTTTAGAAACCGAATTAAATTCTCAAGCATATGCATTTAAGGATTTCAGAGGCAAGGATCTATATTCTTAGTATCCCTGATCTGAAATTCTCACACAGAGATCATTATAGAAATTCAGAGGCAAAGATCTGTATTATCAGTATCTTTGATATGAATTTCTTGTCATATTCAGTATAGGATTTAGAGGCAAAGATTGTTATCTTTGATCTAAAGTCCTTGTCATATTCATTATAGGATTCAAAGGTCAAGATCTATTAATTTAGAACTTGGATTTGAGATCCTTGTCATATTCATTATAGGATTCAAAGGTCAAGATCTATTAATTTAGAACTTGGATTTGAGATCCTTGTCATATTCATTATAGGATTCAAAGGTCAAGATCTATTAATTTAGAACTTGGATTTGAGATCCTTGTCATATTCATTATAGGATTCAAAGGTCAAGATCTATTAATTTAGAACTTGGATTTGAGATCCTTGTCATATTCATTATAGGAATTCAAAGGTTGAGGTCTATTAATTTAGAACTTAGATTTGAAATCCTTGTCATTGTTATCATTATCATGCATTCATTATCATAGGAACTTTATAACTTAGAATCTGTGTAACAGTATTCTTTAGTTGAAGTTCTCACAGGAAATCATTATGCTCAGTACTTTAAGTATTGGGAAACTAGGTTGATTAACCTAGGACACATATACATAAACCTAAGGTCTTAGTTTCTAGTAAATTAAGGACCATGGTTTACACAATCATAAACAGAATCAAGGAACAAGAGAAATCATGAGACAATCATAATCAATCAACAGTTGGAATCTTAGCCCCAAATATAGACGACGGATTAACGCTGACGTGTTGAGGTAAGTGGTGGGTCGGTGAGAGCTTACCCTATATATAAGCTTATTTCAGTATGTTAGGGGGAATCCGGCATTTGTATTTGGAGTGAGGATTCGGGATCAACTGGACACATGGAACATTAGTCAAAACACTTGGGATACAATCATTTGGGAAACAATCATTGGTGAATCAAATCATAATGAAATTCAAACTTGGATGAACCAGACATTATGGTGAAGCAACCAAGTTGTGAACATATCATAAATGTAAACCTTAAGTGAAATTCTTAAGTGATTACATCATTAGTACTTACTGGCATAAGTTAACAGGAAAGTGTAGAGCACACGTATGATTTAGTTCTACATGTTAACAACTGTTAGTAGGTGCACGCATAACATAATCATAGTTCAATCATGGAATCAATCATAGTTCAAGTTGATCAAAGATCATGGAATTCTTAATCAATGGAAAACACATGGAAATCAGTACAAACGTGTTGCCAAATGCTAGCAAGGGCATGATCGTGGTATACCGAAACGGTGGTGGGCAGCGAGAGTGAGCCCTATATATAAGCTATTTTCGGTATATCGGGAAAGTGTCAGTGTGTAGGTTTGGTGGAGAGATCATGAGACATCGTACATATTCACATGATAAGTATACAAATAAGTTGGTAACTTATATGTGTACTGGATCATATTACAATTGAATGATAATACTAGTAGTATGGATATATTACTGACCTTATCATGAAAATTCAATTGTATCCATTCTCATTACTGACCCGCTTGTGGCTTCTATTCGTAGAATGCCTCCTCGACGAGACCCAAATGCTGGGGGTTCGACAAGCGGTAATGATGATGAAATTAACAAGATTGCTCGAGCTATCGCTGTTCACATGAGGGATGTGATCCCGGGTATGGTCACTGATATTACCCAGAATCTTCGGGGAAGTACCGGTGATTCTGCACACAACTCAAATGCCACAAACGCTGGAACTGCTAACTTTACTTTCAAGCAGTTCAACGATGCTAAGCCTCCTAAGTACTCTGGGACTGAAGGAGCTACTGGCCTACTGCAATGGCTAGAAAGCATCGAAGACATTCTCGACTTCACAGGATGCCCTGAAAATCTAAAGGTCAAGATGGCCTCGAGTGCATTTCATAAGGGCGCACTTACCTGGTGGAACTCTGAGAAGAACACCAGGGGACGTGAAGTCGCTCTAGCCTTACCATGGGATGGATTCAACAACTTACTGGTGGAAAAGTTTTGTCCACGTCACGAGCTAAAGAAACTGGAAGTGGAGATGTGGAATCTGGTGCAGGATAGTGGCGAAAGTGCCAAGTATACAACTCGTTTTCATGAGTTGTGCATTTTGGTACCACATTTGGTTACTCCTCTATCCCGCAGGATAGAGAAATACATTGAAGGTTTGCCTTTGGTTGTCAGAGGAACTGTCATGGGGAACAACCCCACTACTTTGGAAGCAGCAATTCAACTTGGTGCTTCACTCACTGAAGAATATGTGAAATCTGGGGTGCTCACCCGAAAGGGATTCAAAAGAGCACAGACTGATGAAGGCAAAAAGCCTGAACAGCACCATCATAAGAAGAAGAAACAGAAGACGATCAAGAACTTTGCAGCATTGACTGCGGCTGCACCTACTCATGCTACTCCCCTCACTGCTATGCCACAACCTGCTAATGTCAGAAAGCAGTACACTGGCCCGCTTCCACTCTGCACCAAATGCCAGTATCATCATCTGCCTAGTACTCCATGCAAGAAGTGTCACAAGTGTGGGCGTATGGGACACTTTGCAGCGACTTGTCGATCTGCTCATCTTATTGCTGCAACAACTGCTGCCACAACTTCTGCTGCTACAGGTGGAAGAGCTTGTTATAATTGTGGGGCAGAGGGGCACTTCAGAAACCAGTGTCCAAAACTCAACAACAATACTGCTGCTGCTCGTGCTTTTGTGATTGGAACTGCTGAAGCACGTGAAGAGCCGGCAGTCATCACGGGTACATTTCTTATCAATGATCACTATGTCCCTATCATATTTGATACTGGTGCTGATAAAAGCTTTATCTCTGCTCATACTGCTTCTGTTCTTAATATGCAACTATCCACACTTACTGCTCCCTATACTGTAGAAGTAGCGAATGGTAAAACCATAGTTGTAGATTCCATCATTAATGCTTGTGAGCTAAGATTAAATGACCATCTTTTCTCTATCGATCTCATTCCTATGACTCTCGGAAGCTTCGAAGTTGTAGTAGGAATGGATTGGCTATCTAAGAATAATGCTGAAATCGTATGCTCGGAGAAATTTATTCGAATTCCCCTACCGTCCGGCGAAACGATGATAGTCTACGGTGAGAAACCCTGCCGCGAATTGAAGATTGTATCGTGCATCAAGGCGAGGAAGTATCTGAAGAAGAAATATTATGCATTCTTAGCTCACGTGGTGGAAAAGAAACCTGACAAGAAAGCAGTTGGAGACGTACCGGTTATCAAAGACTATCCAGACGTATTTCCAGAAGACTTGCCTGGACTACCACCAGTCCGACAAGTGGAGTTTAGAATTGATCTCGTCCCTGGAGCAAACCCAGTGGCGAAGTCACCGTATCGGTTAGCACCGTCTGAGATGCAAGAACTGTCTAGTCAGCTTCAAGAACTTTTAGACAAAGGTTTCATAAGACCGAGTTTCTCTCCATGGGGAGCTCCGGTTCTCTTTGTCAAAAAGAAAGACGGTTCATTTCGCATGTGTATCGATTATCGTGAGCTGAACAAGTTAACAATCAAGAATAGATATCCTCTACCTAGGATCGATGATTGTTTGATCAATTACAGGGAGCAACTTGTTTCTCTAAGATTGATTTACGATCTGGGTATCATCAGTTACGAGTAAATGATGAGGATATACCAAAGACTGCCTTTAGGACTCGATATGGACACTATGAGTTTGTGGTTATGCCATTTGGGCTGACCAATGCACCTGCAGTGTTCATGGACTTGATGAATCGAGTCTGTAGGCCTTACTTGGATCAGTTTGTTATCGTCTTTATTGATGATATACTGATTTATTCCAAGTCAGAACGAGAACATGAGGATCATTTGAAGAAAGTCTTGGAATTACTAAGAGAGGAACAACTTTATGCTAAATTCTCAAAGTGTGAATTTTGGCTAAAGGAGGTTCACTTCTTAGGACATGTCATAAACAAAGATGGGATACATGTAGATCCGGCGAAGATTGAGGCGATTAAGAACTGGACTACTCCATCTACTCCAACAGAGATTCGTTCATTTCTGGGTCTGGCAGGTTATTACAGAAGATTCATTGCAAACTTCTCTAAGATAGCTTTGCCACTCACTACATTGACTCAGAAAAGTCAAGCGTTTATATGGGGACAGAAACAGGAAGATGCATTTCAACTTCTTAAACAGAAGTTATGCAATTCCCCTATCCTTAGTCTTCCAGAAGGCAGTGATGATTTCATTGTCTACTGTGATGCTTCAAACCTTGGTCTCGGTTGTGTACTTATGCAACGGGACAAGGTCATTGCTTATGCTTCAAGACAACTTAAGGTTCACGAGAAGAATTACACTACTCATGACCTTGAGTTAGGGGCTGTGGTCTTTGCATTGAAGATTTGGAGACACTACCTGTATGGTACTAAATGTGTTATCTATACAGACCACAAGAGCCTTCAACACATTCTCAATCAGAAAGAACTCAACATGAGACAACGACGTTGGGTTGAGCTTCTAACTGATTACGACTGTGAGATTCGTTACCATCCGGGTAAAGCCAATGTGGTGGCGGATGCTCTTAGTCGCAAGGAACCAGTCAAACCGATTCGTGTAAGAGCCATGGAGATCAACACACAGCCAAACTTGAAAGATTTGATTCGTATTGCACAACAACAAGTAGTAACAGATAATCAACTCAAAACAGACTTGGATTGTGGTATGGAGAAGAAACTAGAACCTCGAGCTGATGGGTTGTTATATCTCAACGGCCGCATTTGGATTCCAAAGTCTGAAGAATTGCGCACACTCATCTGTGATGAGGCTCATAAGTCGCGATACTCAGTTCATCCTGGAGCCGACAAGATGTATCAGGACTTGAGGACATCTTACTGGTGGCCGGGGATGAAGAAAGACATAGCACTGTACGTGGGAAAATGTCTTACATGTTCAAAGGTCAAGGCAGAACATCAAAACCTTCGGGACTTCTACAGCAACCTGAAATTCCTCAATGGAAATGGGAGCAAATTTCCATGGATTTCATAACAAAGTTGCCGAGAACTCCGAGAGGTTTCGATTCGATTTGGGTGATCGTTGATCGACTCACCAAATCTGCTCATTTTCTCCCTATCCGAGAGGATTACAAGATGGAGAAGTTATCCACATTGTACATCAACGAAATCATTGCACGTCATGGTACACCAACATCAATCATATCTGATCGTGATAGTCGCTTCACTTCTCGCTTTTGGCAATCATTGCAAAAGGCTTTGGGAACGCGTGTTAATCTTAGCACGGCGTATCATCCCCAAACCGACGGCCAAAGTGAGAGGACTATCCAAACACTTGAGGACATGCTCCGTTCTTGTGTCATTGACTTCGGTGGAAGTTGGGACACTCATCTCCCACTCATTGAGTTTTCATATAACAATAGCTATCATACGAGCATTCAATGTGCACCATTCGAAGCTCTATATGGTAGAAAGTGCCGATCACCGGTCTGTTGGACCGAGATTGGTGACTCACAGGTCGTAGGACCAGAACTCATTCAGGAAACATCAGACAAGATCACAATCATTCAGTCACGGCTTAAGGCCGCACGAGATCGGCAGAAGAGTTATGCTGATCGACGTCGGAAACCGCTTGAGTTTCAAGTGGGTGACCGAGTCTTACTCAAAGTTTCTCCCTGGAAAGGCGTTGTCCGATTCGGGAAGAAAGGGAAACTTGCACCAAGGTACGTTGGACCTTTTGAGATCCTGGAACGGATTGGTCCCGTAGCCTACAAACTCAAACTTCCAGTGGAGCTAAGCAATGTTCACGATACTTTTCATGTATCGAATCTTAAGAAATGCTTGGCGGATCATGATGTTCAGATTCCACTGGAAGACATACAGATTCAGAACAACATGCAATTCATTGAACGTCCAGTTGAGATCATGGATCATGGGGTCAAGAAACTTAAACGCAGCCGTATCCCGATCGTGAAAGTGCGATGGGAGGGCAAACGCGGTGCTGAGTTCACCTGGGAACGTGAAGACCAGATGAAGCTTAAGTACCCTCATCTTTTTACAGTATCTTCGGCTAGTTAATTTCGGGACGAAATTCCCTTAACTAGGGGAGACTGTAACATTTGTGCATATAGTCATGTAGTTGTAAACAGTGTTAGAACAGTGTGTGTACTTGTTCAGTCAGTCAATGTGAATCCTGTGTCATTATGTGCTTGTGTGTTAGAATCTTTATCATTTAACAAGTATGTATTATTATTTACAGTCGATTTCACTAGGCAAGAACAGTAACTTGTTATATCGAAACAGTGGTGGGCAGCGAGAGTGAGCCCTATACATATACTGCGTTCGGTGTAACAGGTTAGTGTTAGTGCGTAGTGTCGAGACGAATACTATGACATTTAATTAACTCACAAAGATCGTAATCTGTAAGCGAGACTGAGTATAGTTGTGGGTGACGATCCATAATAATACGAATGTTGAACTTATAATTACGATTAAACGACTTTAAATTTTTAATACGATCGGAAAACGTACGCGATTGCGGGTATACACGTAATTGTGAGTGTTTAACGATCCGGCAACACACGAAGAGTAAAAATAATTATATTAATTATTTTATATTTTTACAATTTTGAAACTCATCATTTTAATGAGTTTAACAACTCTTTTTATTTTAACCGCGTAAAATACGCGTTACGTTCCGGAAACGCGAACCGAGCGACCGAAACGGACCCGAACTTCACCCGAGCTATAAAAGCCTTGAACAAGGCTTAAATGCTCATAAATTCCACCAACAACCCTTTCTCTCTCTAATAGTTCGTCTACCCCTCTCTCTCTCTAAAAACCAAGCTTTAAACGCGCGTAACTCGCTTATTTCTCAACGAATTTCGGAGTTCTTGGTGTCCACGCGAAGCTCTCAACATTACCTACGCAAAAGTACAAGATTTTCGCAGATTTGTCCAGCCATTCTTGAGGTAATGAAGCTTGAAAGATCACGAAATTAGGGTTTTCTTGTGTGTCTTTGTTTAAAACTCGATGTATAACCGGTTCTAGCACACCCTTCCTATTGTCGCACCTGTAACAATCTTGTGTGATGATAAGATAGTCTAGATCGTGGCCTGGAAATGAAGGATTCGATGGGGGGAGGGTGCAGATGAACAGGTTCGCGGGGAGCATGAAACCGAACCCATAAGGGTTTTCTGGCCGAACCCTTGAGGTTCTCACGAGCCTTGCCGAACCAGCCATCTCTCACGAACCATCACATGCCCTTTCAGTCGAACCTTCGTGGGCCTGGACATGCTACGAATCCTTGCAGGCCTCACGAGCCTTCATGTCTTCGACGAACCATCTTAAGATCACGAACCTTCAGTTAACTCAAACGAACCCATGAGGGTTTGCTGGCCGAACTATCTGTCTAAGCCGAACCCTTGGAGTCTCTGCAAACCTTCACGAACCCAGATGGCTCCCGAACCCTTCTACTACCACGAACCCTTGCGGATCAACCACGAACCACAGCGAACCTTAGGACTTGAGCCGAAGTCCTCCTGATTAACGAACCCTCGTTTGTTCAGCTTTATTGGCCGAACCCTTTATGATCATGAACGAACCTGCAGTATACTATCTTGGCCGAACCTTGGGCTGAAAACCCAAAGGGTTCGCTGCCAAATTTGGCAGCCCAATTGACCTTCGGCCCAAACCCACCATATCCGGCCCAACTCCACCAAACAACTTGACCCATAGATGGAACTAAGCCCAATTAAGTGGTACATGGCCCAATTGGAATCAAATCGGGATAATAACGTGTTGGGGTGTTGCAAGGCCTAATTTCATGTTGTTGGGCCAACATCACATTCATTAGGCCTAACACTACATTCATTTGGCCCATCGTGAAACTAAATGACACATGGACTTGTTTCAAGAACCATAGTGGTTACATAGGTTTAAAGCATATTATTGAATCATGACTTGGCAATTGTGAATCAATAATAAATGGTTTATCAAACACTTAAACACATGTGATGCAAGTAAGTGCTGAACAAAAGAACATTTTACAAGTTTTCTTGAACCCATGATCAATCAAGTAATCAAGTTAAACAAGTTCAAGTGAATGCAAGTCAAACAACGAATCAAAGTCTATACAACTATAAATCTTATATCTTATGTATGATTACATTGTGATAGGAAACAATTAGAAGTCTTGTTTGCTACTTGCTATCTGTTTAAGTTCAGAGTCTACTGCAGACAGGTGAGAACTTTAGCCCCTCTTTTACTGTTTTATAACTGTTTTGGGGTGGAACACGTGATCAATACCGCTATTTCAATCTGTTTCATTGCACAGTTTATGTGCATTCATAAACATTACAGGTTTATCTTATGAATCCGAGTGATTCTTCAACTGTTTAAGGAAATTGTCAACTGTTTTAAAGGATTTTATAATGTTTTCTTGAAATGTTTTATAACAGTTTTCTCAAATGTTCTTTTAAAGGATAAACATTTTTAAATAAATGATTTCATAAACTCCTTCTTTTGTTAAAAACCTTGTTGTTACACAAGGTCACTATATCATGGTATTCAAAGCAAGTGGTTCATTTTGTGGTATTCAAATCAAGTGGTTCAAAACATGGTATTCAAATCAAGTGGTTCAAAATATGGTATTCAAATCAAGTGGTTCAAAACATGGTATTCAAATCAAGGGATTCATTTTCATGTTACATAAACAAAGGATTTAACTCGTGGAGTTAAATCCAGGTTTTCAATAAGACATTAACACATCCGGTTAAAGTAAGATTCAGAAAACATGGTGTCCATTGTTGTAAACAAACTTGTAAACACATCAAGTATCATATTCATTAGCGTTAGTACTGGGTGATCACAACAAGGGAAAGCGGACACATTGGTTCTTATCCAGGATGGAGTTAGCTTTTAAATTTGTTTTAAAAGCTAACTGCAGGTCTGGTGTCATGGTTTTCTTATCCAGGATGGAGTTGGCTTTTAAATTTGCTTTTAAAAGCCAACTGCAGGTCTGGTGTCATATGGTTATCAAAACTGTTGACGTATTATCTAACTCCAAACGTGGTTTGGGACTTGATATTATTGGCTTTCGTGCGAACAGTGATTGGACTGTTTACACTCATTTTCTTACTTGATGTTAGTTTGGGTTGCAGCTCATCCGTGTGAATCTTATGATGCTTTAACTTACCTATGTCTTATATCATATAGCTCATGTTTACAAATGTTTAAACCTATTGTTCTCACCAACTACGTCTGTAGTTGACAGTTACTTTTCACGTGTTTCAGGTAATCAGGTTTAAGACAATCTCAGAGACAACTAAGGAGACCATACTAAGATAGAACAAGATGAAGAAACATGCTAGGATGGATTAGAAACACATTAAATCCTAATTGTTTACTTGTCTTGTTTGATGTCTTATTTTGTAACTATATTTTGGGTCTGTAGTTGTCTTACTTTTGGTAGATAGTTGTCTGTAACTAAACAATTGTCTTAACATTATGAAACATAGTAATCCATTGTGGTTGTTCTTATTCAATACTTGTGCATGATTCAACTGATCATACGTCACCGCGCCGTGGATTCCGCACGCGGCGCAGGGGTGTGACATGGGGATAACCGTGCAGACCAGTTTAAGTGACAAGATTATTCAAGCGCAACAAGAAGCACTTGACCGAAATAAACTGAAGAAAGAACTTGATTGCGGAGCAGAGAAACAGTTTGACACAACGTCCGATGGAATGATCTACTACAAGGAACGTATATGGATCCCTGCGGTAGATGAATTGAGGAAACTTATCTTCAATGAAGCACATAAGACTAAATACTCTGTTCATCCAGGCGCTGATAAGATGTACCAAGACTTGCGTGGATTTTATTGGTGGCCGGGAATGAAGAAAGACATAGCCGAGTATGTCGGACAGTGTCTTACGTGTGCGAAAGTAAAGGCGGAACATCAGAGACCGTCTGGTCTACTGGAACAGCCTGAGATTCCGCTCTGGAAGTGGGAACAAATAGCTATGGATTTCATTACCAAGCTACCCGCACTTCCAGCGGTCACGATACAATTTGGGTGATTATTGACCGTTTGACAAAATCTGCTCATTTCTTGCCTATGCGTGAAACATTCACCATGGATAAACTGGCAAGGTTGTACATCAATGAGATAGTGGTACGCCACGGTGTGCCATTGTCAATTATTTCTGATCGAGACAGCAGATTCACATCAAGGTTTTGGCAATCACTACAGAAATCTCTAGGGACACAGTTGAATCTGAGTACAGCTTACCACCCACAAACGGATGGCCAAAGTGAACGTACTATTCAAACCCTAGAGGACATGTTAAGAACCTGTGTATTGGACTTCGGTGGGAATTGGGACTCCCATTTGCCACTGATCGAGTTCTCCTACAACAACAGTTATCACAGCAGTATCGGATGTGCACCGTTCGAGGCTCTGTATGGCCGAAAATGCCGATCACCGATCTGTTGGACTGAAGTTGGAGATAACCGAATAACTGGGCCAGAACTTATCCAAGAAACCACTGACAAGATAGCTCAGATCCAAAGAAGACTACAAGCAACAAGGAGCAGACAAAAGAGCTACGCCGACAAACGGCGCAAACCGTTGGAATTCCAAGTGGGAGACCGTGTAATGTTGAAGGTATCCCCATGGAAAGGTGTTGTACGCTTTGGGAAGAAAGGCAAATTAGCACCAAGATACGTGGGACCGTTCGAGATCATCGAGCGTATTGGTCCTGTGGCGTATAGACTGAGATTACCTGATGAACTCAGTGGTGTGCATGACGTGTTTCACGTCTCAAACCTAAAGAAATGCCTTGCTGACGAGTCTCTCGTCATCCCAATTGAAGAAATTCAAGTTGATGAACAGTTACACTTTATCGAGGAACCTTTAGAGATTATGGATCGCAAGGTTAAACAACTGAGGCGAAGCCGTATTCCTATTGTAAAGGTTCGATGGAATTCAAGACGCGGGCCCGAGTTTACTTGGGAACGTGAAGATCACATGAAGTTAAAGTATCCCCAACTGTTTGAAGAGGAAGCTGTACCCGATAACAACTCTTAAATTTCGGGACGAAATTTCTCTAACAAGGGGAGACTGTAACATCAGTGCCGGAACCGTCACCGGAACAGTGATCTCTACAGTTCATGAACAGAAAACAGGTACAAACTACAAACATTTTATCTCATTTCGTATTCATATTACTTATCATTATCATTTTGTGTTGTCATAGATCAGATTCAGAAACAGTTAACAGAAACACAGTTCAGAACAATGGTTCTTGAGTCAGATAATTATTTGACAACACAGAACCATCATATGATTATTTGTTTAGGATTTATTATGTATAAACGTATGTGAGGCTTTACAGAACAAAACACACGAATATTGTTATGTGAATGCTAAATTGACGGGTTATTCGTATAGGTGACGATCTGTACGAATATATCTGAAAGTTTAACGTTCTGAATGATATTCTATAATTAGAAAACAAGATTGAAAAGTATAGTTATCGTCGTGTTCGTGCGGGTGACGATTCGAACGAATACGCGCGACGACTGTACATTTCGATTTAAACAGTTTATTAATATTTTATTTTAATAGATAAGAAGATATTAGTTAATTTATTAGGAATTACAACCTAGAATAATTAAATAAATTCTATTCTTATAATCGTATCGTTTCGCCGCGAAAACCACGCGAAACCGGCACATTACGCGAAACCGAACGAGACCAAACGACCGGGTATTTTTCCCCACATTTAATGTGGTCATAAAGACCACACCAACCCCATTTCTCTCTCTTCTCACCTCCATCTCGTTCTCTCACTCTCTCTCTAGTTTTGCATTCGAGCAACGATCTTCTCTCTAAGATTTGGAAGTCCAATCCTTGGTGGATTCAAGCAAATTTGGTGTCATCTTGATCCTCTCATCCCGTAGATCACGGGAGTACAATTTATTTGAGTTTTCATCCACGAAATCTAAGGTAAACATCCATTATATTTTCGGTTTTAGAGGGTTTTTCACGAGTCTTGTAGTTAATGATAAGATAATCGATTTGAGCACTTAGTAATCTCTAAAGAAATCATGCTTAACACTTAGGAAGCTATAGAAACTGGTTGTAACAGGTGGAGATCGAAAATGAAGATGATGGTGACAGGTTCGTCATCAGCTAACATCGGCCGAACCCTTAGAGTGGTGGCCGAACCTTGTTCCAGGTATAACGAACCCTGGGCACCGAACCCTGCAGCCTGACCCACGAACCTGTCCACCTGATCGACCTGCAGCGAACCTGTGTAGCCACCTGCACCGAACCCTGACACGAACCATAGCATTCTTAGCCGAACTATGGCTGCCGAACCCTGTGTAAAACCCTAGAACCACGAACCCTTCTACTCTAGCGAACCCAGGATAGTCACGAACCTAAGAATCACGACCGAACCTTAGTTTGTGAACAAACCTCTAGGCGAACTATCATTGGATGCCGAACCCTATGCATAACCTTATGAGGGCCGCGAACCCAGGACATGTTTCAGCCGAGCCTTGAGGATTCACCTGGTTGTTCATTCCCGAACCCTAGTCACGAACCACATAGGTTTGTTCAAGACAAAGTTGAGCCGAACCTTTCCTTTTATTTAAAAAGGTTCGCTGCTTGGGAGGGTGATAAACCTAAACAACTTTGAAACCTTAAATTTCTAACATGCATGGAGATAGGTAATTATACATGCATGGGATAAAACATGTGTTTGTGCATGGGAGTGATTAATTGGCCATCCTCCTAAGTTTCTAACAAGAATTTGAGTTCCATATGTTGCATGCATGTATAAACATTTCGTGTATGCATGGGTTAGGGATACCTATGACAAAATAATACTTGACATACAATAGCAACGCAACGTGAGTTGTTAATGGACATAGGATGGATTCATAACCGAATAACATTTTCATGGAATCATGAGAATCAAAGGTTCAAGTCTAGAAACCAAATAGAAATCAAAGAAGTTCAATTGGGCTTAAGTGGGCCCAATGGGGCTTAGCGAAGCCCATCATGTATTAAATGATTTAGTAAACTCAAGTTATGAGAAATTGATAAAATTTCATTTATTTATAACTTATTAAACTTCATTAAACGATTTTGACTTAATATTGATTTAATTGTAATGTTTTGATTTAAATTACTTACTTTGATTTAATTGAATTGGGATTTTGTTATAAAATAGACGATTTAATTGTCTGGAATTGTTTTAAAAACAAAGGAAACTCTGCCGAAATTTTCTAAAATTTAAAGGTAAGTTGTAACTAATCATGGGAATTGGGATCATAAGAAGGGTAATTAAGATAGAGTAGATCTTAGATACACTTAGTATTAAGACACTTAGTTGCACACACAACAAGACTCAAGGTCTTAGGCACAACGACTACTACGCGTACTTATTATATTCGAATTCTTATAAAATAACTCAGGAACCGAAGAAACTTAGCTTACATACAGGAGCGCGCATTTTGTGTTAGATCAAATTACATAGCAGCACAGGTGAGTTCATTGCCCCTTTTCTAACATTTTTTGTTTTAAAACGCGGGGCTGAGAAGCATGCGTAAACTGTTATTTAAATTGTTTACTCGAATGCTTTTAAATTGTATGTTTTACATATGTATAAATGTTATCCTAGATCATATCTAGGAAGATTTTATGCAGGTTATTAACTGATTCACTTATATATTAAGTGAATAATCAAGTTAAACTAAACTTTTCAATAAGTCAAGACATTTCAAACAAATCAAACTAGACATTTTGACAAAACAAGTGGGTGAGTTCAAGGAATCAAATCAAACATTTTGACAAAACAAGTGGGTGAATTCAAGGGATCAAAACAAACATTTTGACAAATCAAGTGGGTGAATTCAAGGAATCAAATCAAACATTTTGACAAAACAAGTGTGGGACATCAAGACATCAACAAAACAATCTTTGCAAAGACAACATTCAATGTTCTACAAACCAAGTGTTTGTTGAACAATGAATCAAGTGTACAACCGATCAATGAATCTTGTATTCTATGATCAACACATCAAGTACATCTTGTGACAAAATCAGACAAACATTTTTAAGGGAAAATCTGGGAAATATCAGAGATAGCATACGCCAAAAACATTGACGAAACATAAAATCCTGCATTTCAAGAAGTCCTAGCTAGACCGTTTGACTTGTAGGTCGTATGTTTGAGGATATTTACAGTTTCCCTAACTACTAAGTACCTAGATTGACAGACTAGTCTACTCGAGTATGACCATAGGCCCCAATCATAAGGACTTAGATTTTATCAAATGTTTATTACTTGTTTAATTAAGCATTTATAACTGTTTATACAATTGTGTGGTTGATCATATTGTGTGATGAACTTATGAAATCAACAGTGGATTTCAAATGATTGTAATTACAGGGACGACAAACAGAAGAATCATTGGGTTAAAGGTAGGGGTAAAATGCTTAATTTTCATTAACACCAATGTCCCATGTGGATTAGTATGTGGTGGGACGGCGTCTGGGCGGGGTTGTAGCCTCGACTCAGGGGTATGCCCTATATATAAGCATACCGATCTGGATGATACATGTGGAGTTAATGAGATTAAGGTTGTTACCCGTGGGTTAAACAAAGGTTTTGTGAGAACATTTGAGTCATTGTGAACAAGAGTGTGTGATAGGTAGAGATGCTTAATTATCATTAAACAACAATGTCCTATGCGGATTAGTATGTGGTGGGACGGCGTCTGGGCGGGGTTGTAGCCTCGACTCAGGGGTATGCCCTATACATAAGCATACCGATCTGGATGATACATGTGGAGTTAATGAGGTTAGGGCCTTTACCAAAGGAGGTTTTCAAATCATTTTCAAATCATTTTCAAATCATTTTCAAATACGAAATTATATGAACTCACCAACCATGTGTTGACCTTTATTTTTGCATGACTTCTCAGGTGACGAACAGGTCAAATAGGAAGTCATTTCTTTTGGACTAGGACTTCAGATATAAGACTAGTATTTTGGACCTGCATACTTTTGAAGACATCATGATACAATTTATTTTGTATATCTTGTGTAAATACAAGATAGTCATTTATTGATGTTTTACAATAGATTTACATTGTTAAATTATAAACGTTACTGCTGTAATTTAACTTTGTAATTCTATTATATTTAGCATTTCTCATTTACATCATGTGCAATGTAGACAATCTGATCACTTCGATTATCACTCACGATATCGCGCCCCGGGAACCTTCCGCCCGTCGGGGAAACTCGATCCTACCCCGCCGGCTCGGGGTGTGACATAGATCTACGATCCGATTACCATCAGTTGAAAGTTCTAGAGCATGATATTCCACAGACTGCTTTCTGTACACGATATGGACACTACGAGTTTCTCGTCAGCATCTATGGATTTGATGAACAGAGTAAGTCAACTGATGTTGGACTGATCGGTGATAGTGTTTATTGATGATATTTTGATTTACTCAAAGAACGAGGGGGACCATGCTTGCCACGTACGTAAGGCATTGGAGATCCTGAGGAAAGAAAAACTTTATGCTAAGTTCTCCAAATGCGCCTTCTGGTTACTAGAAGTACAGTTTCTGGGTCACGTGGTGAACCCAGAAGTCGTTATGGTAGATCCAGCTAAAGTTGAAACAGTCATGAATCGGAGCCCTCCGAAGTCCCCGACGGAAGTAGGCAGTTTTCTTGGATTGGCCGGTTACTACCGGAGATTAATTCAAGACTTCTCCAAGATAGCGACGCCACTGATGGAGCTCCCGAAGAAAGATGTAAAGTACGAATGGTGCCCGAACCAAGAACAAGTGTTTTCAGTGGTATAGGAGAGACTTACCCAAGCTCCTGTTTTAGCACTGCCGGATGGAAATAATGATTTTGTTGTGTATGCTGATGCATCACGACAAGGGGTTGGGATGTGTACTAATGCAAAGGGGAAGGGTGATAGCTTATGCTTGAAAGTATGCTAAATATGATGAATGCGTGATAGGGAGTTATGATGATGAACTGTATGATAACATGCTATGATGAAAGTTATACATGTTATGCTATGATGAGATCCTACGCTGCTAGGACGAAAGTATGACGTATGATATGATGAATGCTAGAATGAAATGTTTATGGGGCCTTGATATATGATACGATGAATAGATACTAGTGTGACATGTTTGTGATGCCATGATGTTATGATACGATGATATGATACTAGTATAACGTGCTATGATGATTCCTATGATATAGGAAATTGATATGATGAAGTGATGCTAGCATGAAACGTTTATGATAACATGATGAATGATGTTATGATGCTTGCATGAAAGGTATGATGATTATAGTGAATGATGATATGACGCGAGTATTCCATGTATGATGAATGGACGATGATCCTATACTAGTTAAGAAGATAGATGGAAGCAGGCGAACGTGTATTGGCTACCAGGAACTGAATAAGTTGACCGTACAGAACAGGTATCCTCTCCCTAAGATTGACGATTTGTACGATCAATTGCAAGGTGCAAGCTCGTTCTCAAAGATAGATCTGCAATCCGATTACCATCAGTTGAAAGTTCGAGAGCATGATATTCAAAAGACTGCTCTCCGTACACGATATGGACACTACGAGTTTCTTGTTATGTCGTTTGGATTGACGAATGCTGCTACAGCATCTATGGATTTGATGAATAGAGTATGTCAACTGATGTTGGACCGATCGGTGATAGTGTTTATTGATGATATTTTGATTTACTCAAAGAACGAGGGGGACCATGCTTGCCACGTACGTAAGGTATTGGAGACCCTGAGGGATGAAAAACTTTATGCTAAGTTCTCCAAATGCGCCTTCTGGTTACTAGAAGTACTGTTTCTGGGTCACGTGGTGAACCCAGAAGGCATTATGTTAGATCCAGCTAAAGTTGAAACAGTCATGAATCGGAGCCCTCCGAAGTCACTGACGGAAGTACGCAGTTTTCTTGGTTTGGCCGTTTACTACCGCAGATTTATTCAAGGCTTCTCCAAGATAGCGATGCCACTGACGGAGCTCCCGAAGAAAGACGTAAGGTACGAATGGTGCCGGAACCAAGAACAAGCGTTTTCAGCGGTATAGGAGAGACTTACCCAATCTCCTGTTTTAGCACTGCCGGAGGGAAATGATGATTTTGTTGTGTATGCTGATGCACCACGACAAGGGTTGGGATGTGTACTGATGCAAAGGGGAAGGGTGATAGCTTATGCATTAAAGTATGCTAAATATGACGAATGCATGATAGGGAGTTACGATGATGAACTGTATGATAACATGCTATGATGATAGTTATACATGTTATGCTATGATGAGATCCTAGGCTGCTAAGACGAAAGTATGACGTATGATATTATGAATGCTAGAATGAAATGTTTATGAGGCCATGATATATGATACAATGAATAGATACTAGTGTGACATGTTTGTGATGCCATGATGTTATGATACGATGATATGATACTAGTATAACGTGCTATGATGATTCCTATGATATAGGAAATTGATATGATGAAGTGATGCTAGCATGAAACGTTTATGATAACATGATAAATGATGTTATGATGCCAGCATGAAATGTATGATGATTATAGTGAATGATGATATGACGCGAGTATACCATGTATGATGAATGGACGATGATCCTATACTAGTTAAGAAGAAATATGGAAGCAATCGAACGTGTATTGGCTGCCAGGATCTGAATAAGTTGACCGTAAAGAACAGGTATCCTCTCCCTAGGATTGACGATTTGTACGATCAATTGCAGGTGCAAGCTCGTTCTCAAAGATAGATCTCCGATCCAATTACCATCATTTCAAAGTTCGAGAGGATGATATTCAAAATGCTGCTCTCCGTACACGATATGGACACTACGAGTTTCTCGTTATGTCGTTTGGATTGACGATTGCTGCTGCAGCATCTATGGATTTGATGAACAGAGTATGTCAACTGATGTTGGACCGATCGGTGATAGTGTTTATTGATGATATTTTGATTTACTCAAAGAACGATGGGGACCATGCTTGCCACGTACGTAAGGTATTGGAGACCCTGAGGGATGAAAAACTTTATGCTAAGTTCTCCAAACGCACCTTCTGGTTACTAGAAGTACAGTTTCTGGGTCACGTGGTGAACCCAGAAGGCATTATGGTAGATCCAGCTAAAGTTGAAACAGTCATGAATCGGAGCCCTCCGAAGTCACCGACGGAAGTACGCGGTTTTCTTGGTTTGGCCGTTTACTTCCGCAGATTTATTCAAGGCTTCTCCAAGATAGCGACGCCACTGACGGAGCTCCCGAAGAAAGACGTAAGGTACGAATGGTGCCCGAACCAAGAACAAGCGTTTTCAGCGGTATATGAGAGACTTACCCAAGCTCCTGTTTTAGCACTGCCGGATGGAAATCATGATTTTGTTGTGTATGCTGATGCACCACGACAAGGGTTGGGATGTGTACTGATGCAAACGGGAAGGGTGATAGCTTATGCATGAAAGTATGCTAAATATGATGAATGCATGATATAGAGTTACGATGATGACAGTATGATAACATGCTATGATGATAGTTATACATGTTATGCTATGATGAGATCCTAGGCTGCTAGGACGAAAGTATGACGTATGATATGATGAATGCTAGAATGAAATGTTTATGAGGCCATGATATATGATACGATGAATAGATACTAGTGTGACATGTTTGTGATGCCATGATGTTATGATACGATGATATGATACTAGTGTAACGTGCTATGATGATTCCTATGATATAGGAAATTGATATGATGAAGTGATGCTAGCATGAAACGTTTATGATAACATGATAAATGATGTTATGATGCTAGCATGAAATGTATGATGATTATAGTGAATGATGATATGACGCGAGTATACCATGTATGATGAATGGACGATGATCCTATTCTAGTTAAGAAGAAAGATGGAAGCAAGCGAACGTGTATTGGCTACCAGGATCTGAATAAGTTGACCGTAAAGAACTGGTATCCTCTCTCTAGGATTGACGATTTGTACGATCAATTTCAAGGTGCAAGCTCGTTCTCAAAGATAGATCTCCGATCCAATTACCATTAGTTGAAAGTTCGAGAGGACGATATTCAAAAGACTACTCTCCGTACACGATATGGACACTACGAGTGTCTCGTTATGTCGTTTGGATTGACGATTGCTGCTGCAGCATCTATGGATTTGATGAACAGAGTATGTCAACTGATGTTGGACCGATCGGTGATAGTGTTTATTGATGATATTTTGATTTACTCAAAGAACGATGGGGACCATGCTTGCCACGTACGTAAGGTATTGGAGACCCTGAGGGATGAAAAACTTTATGCTAAGTTCTCCAAACGCACCTTCTGGTTACTAGAAGTACAGTTTCTGGGTCACGTGGTGAACCCAGAAGGCATTATGGTAGATCCAGCTAAAGTTGAAACAGTCATGAATCGGAGCCCTCCGAAGTCACCGACGGAAGTACGCGGTTTTCTTGGTTTGGCCGTTTACTTCCGCAGATTTATTCAAGGCTTCTCCAAGATAGCGACGCCACTGACGGAGCTCCCGAAGAAAGACGTAAGGTACGAATGGTGCCCGAACCAAGAACAAGCGTTTTCAGCGGTATAGGAGAGACTTACCCAAGCTCCTGTTTTAGCACTGCCGGATGGAAATCACGATTTTGTTGTGTATGCTGATGCACCACGACAAGGGTTGGGATGTGTACTGATGCAAACGGGAAGGGTGATAGCTTATGCATGAAAGTATGCTAAATATGATGAATGCATGATATAGAGTTAAGATGATGAACAATATGATAACATGCTATGATGATAGTTATACATGTTATGCTATGATGAGATCCTAGGCTGCTAGGACGAAAGTATGACGTATGATATGATGAATGCTAGAATGAAATGTTTATGAGGCCATGATATATGATACGATGAATAGATACTAGTGTGACATGTTTGTGATGCCATGATGTTATGATACGATGATATGATACTAGTGTAACGTGCTATGATGATTCCTATGATATAGGAAATTGATATGATGAAGTGATGCTAGCATGAAACGTTTATGATAACATGATAAATGATGTTATGATGCTAGCATGAAATGTATGATGATTATAGTGAATGATGATATGACGCGAGTATACCATGTATGATGAATGGACGATGATCCTATTCTAGTTAAGAAGAAAGATGGAAGCAAGCGAACGTGTATTGGCTACCAGGATCTGAATAAGTTGACCGTAAAGAACTGGTATCCTCTCTCTAGGATTGACGATTTGTACGATCAATTTCAAGGTGCAAGCTCGTTCTCAAAGATAGATCTCCGATCCAATTACCATTAGTTGAAAGTTCGAGAGGACGATATTCAAAAGACTACTCTCCGTACACGATATGGACACTACGAGTTTCTCGTTATGTCGTTTGGATTGACGAATGCTGCTGCAGCATCTATGGATTTGATGAACAGAGTATGTCAACTGATGTTGGACCGATCGGTGATAGTGTTTATTGATGATATTTTGATTTACTCAAAGAACGATGGGGACCCTGCTTGCCACGTACGTAAGGTATTGGAGACCCTGAGGGATGAAAAACTTTATGCTAAGTTCACCAAATGCACCTTCTTGTTAGTAGAAGTACAGTTTCTGGGTCATGTGGTGAACCCAGAAGGCATTACGGTAGATCCAGCTAAGGTTGAAACAGTCATGAGTCAGAGCCCTCCGAAGTCACCGACGGAAGTACGCAGTTTTCTTGGTTTGGCCCTTTACTTCCGCAGATTTATTCAAGGCTTCTCCAAGATAGCGACGCCACTGACGGAGCTCCCGAAGAAAGACGTAAAGTACGAATGGTGCCCGAACCAAGAACAAGCGTTTTCAGCGGTATAGGAGAGACTTACCCAAGCTCCTGTTTTAGCACTGCCGGATGGAAATGATGATTTTGTTGTGTATGCTGATGCACCACGACAAGGGTTGGGATGTGTACTGATGCAAACGGGAAGGGTGATAGCTTATGCATGAAAGTATGCTAAATATGATGAATGCATGATATGGAGTTACGATGATGAACTGTATGATAACATGCTATGATGATAGTTATACATGTTATGCTATGATGAGATCCTAGGCTGCTAGGACGAAAGTATGACGTATGATATGATGAATGCTAGAATGAAATGTTTATGAGGCCATGATATATGATACGATGAATAGATACTAGTGTGACATGTTTGTGATGCCATGATGTTATGATACGATGATATGATACTAGTATAACGTGCTATGATGATTCCTATGATATAGGAAATTGATATGATGAAGTGATGCTAGCATGAAACGTTTATGATAACATGAAAAATGATGTTATGATGCTAGCATGAAATGTATGATGATTATAGTGAATGATGATATGACGCGAGTATACCATGTATGATGAATGGACGATGATCCTATACTAGTTAAGAAGAATGATGGAAGCATGCGAACGTGTATTGTCTACCAGGAACTGAATAAGTTGACTGTAAAGAACAGGTATCCTCTCCATAGGATTGACGATTTGTACGATCAATTGCAAGGTGCAAGCTCGTTCTCAAAGATAGATTTCCGATCCAATTACCGTCAGTTGAAAGTTCGAGAGCATAATATTCAAAAAACTGCTCTCCGTACACGATATGGACACTACGAGTTTCTCGTTATGTTGTTTGGATTGACGAATGCTGCTGCACCATCTATGGATTTGATGAACAGAGTATGTCAACTGATTTTGGACCGATCGGTGATAGTGTTTATTGATGGTATTTTGATTTACTCAAAGAACGATGGGGACCATGCTTGCCACGTACGTAAGGTATTGGAGACCCTGAGGGATGAAAAACTTTATGCTAAGTTCTCCAAACGCACCTTCTGGTTACTAGAAGTACAGTTTCTGGGTCACGTGGTGAACCCAAAAGGCATTATGGTAGATCCAGCTAAAGTTGAAACAGTCATGAATCGGAGCCCTCCGAAGTCACCGACGGAAGTATGCGGTTTTCTTGGTTTGGCCGTTTACTTCCGCAGATTTATTCAAGGTTCTCCAAGATAGCGACGCCACTGACGGAGCTCCCGAAGAAAGACGTAAGGTACGAATGGTGCCCGAACCAAGAACAAGCGTTTTCAGCGGTATAGGAGAGACTTACCCAAGCTCCTGTTTTAGCACTGCCGGATGGAAATCATGATTTTGTTGTGTATGCTGATGCACCACGACAAGGGTTGGGATGTGTACTGATGCAAACGGGAAGGGTGATAGCTTATGCATGAAAGTATGCTAAATATGATGAATGCATGATATAGAGTTACGATGATGAACAGTATGATAACATGCTATGATGATAGTTATACATGTTATGCTATGATGAGATCCTAGGCTGCTAGGACGAAAGTATGACGTATGATATGATGAATGCTAGAATGAAATGTTTATGAGGCCATGATATATGATACGATGAATAGATACTAGTGTGACATGTTTGTGATGCCATGATGTTATGATACGATGATATGATACTAGTGTAACGTGCTATGATGATTCCTATGATATAGGAAATTGATATGATGAAGTGATGCTAGCATGAAACGTTTATGATAACATGATAAATGATGTTATGATGCTAGCATGAAATGTATGATGATTATAGTGAATGATGATATGACGCGAGTATACCATGTATGATGAATGGACGATGATCCTATTCTAGTTAAGAAGAAAGATGGAAGCAAGCGAACGTGTATTGGCTACCAGGATCTGAATAAGTTGACCGTAAAGAACTGGTATCCTCTCTCTAGGATTGACGATTTGTACGATCAATTTCAAGGTGCAAGCTCGTTCTCAAAGATAGATCTCCGATCCAATTACCATCAGTTGAAAGTTCGAGAGGATGATATTCAAAAGACTACTCTCCGTACACGATATGGACACTACGAGCTTCTCGTTATGTCGTTTGGATTGACGAATGCTGCTGCAGCATCTATGGATTTGATGAACAGAGTATGTCAACTGATGTTGGACCGATCGGTGATAGTGTTTATTGATGATATTTTGATTTACTCAAAGAACGATGGGGACCATGCTTGCCACGTACGTAAGGTATTGGAGACCCTGAGGGATGAAAAACTTTATGCTAAGTTCTCCAAATGCACCTTCTTGTTACTAGAAGTACAGTTTCTGGGTCACGTGGTGAACCCAGAAGGCATTACGGTAGATCCAGCTAAAGTTGAAACAGTCATGAATCGGAGCCCTCCGAAGTCACCGACGGAAGTACGCAGTTTTCTTGGTTTGGCCCTTACTTCCGCAGATTTATTCAAGGCTTCTCCAAGATAGCGACGCCACTGACGGAGCTCCCGAAGAAAGACGTAAAGTACGAATGGTGCCCGAACCAAGAACAAGCGTTTTCAGCGGTATAGGAGAGACTTACCCAAGCTCCTGTTTTAGCACTGCCGGATGGAAATGATGATTTTGTTGTGTATGCTGATGCACCACGACAAGGGTTGGGATGTGTACTGATGCAAAGGGAAGGGTGATAGCTTATGCATGAAAGTATGCTAAATATGATGAATGCATGATATGGAGTTACGATGATGAACTGTATGATAACATGCTATGATGATAGTTATACATGTTATGCTATGATGAGATCCTAGGCTGCTAGGACGAAAGTATGACGTATGATATGATGAATGCTAGAATGAAATGTTTATGAGGCCATGATATATGATACGATGAATAGATACTAGTGTGACATGTTTGTGATGCCATGATGTTATGATACGATGATATGATACTAGTATAACGTGCTATGATGATTCCTATGATATAGGAAATTGATATGATGAAGTGATGCTAGCATGAAACGTTTATGATAACATGAAAAATGATGTTATGATGCTAGCATGAAATGTATGATGATTATAGTGAATGATGATATGACGCGAGTATACCATGTATGATGAATGGACGATGATCCTATACTAGTTAAGAAGAATGATGGAAGCATGCGAACGTGTATTGTCTACCAGGAACTGAATAAGTTGACCGTAAAGAACAGGTATCCTCTCCATAGGATTGACGATTTGTACGATCAATTGCAAGGTGCAAGCTCGTTCTCAAAGATAGATTTCTGATCCAATTACCGTCAGTTGAAAGTTCGAGAGCATAATATTCAAAAAACTGCTCTCCGTACACGATATGGACACTACGAGTTTCTCGTTATGTCGTTTGGATTGACGAATGCTGCTGCACCATCTATGGATTTGATGAACAGAGTATGTCAACTGATTTTGGACCGATCGGTGATAGTGTTTATTGATGGTATTTTGATTTACTCAAAGAACGATGGGGACCATGCTTGCCACGTACGTAAGGTATTGGAGACCCTGAGGGATGAAAAACTTTATGCTAAGTTCTCCAAATGCACCTTCTTGTTACTAGAAGTACAGTTTCTGGGTCACGTGGTGAACCCAAAAGTCATTATGGTAGATCCAGCTAAAGTTGAAACAGTCATGAATCGAAGCCCTCCGAAGTCACCGACGGAAGTACGCAGTTTTCTTGGTTTGGCCGTTTACTTCCGCAGATTTATTCAAGGCTTCTCCAAGATAGCGACGCCACTGACGGAGCTCCCGAAGAAAGACGTAAGGTACGAATGGTGCCCGAGCCAAGAACAAGCGTTTTCAGCGGTATATGAGAGACTTACCCAAGCTCCTGTTTTAGCACTGCCGGATGGAAATGATGTTTTTGTTGTGTATGCTGGTGCACCACGACAAGGGTTGGGATGTGTACAGATGCAAAGGGGAAGGGTGATAGTTTATGCATGAAAGTATGCAAAATATGATGAATGCATGATAGGGAGTTATGATGATGAACTGTATGATAACATGCTATGATGATAGTTATACATGTTATGCTATGATGAGATCCTAGGCTGCTAGGACGAAAGTATGACGTATGATATGATGAATGCTAGAATGAAATGTTTAGGAGGCCATGATATATGATACGATGAATAGATACTAGTGTGACATGTTTGTGATGCCATGATGTTATGATACGATGATATGATACTAGTATAACGTGCTACGATGATTCCTATGATATAGGAAATTGATATGATGAAGTGATGCTAGCATGAAACGTTTATGATAACATGATGAATGATGTTATGATGCTAGCATGAAATGTATGATGATTATAGTGAATGATGATATGACGCGAGTATACCATGTATGATGAGTGGACGATGATCCTATACTAGTTAAGAAGAAAGATGGAAGCAGGCGAACGTGTATTGGCTACCAGGAACTGAATAAGTTGACCGTAAAGAACAGGTATCCTCTCCCTAGGATTGATGATTTGTACGATCAATTGCAAGGTGCAAGCTCGTTCTCAAAGATAGATCTCCGATACGATTACCATCAGTTGAAAGTTCGAGAGCATGATATTCCAAAGACTGCTTTCTGTACACGATATGGACACTACGAGTTTCTCGTTATGTCGTTTGGATTGACGAATGCTGCTGCAGCATCTATGGATTTGATGAACAGAGTAAGTCAACTAATGTTGGACCGATCGGTGATAGTGTTTATTGATGATATTTTGATTTACTAAAAGAACGATGGGGACCCTGCTTGCCACGTACGTAAGGTATTGGAGATCCTGTGGAAAGAAAAACTTTATGCTCAGTTCTCCAAATGCGCTTTCTGGTTAATAGAAGTACAGTTTCTGGGTCACGTGGTGAACCCAGAAGGCATTATGGTAGATCTAGCTAAATTTGAAACAGTCATGAATCGGAGCCCTCCGAAGTCACCGACAGAAGTATGCAGTTTTCTTGGTTTGGCCATTTACTACCGCAGATTTATTCAAGCCTTCTCCAAGATAGCGACGCCACTGACGGAGCTCCCGAATAAACACGTAAGGTACGAATGGTGCCCAAACCAAGAACAAGCGTTTTCAGCGATATAGGAGAGACTTACCCAAGCTCCTGTTTTAGCACTGCTGGATGGAAATGATGATTTTGTTGTGTATGCTGATGCACCACGACAAGGGTTGGGATTGTACTGATGCAAAGGGGAAGGGTGATAGCTTATGCATGAAAGCATGCTAAACTGTATGATAACATGCTATGATGATAGTTATACATGTTATGCTATGATGAGATCCTAGCCTGCTAGGACGAAAGTATGACGTATGAAATGATGAATGCTAGAATGAAATGTTTATGAGGCGATGATATATGATACGATGAATAGATACTAGTGTGACATGTTTGTGATGCCATGATGTTATGATACGATGATATGATACTAGTATAACGTGCTATGATAATTCCTATGATATAGTAAATTGATATGATGAAGTGATGCTAGCATGAAACGTTTATGATAACATGATAAATGATGTTATGATGCTAGCATGAAATGTATGATGATTATAGTGAATGATGATATGACGCGAGTATACCATGTATGATGAATGGACGATGATCCTATACTAGTTAAGAAGAAAGATGGAAGCAAGCAAACGTGTATTGGCTACCAGGATCTGAATAAGTTGACCGTAAAGAACAGGTATCCTCTCCCTAGGATTGACGATTTGTACGATCAATTGTAAGGTGCAAGCTCGTTCTCAAAGATAGATCTCCGATCCAATTACCATCAGTTGAAAGTTCGAGATGATGATAGTCAAAAGACTGCTCTCCGTACACGATATGGACACTACGAGTCTCTCGTTATGCCGTTTGGATTGACGAATGCTGCTGCAGCATTTATGGATTTGATGAACAGAGTATGTCAACTGATGTTGGACCGATCGGTGATAGTGTTTATTGATGATATTTTGATTTACCCAAAGAACGATGGGGACCGTGCTTGCCACGTACGTAAGGTATTGGAGACCCTGAGGGATGAAAAACATTATGCTAAGTTCTCCAAATGCGCCTTCTGGTTACTAGAAGTACAGTTTCTAGGTCACGTGGTGCACCCAGAAGGCATTATGGTAGATACAGCTAAAGTTGAAACAGTCATGAATCGGAGCCCTCCGAAATCACCGACGGAAGTACGCAGTTTTCTTGGTTTGGCCGTTTACTTCCGCAGATTTATTCAAGGCTTCTCCTAGATAGCGACGCCACTGACGGAGCTCCCGAAGGAAGACGTAAGGTACGAATGGTGCCCGAACCAAGAACAAGCGTTTTCAGCGGTATAGGAGAGACTTACCCAAGCTCCTGTTTTAGCACTGTCGGATGGAAATGATGATTTTGTTGTGTATGCTGATGCACCACGACAAGGGTTGGGATGTGTACTGATGCAAAGGGGAAGGGTGATAGCTTATGCATGAAAGTATGCTAAATATGATGAATGCATGATAGGGAGTTACGATGATGAACTGTATGATAACATGCTATGATGATAGTTATACATGTTATGCTATGATGAGATCCTAGGCTGCTAGGACGAAAGTATGACGTATGATATGATGAATGCTAGAATGAAATGTTTATGAGGCCATGATATATGATACAATGAATAGATACTAGTGTGACATGTTTGTGATGCCATGATGTTATGATACGATGATATGATACTAGTATAACGTGCTATGATGATTCCTATGATATAGGAAATTGGTATGATGAAGTGATGCTAGCATGAAACGTTTATGATAACATGATAAATGATGTTATGATGCTAGCATGAAATGTATGATGATTATAGTGAATGATGATATGACGCGAGTATACCATGTATGATGAGTGAACGATGATCCTATACTAGTTAAGAAGAAAGATGGAGGTAGGCGAACGTGTATTGTCTACCAGGATCTGAATAAATTGACCGTAAAGAACAGGTATCCTCTCCATAGGATTGACGATTTGTACGATCAATTGCAAGGTGCAAGCTCGTTCTCAAAGATAGATCTCCGATCCAATTAGCATCAGTTGAAAGTTCGAGAGCATAATATTCAAAAGACTGCTCTCCGTACACGATATGGACACTACGAGTTTCTCGTTATGTCGTTTGGATTGACGAATGCTGCTGCAGCATCTATGGATTTGATGAACAGAGTATGTCAACTGATGTTGGACCGATCGGTGATAGTGTTTATTGATGATATTTTGATTTACTCAAAGAACGAGGGGGACCATGCTTGCCACGTACGTAAGGTATTGGAGACCCTGAGGGATAAAAAACTTTATGCTAAGTTCTCCAAATGCGCCTTCTGGTTACTAGAAGTACAATTTCTGGGTCACGTGGTGAACCCAGAAGGCATTATGGTAGATCCAGCTAAAGTTGAAACAGTCATGAATCGGAGCCCTCCGAAGTCACCGACGGAAGTACGCAGTTTTCTTGGGTTGGTCGTTTACTATCGCAGATTTATTCAACCTTCTCCAAGATAGCGACGCCACTGACGGAGCTCCCGAAAAAAGACTTAAAGTACGACTATTGCCCGAACCAAGAACAAGCGTTTTCAGCGGTATAGGAGAGACTTACCCAAGCTCCTGTTTTAGCACTGCCGGATGGAAATGATGTTTTTGTTGTGTATGTTGATGCACCACGACAAGGGTTGGGATGTGTATTGATGCAAAGGGGAAGGGTGATAGCTTATGCATGAAAGGATGCTAAATATGATGAATGCATGATAGGGAGTTACGATGATGAACTGTATGATAACATGCTATGATGATAGTTATACATGTTATGCTATGATGAGATCCTAGGCTGCTAGGACGAAAGTATGACGTATGATATGATGAATGCTAGAATGAAATATTTAGGAGGCCATGATATATGATACGATGAATAGATACTAGTGTGACATGTTTGTGATGCCATGATGTTATGATACGATGATATGATACTAGTATAACGTGCTATGATGATTCCTGTGATTTAGGAAATTGATATGCTGAAGTGATGCTAGCATGAAACGTTTATGATAACATGATGAATGATGTTATGATGCTAGCATGAAATGTATGATGATTATAGTGAATGATGATATGACGCGAGTATACCATGAATGATGAATGGACGATGATCCTATACTAGTTAAGAAGAAAGATGGAAGCAGGCGAACTTGTATTGGCTACCAGGAACTAAATAAGTTAACCGTAAAGAACATGTATCCTCTCCCTAGGATTGACGATTTGTACGATCAATTGCAAGGTGCAAGCTCGTTCTCAAAGATAGATCTCCGATCCGATTACCATCAGTTGAAAGTTCGAGAGCATGATATTCCAAAGACTGATTTCTGTACACGATATGGACACTACGAGTTTCTAGTTATGTCGTTTGGATTGACGAATGCTGCTGCAGTATCTATGGATTAGATGAACAGAGTAAGTCAACTGATGTTGGACCGATCGGTGGTAGTGTTTATTGATGATATTTTGATTTACTCAAAGAACGAGGGGGACCATGCTTGCCACGTACGAAAGGTGTTGGAGATCCTGTGGAAAGAAAAACTTTATGCTCAGTTCTCCAAATGCGCCTTCTGGTTACTAGAAGTACAGTTTCTGGGTCACGTGGTGAACCCAGAAGGCATTATGGTAGATCCAGCTAAAGTTGAAACAGTCATGAATCGGAGCCCTCCGAAGTCACCGACGGAAGTACGCAGTTTTCTTGGTTTGGCCGTTTACTAAGGCAGATTTATTCAAGACTTCTCCAAGATAGCGACGCCACTGACGGAGCTCCCGAAGAAACACGTAAGGTACGAATGGTGCCCGAACCAAGAACAAGCGTTTTCAGCGGTATAGGAGAGACTTACCCAAGCTCCTGTTTTAGCACTGCCGGATGGAGATGATGATTTTGTTGTGTATGCTGATGCACCACAACGAGGGTTGGGATTATACTGATGCAAAGGGGAAGGGTGATAGCTCATGCATGAAAGTATGCTAAATATGATGAATGCATGATTGTGAGTTACGATGATGAACTGTATGATAACATGCTATGATGATAGTTATACATCTTATGCAATGATGAGATCCGAGCATGCTAGGACGAAAGTATTACGTATGATATGATGAATGCTAGAATGAAATGTTTATGAGGCCATGATATATGATACGATGAATAGATACTAGTGTGACATGTTTGTGATGCCATGATGTTATGATACGATGATATGATACTAGTATAACGTGCTATGATGATTCCTATGATATAGTAAATTGATATGATGAAGTGATGCTAGCAAGAAACGTTTATGATAACATGATAAATGATGTTATGATGCTAGCATGAAATGTATGATGATTATAGTGAATGATGATATGACGCGAGTATACCATGTATGATGAATGGATGATGATCCTATACTAGTTAAGAAGAAAGATGGAAGCAAGCAAACGTGTATTGGCTACCAGGATCTGAATAAGTTGACCGTAAAGAACAGGTATCCTCTCCCTAGGATTGACGATTTGTACGATCAATTGCAAGGTGCAAGCTCGTTCTCAAAGATAGATCTCCGATCCAATTACCATCAGTTGAAAGTTCGAGATGATGATATTCAAAAGACTGCTCTCCGTACACGATATGGACACTACGAGTCTCTCGTTATGCCGTTTGGATTGACGAATGCTGCTGCAGCATCTATGGATTTGATGAACAGAGTATGTCAACTGATGTTGGACCGATCGGTGATAGTGTTTATTGATGATATTTTGATTTACCCAAAGAACGATGGGGACCGTGCTTGCCACGTACGTAAGGTATTGGAGACCCTGAGGAATGAAAAACATTATGCTAAGTTCTCCAAATGCGCCTTCTGTTTACTAGAAGTACATTTTCTAGGTCACGAGGTGCACCCAGAAGGCATTATGGTAGATACAGCTAAAGTTGAAACAGTCATGAATCGGAGCCCTCCGAAGTCTCCGACGGAAGTACGCAGTTTTCTGGGTTTGGCCGTTTACTTCCGCAGATTTATTCAAGGCTTCTCCTAGATAGCGACGCCACTGACGGAGCTCCCGAAGGAAGACGTAAGGTACGAATGGTGCCCGAACCAAGAACAAGCGTTTTCAGCGGTATAGGAGAGACTTACCCAAGCTCCTGTTTTAGCACTGCCAGATGGAAATGATATTTTTGTTGTGTATGCTAATGCACCACAACAAGGGTTGGGATGTGTACTGATGCAAAGGGGAAGGGTGATAGCTTATGCATGAAAGTATGCTAAATATGATGAATGCGTGATAGGGAGTTACGATGATGAACTGTATGATAACATGCTATGATGATAGTTATACATGTTATGCTATGATGAGATCCTAGGCTGCTAGGATGAAAGTATGACGTATGATATGATGAATGCTAGAATGAAATGTTTATGAGGCCATGATATATGATACGATGAATAGATACTAATGTGACATGTTTGTGATGCCATGATGTTATGATACGATGATATGATACTAGTATAATGTGCTATGATGATTCCTATGATATAGGAAATTGATATGATGAAGTGATGCTAGCATGAAACGTTTATGATAACATGATAAATGATGTTATGATACTAGCATGTAATGTATGATGATTATAGTGAATGATGATATGACGCGAGTATACCATGTATGATGAATGGACGATGATCCTATACTAGTTAAGAAGAAAGATGGAAGCAAGCAAACGTGTATTGGCTACCAGGATCTGCATAAGTTGACCGTAAAGAACAGGTATCCTCTCCCTAGGATTGACGATTTGTACGATCAATTGCAAGGTGCAAGCTCGTTCTCAAAGATAGATCTCCGATCCAATTACCATCAGTTGAAAGTTCGAGATGATGATATTCAAAAGACTGCTCTCCGTACACGATATGGACACTACGAGTCTCTCGTTATGCCGTTTGGATTGACGAATGCTGCTGCAGCATCTATGGATTTGATGAACAGAGTATGTCAACTGATGTTGGACCGATTGGTGATAGTGTTTATTGATGATATTTTGATTTACTCAAAGAACGATGGGGACCATGCTTGCCACGTACGTAAGGTATTGGAGACCCTGAGGGATGAAAAACTTTATGCTAAGTTCTCCAAATGCGCCTTCTGGTTACTAGAAGTACAGTTTCAACTGATCATAGCATGAAAGTATGCTAAATATGATGAATGCATGATAGGGAGTTACGATGATGAACTGTATGATAACATGCTATGATGATAGTTATACATGTTATGCTATGATGAGATCCTAGGCTGCAAGAATGAAAGTATGATGTATGATATGATGAATGCTAGTATGACATGTTTATGAGGCTGTGATATATGATACGATGAAAAGATACTAGTGTGACATGTTTCTGTTGCCATGATGTTATGATACGATGATATGATACTAGTATAACGTGCTATGATGATTCCTATGATATAGGAAATTGATATCATGAAGTCATGCTAGCATGAAATGTTTATGACAACATGATGAATGATGTTATGATGCTAGCATGAAATGTATGATGTTTATAGTGAATGATGATATGACACGAGTATACCATGTATGATGAATGGACGATGATCCCATACTTAATAAGAAAAAAGATGGAAGCATGCGAACGTGTATTGGCTACCAGGAACTGAATAAGTTGACCGTAAAGAACAGGTATCCTCTCCCTTGGATTGACGATTTGTTCGATCAATTGCATGGTGCAAGCTGGTTTCTCAAAGAGAGATCTCCGATCCGGTTACCATCAGTTGAAAGTTCGAGAGCATGGTATTCCAAAGACTGCTTTCCGTACACGTTATGGATTCTCGCTATGTTGTTTGGATTGACGAATGTTGCTGCAGCATTTATGGATTTGATGAACAGAGTATGTCAACTGATGTTGGACCGATCGGTGATAGTGTTTCTTGCTGATATTTTGATTTACTCTAAGAACGAGGGGGACCATGCTTGCCACGTACGTAAGGTATTCGAGATCCTGAGGAAAGAAAAAATTTATGCGAAGTTCTCCAAATGTGCCTTCTGCTTACAAGAAGTACAGTTTCTGGGTCACGTGGTGAACCTAGAAGGCATTATGGTAGATCCAGCTAAAGTTGAAACAGTCATGAATCAGAGCACTCCGAAGTCACCGACGGAAGTACGCAGTTTAATTGATTTTCCCGGTTACTATCGGAGATTTATTCAAGACTTCTCCAAGATAGCGACGTCACTGACGGAGCTCCCGAAGAAAGATGTAAAGTACGAATGTGGCCCGAACCAAGAACAACCGTTTTCAGCGCTATAGGAGAGACTTACCCTAGCTCCTGTTTTAGCACTGGCGGATGTAAATGATGATTTTATTGTGTATGCTGATGCATCACGACAAGGGTTGGGATGTGTACTGATGCAAAGGGGAAGGGTGATAGCTTATGCATGAAAGTATGCTAAATATGATGAATGCATGATAGGGAGTTACGATGATGAACTGTATGATAACATGCTGTCATGATAGTTATACATGTTATGCTATGATGAGATCCTAGGCTGCAAGAATGAAAGTATGATGTATGATATTATGCATGCTAGCATGACATGTTTTTGAGGCCATGATATATGATACGATGAAAAGATACTTGTGTGACATGTTTGTGTTGCCATGATGTTATGATACGATGATGTGATACTAGTATAACGTGCTATGATGATTCCTATGATATAGGAAATTGATATGATGAAGTGATGCTAGCATGAAATGTTTATGATAACATGATGAATGATGTTATGATGCTAGCATGAAATTTATGATGATAATAGTGAATGATGATATGACACGAGTATACCATGTATGATGAATGGACGATGATCCCATACTTGTTAACAAAAAAGATGGAAGCATGCAAACGTGTATTGGCTACCAGGAACTGAATAAGTTGACCGTAAAGAACAGGTATCCTCTCACTAGGATTGACGATTTGTTCGATCAATTGCAAGTTGCAAGCTGGTTCTCAAAGAGAGATCTCCGATCCGGTGACCATCAGTTGAATGTTCGAGAGCATGATATTCCAAAGACTGCTTTCCATACACGTTATGGATTCTCGCCATGTCGTTGGGATTGACGAATGCTGCTACAGCATTTATGGATTTGATGAACAGAGTATGTCAACTGATGTTGGATCTATCGGTGATAGTGTTTCTTGATGATATTTTGATTTACTCAAAGAACGAGGGGGACCGTGCTGGCCACGTACGTAAGATATTGGAGATCTTGAGGAAAGAAAAACTTTATGCTAAATTCTCCAAATGCGCCTTCTGGTTACTAGAAGTACAGTTTCTAGGTCACGTGGTGAACCCAGAAGACATTATGGTAGATCCAGCTAAAGTTGAAACAGCCATGAATCGGAGCCCTCCGAAGTCACCGACGGAAGTACGCAGTTTTCTTGATTTTCCCGGTTACTATCGGAGATTTATTCAAGACTTCTCCAAGATAGCGACGCCACTGACGGAGCTCCTGAAGAAAGAGGTAAAGTACGAATGTGGCCCGAACCAAGAACAAGCGTTTTCAGCGCTATAGGAGAGACTTACCCAAGCTCCTGTTTTAGCACTGGCGGATGGAAATGATGATTTTGTTGTGTATGCTGATTCATCACGACAAGGGTTGGGATGTGTACTGATGCAAAGGGGAAGGGTGATAGCTTATGCATGAAAGTATGCTAAATATGATGAATGCATGATAGGGAGTTACGATGATGAACAGTATGATAACATTCTATGATGATAGTTATACATATTATGCTATGACGAGATCCTAGGCTGCAAGAATGAAAGTATGATGTATGATATGATGAATGCTAGCATGACATGTTTTTGAGGCCATGATATATGATACGATGAAAAGATACTAGTGTGACATGTTTGTGTTGCCATGATGTTATGATACGATGATGTGATACTAGTATAACATGCTATGATAATTCCTATGATATAGGAAATTGATATGATGAAGTGATGCTAGTATGAAATATTTATGATAACATGATGAATGATTTTATGATGCTCGCATGAAATGTATGATGATTATAGTGAATGATGATATGACACGAGTATACCATGTATGATGAATGGACGATGATCCGATACTTGTTAATAAAAAAGATGGAAGCATGCAAACGTGTATTGGCTACCAGGAACTGAATAAGTTGACCGTAAAGAACAGGTATCCTCTCCCTAGGATTGACGATTTGTTCGATCAATTGCAAGGTGCAAGCTGGTTCTCAAAGAGAGATCTCCGATCCGGTTACCATCAGTTCAAAGTTCGAGAGCATGATATTCCAAACACTGCTTTCCGTACACGTTATGGATTCTCGCTATGTCGTTTGGATTGATAAATGCTGCTGCAGCATTTATGGATTTGATGAACAGAGTATGTCAACTGATGTTGGACCGATCGGTGATAGTGTTTCTTGATGATATTTTGATTTACTCAAAGAACGAGGGGGGCCATGCTTGCCACGTATGTAAGGTATTGGAGATCCTGAGGAAAGAAAAAATTTCTTCTAAGTTCTCCAAATGCGCCTTCTGGTTTCTAGAAGTACAGTTTCTAGTTCACGTGGTGAACCCAGAAGGCATTATGGTAGATCCAGCTAAAGTTGAAACAGTCATGAATCGGAGCCCTCCGAAGTCACCGACGGAAGTACGCAGTTTTCTTGATTTTCCCGGTTACTACCGGAGATTTATTCAAGACTTCTCCAAGATAGCGACGCCACTGACGGAGCTCCCGAAGAAAGATGTAAAGTACGAATGTGGCCCGAACCAAGAACAAGCGTTTTCAGCGCTATAGGAGAGACTTACCCAAGCTCTTGTTTTAGCACTGGCGGATGGAAATGATGATTTTGTTGTGCATGCTGATGCATCACGACAAGGGTTGGGATGTGTACTGATGCAAAGGGGAAGGGTGATAGCTTATGCATGAAAGTATGCTAAATATAATGAATTCTTGATAGGGAGTTACGATGATGAACTGTATGATAACATGCTATGATGATAGTTATACATGTTATGCTATGATGAGATCCTAGGCTGCAAGAATGAGAGTATGATGTATGATATGATGAATGCTAGCATGACATGTTTTTAAGGCCATGATATATGATACGATGAAAAGATACTAGTGTGACATGTTTGTGTTGCCATGATGTTATGATACGATGATGTGATACTAGTATAACGTGCTATGATGAATCCTATGATATAGAAAATTGATATGATGAAGTGATGCTAGCATGAAATGTTTATGATGACATGATGAATGATGTTATGATGCTAGCATGAAATGTATGATGATTATAGTGAATGATGATATGACACGAGTATACCATGTATGATGAATGGACGATGATCCCATACTTGTTAAGAAAAAGAAGGAAGCATGCGAACGTGTATTGGCTACCAGGAACTGAATAAGTTGACCGTAAAGAACAGGTATCCTCTCCCTAGGATTGACGATTTGTTCGATCAATTGCAAGGTGCAAGCTGGTTCTCAAAGAGAGATCTCTGATCCGGTTACCATCAGTTGAAAGTTCGAGAGCATGATATTCCAAAGACTGCTTTCCGTACACGTTATGGATTCTCGCTATGTCGTTTGGATTGACGAATGCTGCTGCAGCATTTATGGATTTGATGAACAGAGTATGTCAACAGATGTTGGACCGATCGGTGATAGTGTTTCTTGATGATATTTTGATGTACTCAAAGAACGAGGGGGACCATGCTTGCCACGTACGTAAGGTATTGGAGATCCTGAGGAAAGAAAAACATTATGCTAAGTTCTCCAAATGCGCCTTCTGGTTACAAGAAGTACAGTTTCTAGGTCACGTCGTGAACCCAGAAGGCATTATGTTAGATCCAGCTAAAGTTGAAACAGTCATGAATCAGAGCCCTCCGAAGTCACCGACGGAAGTACGCAGTTTTCTTGATTTTCCTGGTTACTATCGGAGATTTATTCAAGACTTCTCCATGATAGTGACGCCGCTGACGGAGCTCCCGAAGAAAGATGTAAAGTACGAATGTGTCCCGAACCAAGAACAACCGTTTTCAGCGCTATAGGAGAGACTTACCGAAGCTCCTGTTTTAGTACTGGCGGATGGAAATGATGATTTTTTTGTGTATGCTCATGCATCACGACAAGGGTTGGGATGTGTACTGATGCAAAGGGGAAGGGTGATAGCTTATGCATGAAAGTATGCTAAATATGATGAATGCATGATAGGGAGTTACGATGATGAACTGTATGATAACATGCTATCATGATTGTTATACATGTTATGCTATGAAGAGATACTAGGCTGCAAGAATGAGAGTATGATGTATGATATGATGAATGCTAGCATGACACGTTTTTAAGGCCATGATATATGATACGATGAAAAGATACTAGTGTGACATGTTTGTGTTGCCATGATGTTAAGATACGATGATATGATACTAGTATAACGTGCTATGATGATTCCTATGACATAGGAAATTGATATGATGAAGTGATGCTAGCATGAAATGTTTATGATAACATGATGAATATTGTTATGATGCTAGCATGAAATGTATGATGATTATAGTGAATGATGATATGACACGAGTATACCATGTATGATGAATGGACGAGGATCCCATACTTGTTAAGAAAAAAGATGGAAGCATGCAAACGTGTATTGGCTACCAGGAACTGAATAAGTTGACCGTAAAGAACCGGTATCCTCTCCCTAGGATTGACGATTTGTTCGATCAATTGCAAGGTGCCAGCTGGTTTTCAAAGAGAGATCTCCGATCCGGTTACCATAAGTTGAAAGTTCGAAAGCATGATATTCAAAAGACTGCTTTCCGTACAATTTATGGATTCTCGCTATGTCGTTTGGATTGACGAATGCTACTGCAGCGTTTATGGATTTGATGAACAGAGTATGTCAACTGATGTTGGACCGATGAGTGATAGTGTTTCTTGATTATATTTTGATTTACTCAAAGAACGAGGGGGACCATACTTGCCACGTACGTAAGGTATTGGAGATCCTGAGGGAAGAAAAACTTTATGCTAAGTTCTCCAAATGCGCCTTCTGGTTACTACAAGTACAGTTTCTTGGTCACGTGGTGAACCCAGAAGTCATTATGGTAGATCCAGCTAAAGTTGAAACATCCATGAATCGGAGCCCTCTGAAGTCACCGACGGAAGTACACAGTTTTCTTGATTTTCCCGGTTACTATCGGAGATTTATTCAAGACTACTCCAAGATAGTGACGCCGCTGACGGAGCTCCCGAAGAAAGATGTAAAGTACGAATGTGTCCCGAACCAAGAACAACCGTTTTCAGCGCTATAGGAGAGACTTACCGAAGCTCCTGTTTTAGTACTGGCGGATGGAAATGATGATTTTTTTGTGTATGCTCATGCATCACGACAAGGGTTGGGATGTGTACTGATGCAAAGGGGAAGGGTGATAGCTTATGCATGAAAGTATGCTAAATATGATGAATGCATGATAGGGAGTTACGATGATGAACTGTATGATAACATGCTATGATGATGTTATACATGTTATGCTATGAAGAGATCCTAGGCTGCAAGAATGAGAGTATGATGTATGATATGATGAATGCTAGCATGACACGTTTTTAAGGCCATGATATATGATACGATGAAAAGATACTAGTGTGACATGTTTGTGTTGCCATGATGTTATGATACGATGATGTGATACTAGTATAACGTGCTATGATGAATCCTATGATATAGAAAATTGATATGATGAAGTGATGCTAGCATGAAATGTTTATGATGACATGATGAATGATGTTATGATGCTAGCATGAAATGTATGATGATTATAGTGAATGATGATATGACACGAGTATACCATGTATGATGAATGGACGATGATCCCATACTTGTTAAGAAAAAAGAAGGAAGCATGCGAACGTGTATTGGCTACCAGGAACTGAATAAGTTGACCGTAAAGAACAGGTATCCTCTCCCTAGGATTGACGATTTGTTCGATCAATTGCAAGGTGCAAGCTGGTTCTCAAAGAGAGATCTCTGATCCGGTTACCATCAGTTGAAAGTTCGAGAGCATGATATTCCAAAGACTGCTTTCCGTACACGTTATGGATTCTCGCTATGTCGTTTGGATTGACGAATGCTGCTGCAGCATTTATGGATTTGATGAACAGAGTATGTCAACAGATGTTGGACCAATCGGTGATAGTGTTTCTTGATGATATTTTGATGTACTCAAAGAACGAGGGGGACCATGCTTGCCACGTACGTAAGGTATTGGAGATCCTGAGGAAAGAAAAACATTATGCTAAGTTCTCCAAATGCGCCTTCTGGTTACAAGAAGTACAGTTTCTAGGTCACGTGGTGAACCCAGAAGGCATTATGGTAGATCCAGCTAAAGTTGAAACAGTCATGAATCAGAGCCCTCCGAAGTCACCGACGGAAGTACGCAGTTTTCTTGATTTTCCTGGTTACTATCGGAGATTTATTCAAGACTTCTCCAAGATAGTGACGCCGCTGACGGAGCTCCCGAAGAAAGATGTAAAGTACGAATGTGTCCCGAACCAAGAACAACCGTTTTCAGCGCTATAGGAGAGACTTACCGAAGCTCCTGTTTTAGTACTGGCGGATGGAAATGATGATTTTTTTGTGTATGCTCATGCATCACGACAAGGGTTGGGATGTGTACTGATGCAAAGGGGAAGGGTGATAGCTTATGCATGAAAGTATGCTAAATATGATGAATGCATGATAGGGAGTTACGATGATGAACTGTATGATAACATGCTATCATGATTGTTATACATGTTATGCTATGAAGAGATCCTAGGCTGCAAGAATGAGAGTATGATGTATGATATGATGAATGCTAGCATGACACGTTTTTAAGGCCATGATATATGATACGATGAAAAGATACTAGTGTGACATGTTTGTGTTGCCATGATGTTATGATACGATGATGTGATACTAGTATAACGTGCTATGATGAATCCTATGATATAGAAAATTGATATGATGAAGTGATGCTAGCATGAAATGTTTATGATGACATGATGAATGATGTTATGATGCTAGCATGAAATGTATGATGATTATAGTGAATGATGATATGACACGAGTATACCATGTATGATGAATGGACGATGATCCCATACTTGTTAAGAAAAAAGAAGGAAGCATGCGAACGTGTATTGGCTACCAGGAACTGAATAAGTTGACCGTAAAGAACAGGTATCCTCTCCCTAGGATTGACGATTTGTTCGATCAATTGCAAGGTGCAAGCTGGTTCTCAAAGAGAGATCTCTGATCCGGTTACCATCAGTTGAAAGTTCGAGAGCATGATATTCCAAAGACTGCTTTCCGTACACGTTATGGATTCTCGCTATGTCGTTTGGATTGACGAATGCTGCTGCAGCATTTATGGATTTGATGAACAGAGTATGTCAACAGATGTTGGACCAATCGGTGATAGTGTTTCTTGATGATATTTTGATGTACTCAAAGAACGAGGGGGACCATGCTTGCCACGTACGTAAGGTATTGGAGATCCTGAGGAAAGAAAAACATTATGCTAAGTTCTCCAAATGCGCCTTCTGGTTACAAGAAGTACAGTTTCTAGGTCACGTGGTGAACCCAGAAGGCATTATGGTAGATCCAGCTAAAGTTGAAACAGTCATGAATCAGAGCCCTCCGAAGTCACCGACGGAAGTACGCAGTTTTCTTGATTTTCCTGGTTACTATCGGAGATTTATTCAAGACTTCTCCAAGATAGTGACGCCGCTGACGGAGCTCCCGAAGAAAGATGTAAAGTACGAATGTGTCCCGAACCAAGAACAACCGTTTTCAGCGCTATAGGAGAGACTTACCGAAGCTCCTGTTTTAGTACTGGCGGATGGAAATGATGATTTTTTTGTGTATGCTCATGCATCACGACAAGGGTTGGGATGTGTACTGATGCAAAGGGGAAGGGTGATAGCATATGCATGAAAGTATGCTAAATATGATGAATGCATGATAGGGAGTTACGATGATGAACTGTATGATAACATGCTATCATGATTGTTATACATGTTATGCTATGAAGAGATCCTAGGCTGCAAGAATGAGAGTATGATGTATGATATGATGAATGCTAGCATGACACGTTTTTAAGGCCATGATATATGATACGATGAAAAGATACTAGTGTGACATGTTTGTGTTGCCATGATGTTATGATACGATGATGTGATACTAGTATAACGTGCTATGATGAATCCTATGATATAGAAAATTGATATGATGAAGTGATGCTAGCATGAAATGTTTATGATGACATGATGAATGATGTTATGATGCTAGCATGAAATGTATGATGATTATAGTGAATGATGATATGACACGAGTATACCATGTATGATGAATGGACGATGATCCCATACTTGTTAAGAAAAAAGAAGGAAGCATGCGAACGTGTATTGGCTACCAGGAACTGAATAAGTTGACCGTAAAGAACAGGTATCCTCTCCCTAGGATTGACGATTTGTTCGATCAATTGCAAGGTGCAAGCTGGTTCTCAAAGAGAGATCTCTGATCCGGTTACCATCAGTTGAAAGTTCGAGAGCATGATATTCCAAAGACTGCTTTCCGTACACGTTATGGATTCTCGCTATGTCGTTTGGATTGACGAATGCTGCTGCAGCATTTATGGATTTGATGAACAGAGTATGTCAACAGATGTTGGACCAATCGGTGATAGTGTTTCTTGATGATATTTTGATGTACTCAAAGAACGAGGGGGACCATGCTTGCCACGTACGTAAGGTATTGGAAATCCTGAGGAAAGAAAAACATTATGCTAAGTTCTCCAAATGCGCCTTCTGGTTACAAGAAGTACAGTTTCTAGGTCACGTGGTGAACCCAGAAGGCATTATGGTAGATCCAGCTAAAGTTGAAACAGTCATGAATCAGAGCCCTCCGAAGTCACCGACGGAAGTACGCAGTTTTCTTGATTTTCCTGGTTACTATCGGAGATTTATTCAAGACTTCTCCAAGATAGTGACGCCGCTGACGGAGCTCCCGAAGAAAGATGTAAAGTACGAATGTGTCCCGAACCAAGAACAACCGTTTTCAGCGCTATAGGAGAGACTTACCGAAGCTCCTGTTTTAGTACTGGCGGATGGAAATGATGATTTTTTGTGTATGCTCATGCATCACGACAAGGGTTGGGATGTGTACTGATGCAAAGGGGAAGGGTGATAGCTTATGCATGAAAGTATGCTAAATATGATGAATGCATGATAGGGAGTTACGATGATGAACTGTATGATAACATGCTATCATGATTGTTATACATGTTATGCTATGAAGAGATCCTAGGCTGCAAGAATGAGAGTATGATGTATGATATGATGAATGCTAGCATGACACGTTTTTAAGGCCATGATATATCATACGATGAAAAGATACTAGTGTGACATGTTTGTGTTGCCATGATGTTAAGATACGATGATATGATACTAGTATAACGTGCTATGATGATTCCTATGACATAGGAAATTGATATGATGAAGTGATGCTAGCATGAAATGTTTATGATAACATGATGAATGATGTTATGATGCTAGCATGAAATGTATGATGATTATAGTGAATGATGATATGACACGAGTATACCATGTATGATGAATGGACGAGGATCCCATACTTGTTAAGAAAAAAGATGGAAGCATGCAAACGTGTATTGGCTACCAGGAACTGAATAAGTTGACCGTAAAGAACCGGTATCCTCTCCCTAGGATTGACGATTTGTTCGATCAATTGCAAGGTGCCAGCTGGTTTTCAAAGAGAGATCTCCGATCCGGTTACCATAAGTTGAAAGTTCGAAAGCATGATATTCAAAAGACTGCTTTCCGTACAATTTATGGATTCTCGCTATGTCGTTTGGATTGACGAATGCTACTGCAGCGTTTATGGATTTGATGAACAGAGTATGTCAACTGATGTTGGACCGATGAGTGATAGTGTTTCTTGATTATATTTTGATTTACTCAAAGAACGAGGGGGACCATACTTGCCACGTACGTAAGGTATTGGAGATCCTGAGGGAAGAAAAACTTTATGCTAAGTTCTCCAAATGCGCCTTCTGGTTACTAGAAGTACAGTTTCTTGGTCACGTGGTGAACCCAGAAGTCATTATGGTAGATCCAGCTAAAGTTGAAACATCCATGAATCGGAGCCCTCTGAAGTCACCGACGGAAGTACACAGTTTTCTTGATTTTCCCGGTTATTATCGGATTTATTCAAGACTTCTCCAAGATAGCGACACCACTTACGGAGCTCCCGAAGAAGGATGTAAAGTACGAATGTGGCCCGAACCAAGAACAAGTGTTTTCAGCGCTACAGGAGAGACTTACCCTAGCTCCTGTTTTAGCACTGGCGGATGGAAATGACGATTTTGTTGTGTATGCCGATGCATCACAATAAGGGTTGGGATGTGTACTCATGCAAAGGGGAAGGGTGATAGCTTATGCATGAAAGTATGCTAAATATGATGAATGCATGATAGGGAGTTACGATGATGAATTGTATGATAACATGCTATGATGATAGTTATACATGTTATGCTATGATGAGATCCTGGGCTGCAAGAATGAAAGTATGATGTATGATATGATGAATGCTTGCATGACATGTTTATGAGGCCATGATATATGATACGATGAAAAGATACTAGTGTGACATGTTTGTGTTGCCATGATGTTATGATACGATGATGTGATACTAGTATAACGTGCTATGATGATTCCTACGATATAGGAAATTGATATGATGAAGTGATGCTAGCATGAAATGTTTATGATAACATGATGAATGATGTTATGATGCTAGCATGAAATGTATGATGATTATAGTGAATGATGATATGACACGAGTATACCATGTATGATGAATGGACGATGATCCCATACTTGTTAAGAAAAAAGATGGAAGCATGCAAACTTGTATTGGCTACCAGGAACTGAATAAGTTGACCGTAAAGAACAGGTATCCTCTCCCTAGGATTGACGATTTGTTCGAACAATTGCAAGGTGCAAGCTGGTTCTCAAAGAGAGATCTCCGATCTGGTTACCATCAGTTGAAAGTTCGAGAGCATGATATTCCAACGACTGCTTTCCGTACACGTTATGGACACTACGAGTCTCTCGTTATGTCGTTTGGATTAACGAATGTTGCTGCAGCATTTATGGATTTGATGAACAGAGTATGTCAACTGATGTTGGACCGATCGGTGATAGTGTTTCTTGATGATATTTTGATTTACTCAAAGAACGAGGGGGACCATGCTTGCCACGTACGTAAGGTATTGGAGATCCTGAGGAAAGAAAAACTTTATGCTAAGTTCTAATGCGCATTCTGGTTACTAGAAGTACAGTTTCTATGTCCCGTAGTGAACCCAGAACGCATTATGGTAGATCCAGCTAAAGTTGAAACAGTCATGAATCGGAGCCCTCTGAAGTCACCGACGGAAGTATGCAGTTTTCTTGGTTTTCCCGGTTACTATCGGAGATTTATTCCAGACTTCTCCATGATAGCGACGCCACTGACGGAGCTCCCGAAGAAAGATGTAAAGTACGAATGGGGCCCGAACCTAGAACAAGCGTTTTCAGCGCTATAGGAGAGACTTACCCAAGCTCCTGTTTTTGCACTGACGGATAAAAATGATGATTTTGTTGTGTATGCTGATGCATCACGACAAGGGTTGGGATGTGTACTGATGCAAAGGTGAAGGGTGATAGCTTATGCATGAAAGTATTCTAAATACGATGAACGCATGATAGGGAGTTACGATGATGAACTGTATGATAACATGCTATGATGAGATCCTAGGCTGCAAGAATGAAAGTATGATGTATGATATGATGAATGCTAGCATGACATGTTTATGATGCCATGATATATGAGACGATGAATAGATACTAGTGTGACATGCTTGTGATGCCATGATGTTATGATACGATGATATGATACTAGTATAACATGCTATGATGCTTCCTATGATATAGGAAATTTATATGATGAAGTGATGTTAGCATGGAATGTTTATGATAACATCATGAATGATGCTATGGTGCTAGCATGAAATGTATGATGATTATAGTGAATGATGATATGACGCGAGTATACCATGTATAGTGGAAGCATGCGAACGTGTATTGGCTACCAGGAACTGAATAAGTTGACCGTAAAGAACATGTATCCTCTCCCTAGGATTGACGATTTGTTCTATCAATTGTAAGGTGCAAGCTGGTTCTAAAAAAAGATAGATCTCCAATCCGGTTACCATCAGTTGAAAGTTTGAGAGCATGATATTCCAAAGATTGCTTTCCGTACACGTTATGGACACTATGACTTTTTTGTTATGTTGTTTGGATTGACGAATGCTGCTGCAGCATTTCTGGATTTGATGAACAGAGTATGTCAACCGATGTTGGACCAATTGGTGATTATGTTTGTTCTTGATATTTTGATTTACTCAAAGAACGAGGGGGACATTGCTTGCCACGTACGTGAGGTACTAGAGATCCTGAGGAAAGAAAAACTTTATCCTAAGTTGTCCAAATGCGCCTTCTGGTTACAGGAAGTACATTTTCTGGGTCACACGGTGAACCCAGAAGGCACTTTGGCCGGTTACTATCGGAGATTTACTCAAGACTTCTCCAAGATACCGACGCCACTAACGGAGCTCCCGAAGAAAGATGTAAAGTACGAATGGGGCCGGAACCAAGAACAAGCGTTTTCAGCACTGTAGGAGAGACTTACCCAAGCTCCTGTGTTAGCACGGCCGGATGGAATTGATGATTTTGTTGTGTCTGCTGATGCATCAAGACAAGGGTTGGGATGTGTACTGATGCACATGGGAAGGGTAATAGCTTATGCATGAGAGTATGCTAGATATGATGAATGCATGATAGGGAGTTACGATGATGAACCGTATGATAACATGCTATGATGATAGTTATACATGCTATGCTATGATGAGATCCTAGGCTGCTAGGATGAAAGTATGATGTATGATATGATGAATGCTAGCATGACATGTTTATGAGGCCATGATATATGATACGATGAATAGATACTAGTGTGACATGTTTGTGATGCCATGATGTTATGATACGATGATATGATACTAGTATAACGAGATATGATGATTCCTATGATATAGGAAATTGATATGATGAAGTGATGCTAGCATAAAATGTATGATGATTATAAAGAATGATGATATGACGCAAGTATACCATGTATGCTGAATGGACGATGATCCCATACTTCTTTAGAAGAAAGATGGAAGCATGCGAACGTGTATTGGCTACCAGGAACTGAATAAGTTGACCGTAAAGAACATGTATCCTCTCCCTAGGATTGATGATTTGTTCAATCAATTGCAAAGTGCAAGCTGGTTCTCAAAAAAGATAGATCTCCGATCCGGTTACCATCAGTTGAAAGTTTGAGAGCATGATATTCCAAAGACTGCTTTCCGTACACGTTATGGACACTACGACTTTCTTGTTATCTCGTTTGGATTGACGAATGCTGCTGCAGCATTTATGGATTTGATGAAGAGAGTATGTCAACCGATGTTGGATCAATCGGTGATTGTGTTTGTAGATGATATTTTGATTTACTCAAAGAACGAGGAGGACCATGCTTGCCACGTACGTGAGGTACTGGAGATCCTGAAGAATGAAAAATGTAACATTTGTGCATATAGTCATGTAGTTGTAAACAGTGTTAGAACAGTGTCTATTTATGGTTCAGTTCATCAATGTGATTCGTATGTTCAAAATATGTGCTTGTGTGTTACAGGATCTTAGTAATCAGAAAACAAGTATATATTATTTATTTACAGTCGATTTCACTAAGCAAGAACAGTAACTTGTTATATCGAAACAGTGGTGGGCAGCGAGAGTGAGCCCTATATATATACTGCGTTCGGTGTAACAGGTTAGTGTTAGTGCGTAGTGTCGAGACGAATACTATGACATATAATTAATTCAACAAAGATCGAAATCTGTAAGCGAGACTGAGTATAGTTATGGGTGACGATCCATAATCGTACGAATGTTGAACTTATAATTACGATTAAACGACTTTAAATATTTAATACGATCGGAAAATGTACGAGATTGCGGGTATACACGTAATTTCGAATGTTTAACGATCTGTCAACACACGAAGAGTAAAAATAATTAAATTTATTATTTTATATTTTTACTATTTTGAAACTCATCATTTTAATGAGTTTAACAACTCTTTTTATTTAAAACCGCGTAAAATACGCGTTACGTTCCGGAAACGCGAACCGAGCGACCGAAACGAACCCGAATACCACCCGGGCTATAAAAGCCTTGAAGAAGACCATTTTCTTCATTAAATGCAGCCAAACCCTCTCTCTCTCTACCAAATTCGTTCTCCAACCTCTCTCTAGAAAAACCGAGCATTAAACGCGCGTAACTCCTTCGTTGCTCGACGGATTTCGTCATTCTTGGTGTCCACGCGAAGCCCTCGACATCCTCTACACGGAAGTACAAGATTTTCGCAGATCCATCCAGCAAATCGTGAGGTAATAAGGCTTGAAAGATCACGAGATTAGGGTTTTCGTTTGTGAGTTCGTGAAATACGCATATAACCGGTTTATTTGCATTACCCTTCGAGTTTCGCACATGTAGCAACCTTCATCGAGAGTATAATGACTTAGATCGTGGCCTGGAGTTGTTGGTTCGATGATGGTGATGATGTTCGTACAGGTTCGCGGCTGGTTAAGGGGCCGAACCTTCTTCAGCTCTTAGCCGAACCATTAGGGTTTCCCGGCCGAACCTTCTTGAGTCGCGGCGAGCCCAGCCGAACCCACGATCTCCCGAACCATCATCTGCCCTCCTAGCCGAGCCTTCATGCCGTCCACGAACCCTCCCATGCCGAACTATAGGAAGGCGAACCCTGCATGGTTCGTTGATTATTGCCGAACCATTAGAACTTAGGGCCGAAGTCTTCATTGGAGCCGAACCTTCATGAGACATGAGCAGCCGAACCCTTCTGATGGTTATGGTCGACGAACCCTGATTCACTAGCGAACCTTCAAAAGGTCATCTTGTTCACGAACCCATAGCCATCACCACGAACCTTTGCTTTCACGAGCCTTTATCAACCATGCAGCCGGCCGAACCCTTATGCATGTGAACGAACCATTTAGTGAGACGAACCTTTAGACATTGAACGAACCATAGAACCATCATGAGCCGAACCTTTGACCACATTATTCTGGACGAACCATTTGGCCATAGGGCCGAACCTTTGCTGGAGCCAAAAGGTTCGCTGCCCAAAGTTGGCAGCCGTAAACCTTCGGCCCAATCCCACCATATCCGGCCCAACTCCACAAAGCAACTTGACCCATAGATGGAACTAAGCCCAATTAAGTTGTACATGACCCAATTGGAATCAAATCGGGTTAATAATGTGTTGGGGTGTGCAAGGCCTAATTTCATGTTGTTGGGCCAACATCACATCCATTGGGCCTAACACCACATTCATTTGGCCCATCGTGAACCTAAGTGGCACATGGACTTGATTCAAGAACCATTGTGGTTACATAGGTTCAAAGCATATTATTGAATCATAACTTGACAATTGTGAATTAATCATTAATGGTTTAAGTGTAACTTAACCGTTCATGGAATTAATTCACAACACAAAGACTTAAACATTTGAACAGCTTTTCACAACTCATGTTATCAAATGGTTTATCAAACACTTAAACAAATGTGAAGCAAGCATGTTGTTGTACAAAAGATCATTTCACAAGTTTCTTGAACCCATGATCAATCAAGTAATCAAGTTAAACAAGTTCAAGTGAACACCAGTCAATCAACAAATCAAAGTCTATACAATTATAAATCTTATATCTTATGTATGATTACAATGATATAGGAACAAGTTAGAAGTCCTGTTTGCTACTTGCTAACTGTTTAAGTCAGAGTCTACTGCAGACAGGTGAGAACTTTAGCCCCTCTTTTACTGTTTTATAACTGTTTTGGGGTGGAACACGTGATCAAAACCGCTATTTCAATCTTGTTTCATTGCACAGTTTATGTGCATTCATAAACATTACAGGTTTATCCTATGAATCCAAGTGATTCTTCAACTGTTTAAGGAAATTGTCAACTGTTTTAAAGGAATTATTTACTATTAAACCCTTATTACTAAAAAGGATTTTATAATGATTTCTTGAAATGTTTTATAACAGTTTTACTCAAATGTTCTTTTAAAGGATAAACATTTTTAAATAAATGATTTCATAAACTCTTTCTTTTGTTAAAAACCTTGTTGTTACACAAGGTCACTATATCATGGTATTCAAAGCAAGTGGTTCATTTTGTGGTATTCAAATCAAGTGGTTCGTTTTGTGGTATTCAAATCAAGTGGTTCATTTTGTGGTATTCAAATCAAATGGTTCATTTCATGGTATTCAAATCATATGGTTCACATCATCGTAATCAAATCAAGGGATTCATTTTCATGTTACATAAACAAAGGATTCAACTCGTGGAGTTAAATCCAGGTTTTCAATAAGACATTAACACATCCGGTTAAAGTAAGATTCATAAACATGGTGTCCATTGTTGTAAACAAACTTATAAACCCATCAAGTATCATATTCATTAGCGTTAGTACTGGGTGATCACAACAAGGGAAAGCGGACACATTGTTTCTTATCCAGGATGGAGTTGGCTTTTAAATTTGCTTTTAAAAGCCAACTGCAGGTCTGGTGTCATATGGTTATCAAAACTGCTGACGTATTATCTAACTCCAAACGTGGTTTGGGACTTGATATTATTGGCTGTCGTGCGAACAGTGATTGGACTGTTTACACTCATTTTCTTACTTGATGTTAGTTTGGGTTACAGCTCATCCGTGTGAATCTTATGATGCTTTAACTTACCTATGTCTTATATCATATAACTCATGTTTACAAATGTTTAAACCTATTGTTCTCACCAACTACGTCTGTAGTTGACAGTTACTTTTCACGTGTTTCAGGTAATCAGGTTTAAGACAATCTCAGGGACAACTAAGGAGACCATTATAAGATAGAACAAGATGAAGAAACATGCTAGGATGGATTAGAAACACACTAAATCCTAAATGTTTAATTGTCTTGTTTGGAGTCTTATTTTGTAACTATATTTTGGGTCTGTAGTTGTCTTTCTTTTGGTAGATAGATTGTCTGTAACTAAACAATTGTCTAAACATTATGCAACTTAGTAATCCATTGTGGTTGTTCTTATTCAATACTTGTGCATGATTCAACTGATCATACGTCACCGCGCCGTGGATTCCGCACGCGGCGCAGGGGTGTTACAGGTTGGTATCAGAGCCAAGGTTGTAGAGAACTAGGAAAAACCCAATGTTTAATGACCTAGACTATAACCTAAGCTACCCCATAGGACTAAGTGCTTTAGACTTGAGGATGCTTAGGAGCTAAGTAACTTAAGTGAGCATTAAGTCTACATTAAGCTTGAAAGATCTTAGGGACATTTTTCTAAGATTAGATATCGAGTCAAAGAATTTGAATCGGACTTCTATAATTTTAGAAACCGAATTAAATTCTCAAGCATATGCATTTAAGGATTTCAGAGGCAAGGATCTATATTCTTAGTATCCCTGATCTGAAATTCTCACACAGAGATCATTATAGAAATTCAGAGGCAAAGATCTGTATTATCAGTATCTTTGATATGAATTTCTTGTCATATTCAGTATAGGATTTAGAGGCAAAGATTGTTATCTTTGATCTAAAGTCCTTGTCATATTCATTATAGGATTCAAAGGTCAAGATCTATTAATTTAGAACTTGGATTTGAGATCCTTGTCATATTCATTATAGGATTCAAAGGTCAAGATCTATTAATTTAGAACTTGGATTTGAGATCCTTGTCATATTCATTATAGGATTCAAAGGTCAAGATCTATTAATTTAGAACTTGGATTTGAGATCCTTGTCATATTCATTATAGGAATTCAAAGGTTGAGGTCTATTAATTTAGAACTTAGATTTGAAATCCTTGTCATTGTTATCATTATCATGGATTCATTATCATAGGAACTTTATAACTTAGAATCTGTGTAACAGTATTCTTTAGTTGAAGTTCTCACAGGAAATCATTATGCTCAGTACTGTAAGTATTGGAAAACTAGGTTGATTAACCTAGGACACATATACAGAAACCTAAGGTTTTAATTTCTAGTAAATTAAGAACCATGGGTTACATAATCATGAACATAATCACAGAACAAGAGGAATCATGGGATAATCATAATCAATCAAGGGTTGGAATCTTAGCTTCAAATGCAAACGGCGGATTAACGCTGATGGGCTGAGGTAAGTGGTGGGTCGGTGAGAGCTTACCCTATATATAAGCTTATCTTGGTTTGTCAGGGAAAATTCGGCGATTGAATTTGAAGTGAGGATTCGGGAACAACCGGAATCATTGAACATTGGTCAAACACATGGAGTACAAACACATGGGATACAATCATTGGTGAATCAAATCATAGTGAAATTCAAACTTGGATGAACCAGACATTATGGCGAATCAACCAAGTTGTGAACATATCATAAATGTAAATCTTAAGTGAAACTCTTAAGAGGTTACATACATGGTGTCACACCCCTGCGCCGCGTGCGGAATCCACGGCGCGGTGACGTATGATCAGTTGAATCATGCACAAGTATTGAATAAGAACAACCACAATGGATTACTATGTTTCATAATGTTAAGACAATTGTTTAGTTACAGACAACTATCTACCAAAAGTAAGACAACTACAGACCCAAAATATAGTTACAAAATAAGACATCAAACAAGACAAGTAAACAATTAGGATTTAATGTGTTTCTAATCCATCCTAGCATGTTTCTTCATCTTGTTCTATCTTAGTATGGTCTCCTTAGTTGTCTCTGAGATTGTCTTAAACCTGATTACCTGAAACACGTGAAAAGTAACTGTCAACTACAGACGTAGTTGGTGAGAACAATAGGTTTAAACATTTGTAAACATGAGCTATATGATATAAGACATAGGTAAGTTAAAGCATCATAAGATTCACACGGATGAGCTGCAACCCAAACTAACATCAAGTAAGAAAATGAGTGTAAACAGTCCAATCACTGTTCGCACGAAAGCCAATAATATCAAGTCCCAAACCACGTTTGGAGTTAGATAATACGTCAGCAGTTTTGATAACCATATGACACCAGACCTGCAGTTCGCTTTTAAAAGCAAATTTAAAAGCCAACTCCATCCTGGATAAGAAAACCATGACACCAGACCTGCAGTTAGCTTTTAAAACAAATTTAAAAGCTAACTCCATCCTGGATAAGAACCAATGTGTCCGCTTTCCCTTGTTGTGATCACCCAGTACTAACGCTAATGAATATGATACTTGATGTGTTTACAAGTTTGTTTACAACAATGGACACCATGTTTTCTGAATCTTACTTTAACCGGATGTGTTAATGTCTTATTGAAAACCTGGATTTAACTCCACGAGTTAAATCCTTTGTTTATGTAACATGAAAATGAATCCCTTGATTTGAATACCATGTTTTGAACCACTTGATTTGAATACCATATTTTGAACCACTTGATTTGAATACCATGTTTTGAACCACTTGATTTGAATACCACAAAATGAACCACTTGCTTTGAATACCATGATATAGTGACCTTGTGTAACAACAAGGTTTTTAACAAAAGAAGGAGTTTATGAAATCATTTATTTAAAAATGTTTATCCTTTAAAAGAACATTTGAGAAAACTGTTATAAAACATTTCAAGAAAACATTATAAAATCCTTTAAAACAGTTGACAATTTCCTTAAACAGTTGAAGAATCACTCGGATTCATAGATAAACCTGTAATGTTTATGAATGCACATAAACTGTGCAATGAAACAGATTGAAATAGCGGTATTGATCACGTGTTCCACCCCAAAACAGTTATAAAACAGTAAAAGAGGGGCTAAAGTTCTCACCTGTCTGCAGTAGACTCTGAACTTAAACAGATAGCAAGTAGCAAACAAGACTTCTAATTGTTTCCTATCACAATGTAATCATACATAAGATATAAGATTTATAGTTGTATAGACTTTGATTCGTTGTTTGACTTGCATTCACTTGAACTTGTTTAACTTGATTACTTGATTGATCATGGGTTCAAGAAAACTTGTAAAATGTTCTTTTGTTCAGCACTTACTTGCATCACATGTGTTTAAGTGTTTGATAAACCATTTATTATTGATTCACAATTGCCAAGTCATGATTCAATAATATGCTTTAAACCTATGTAACCACTATGGTTCTTGAAACAAGTCCATGTGTCATTAGTTTCACGATGGGCCAAATGAATGTAGTGTTAGGCCTAATGAATGTGATGTTGGCCCAACACATGAAATTAGGCCTTGCAACACCCCAACACGTTATTATCCCGATTTGATTCCAATTGGGCCATGTACCACTTAATTGGGCTTAGTTCCATCTATGGGTCAAGTTGTTTGGTGGAGTTGGGCCGATATGGTGGGTTTGGGCCGAAGGTCAATTGGGCTGCCAAATTTGGCAGCGAACCCTTTGGGTTTTCAGCCCAAGGTTCGGCCAAGATAGTATACTGCAGGTTCGTTCATGATCATAAAGGGTTCGGCCAATAAAGCTGAACAAACGAGGGTTCGTTATCAGGAGGACTTCGGCTCAAGTCCTAAGGTTCGCTGTGGTTCGTGGTTGATCCGCAAGGGTTCGTGGTAGTAGAAGGGTTCGGGAGCCATCTGGGTTCGTGAAGGTTTGCAGAGACTCCAAGGGTTCGGCTTAGACAGATAGTTCGGCCAGCAAAACCCTCATGGGTTCGTTTGAGTTAACTGAAGGTTTCGTGATCTTAAGATGGTTCGTCGAAGACATGAAGGCTCGTGAGGCCTGCAAGGATTCGTAGCATGTCCAGGCCCACGAAGGTTCGACTGAAAGGGCATGTGATGGTTCGTGAGAGATGGCTGGTTCGGCAAGGCTCGTGAGAACCTCAAGGGTTCGCCCAGAAACCCTTATGGGTTCGGTTTCATGCTCCCCGCGAACCTGTTCATCTGCACCTCCCCCCATCGAATCTTCATTCCAGGTTTCCGGCCACGATCTAGACTATCTGCATCACACAAGATTGTTACAGGTGCGACAATAGGAAGGAAGTGTGCTAGAACCGGTTATACATCGAGTTTTAAACAAAGACACACAAGAAAACCCTAATTTCGTGATCTTTCAAGCTTCATTACCTCAAGAATGGCTGGACAAATCTCGCGAAAATCTTGTACTTTTGCGTAGGTAATGTTGAGAGCTTCGCGTGGCACCAAGAACTCCGAAATTCGTTGAGAAATAAGCGAGTTACGCGTGTTTAAAGCTGGTTTTTATAGAGAGAGAGAGGGGTAGACGAACTATTAGAGAGAAACGGGTTGTTGGTGGAATTTATGAACATTTAAGCCTTGTTCAAGGCTTTTATAGCTCGGGTGAAGTTCGGGTCCGTTTCGGTCGCTCGGTTCGCGTTTCCGGAACGTAACGCGTATTTTACGCGGTTAAAAATAAAAGAGTTGTTAAACTCATTAAAATGATGATTTTCAAAATTGTAAAAATATAAATAATTAATATAATTATTTTTACTCTTCGTGTGTTGCCGGATCGTTAAACACTCACAATTACGTGTATACCCGCAATCGCGTACGTTTTTCCGATCGTATTAAAATTTAAAGTCGTTTAATCGTAATTATAAGTTCAACATTCGTATTATTATGGATCGTCACCCACAACTATACTCAGTCTCGCTTACAGATTACGATCTTTGTGAGTTAATTAAATGTCATAGTATTCGTCTCGACACTACGCACTAACACTAACCTGTTACACCGAACGCAGTATAGTATAGGGCTCACTCTCGCTGCCCACCACTGTTTCGATATAACAGTTACTGTTCTTGCCTAGTGAAATCGACTGTAAATAATAATACATACTTGTTAATGATACTAAGATTCTAACACACAAGCACATAATGACACAGGATTCACATTGACTGACTGAACGACAGTACACACTGTTCTAACACTGTTTACAACTACATGACTATATGCACAAATGTTACAGTCTCCCCTAGTTAAGGGAATTTCGTCCCGAATTAACTAGCCGAAGATACTGTAAAAAGATGAGGGTACTTAAGCTTCATCTGGTCTTCACGTCCCCAGGTGAACTCAGCACCGCGTTTGCCCTCCCATCGCACTTTCACGATCGGGATAAGGCTGCGTTTAAGTTTCTTGACCCCATGATCCATGATCTCAACTGGACGTTCAATGAATTGCATGTTTTTCTGAATCTGTATGTCTTCCAGTGGAATCTGAACATCATGATCCGCCAAGCATTTCTTAAGATTCGATACATGAAAAGTATCGTGAATTGCTTAGCTCCACTGGAAGTTTGAGTTTGTAGGCTACGGGACCAATCCGTTCCAGGATCTCAAAAGGTCCAACGTACCTTGGTGCAAGTTTCCCTTTCTTCCCGAATCGGACAACGCCTTTCCAGGGAGAAACTTTAAGTAAGACTCGGTCACCCACCTGAAACTCAAGTGGTTTCCGACGTCTATCAGCATAACTCTTCTCTGCCGATCTCGTGCGGCCTTAAGCCGTGACTGAATGATTGTGATCTTGTCTGATGTTTTCCTGAATGAGTTCTGGTCCTACGACCTGTGAGTCACCAATCTCGGTCCAACAGACCGGTGATCGGCACTTTCTACCATATAGAGCTCGAATGGTGCACATTGAATGCTCGTATGATAGCTATTGTTTATGAAACTCAATGAGTGGGAGATGAGTGTCCCAACTTCCACCGAAGTCAATGACACAAGAACGGAGCATGTCCTCAAGTGTTTGGATAGTCCTCTCACTTTGGCCGTCGGTTTGGGGATGATACGCCGTGCTAAGATTTAACGCGTTCCCAAAGCCTTTTGCAATGATTGCCAAAAGCGAGAAGTGAAGCGACTATCACGATCAGAATATGATTGATGTTGGTGTACCATGACGTGCAATGATTTCGTTGATGTACAATGTGGATACTTCTCCCATCTTGTAATCCTCTCGGATAGGGAGAAAATGAGCAGATTGGTGAGTCGATCAACGATCACCCAAATCGAATCGAAACCTCTCGGAGTTCTCGGCAACTTTGTTATGAAATCCATGGAAATTTGCTCCCATTTCCATTGAGGAATTTCAGGTTGCTGTAGAAGTCCCGAAGGTTTTTGATGTTCTGCCTTGACCTTTGACATGTAAGACATTTTCCCACGTACAGTGCTATGTCTTTCTTCATCCCCGGCCACCAGTAAGATGTCCTCAAGTCCTGATACATCTTGTCGGCTCCAGGATGAACTGAGTATCGCGACTTATGAGCCTCATCACAGATGAGTGTGCGCATTCTTCAGACTTTGGAATCCAAATGCGGCCGTTGAGATATAACACCCATCAGCTCGAGGTTCTAGTTTCTTCTTCTATACCACAATCCAAGTCTGTTTTGAGTTGATTATCTGTTACTACTGTTGTTGTGCAATACGAATCAATCTTTCAAGTTTGGCTGTGTGTTGATCTCCATGGCTCTTACACGAATCGGTTTGACTGGTTCCTTGCGACTAAGAGCATCCGCCACCACATTGGCTTTACCCGGATGGTAACGAATCTCACAGTCGTAATCAGTTAGAAGCTCAACCCAACGTCGTTGTCTCATGTTGAGTTCTTTCTGATTGAGAATGTGTTGAAGGCTCTTGTGGTCTGTATAGATAACACATTTAGTACCATACAGGTAGTGTCTCCAATCTTCAATGCAAAGACCACAGCCCCTAACTCAAGGTCATGAGTAGTGTAATTCTTCTCGTGAACCTTAAGTTGTCTTGAAGCATAAGCAATGACCTTGTCCCGTTGCATAAGTACACAACCGAGACCAAGGTTTGAAGCATCACAGTAGACAATGAAATCATCACTGCCTTCTGGAAGACTAAGGATAGGGGAATTGCATAACTTCTGTTTAAGAAGTTGAAATGCATCTTCTGTTTCTGTCCCCATATAAACGCTTGACTTTTCTGAGTCAATGTAGTGAGTGGCAAAGCTATCTTAGAGAAGTTTGCAATGAATCTTCTGTAATAACCTGCCAGACCAGAAATGAACGAATCTCTGTTGGAGTAGATGGAGTAGTCCAGTTCTTAATCGCCTCAATCTTCGCCGGATCTACATGTAATCCCATCTTTGTTTATGACATGTCCTAAAGAAGTGAACCTCCTTTAGCCAAAATTCACACTTTGAGAATTTAGCATAAAGTTGTTCCTCTCTTAGTAATTCCAAGACTTTCTTCAAATGATCCTCATGTTCTCGTTCTGACTTGGAATAAATCAGTATATCATCAATAAAGACGATAACAAACTGATCCAAGTAAGGCCTACAGACTCGATTCATCAAGTCCATGAACACTGCAGGTGCATTGGTCAGCCCAAATGGCATAACCACAAACTCATAGTGTCCATATCGAGTCCTAAAGGCAGTCTTTGTATATCCTCATCATTTACTCGTAACTGATGATACCCAGATCGTAAATCAATCTTAGAGAAACAAGTTGCTCCCTGTAATTGATCAAACAAATCATCGATCCTAGGTAGAGGATATCTATTCTTGATTGTTAACTTGTTCAGCTCAGCACGATAATCGATACACATGCGAAACGAACCGTCTTTCTTTTTGACAAAGAGAACCGGAGCTCCCCATGGAGAGAAACTCGGTCTTATGAACCTTTGTCTAAAAGTTCTTGAAGCTGACTAGACAGTTCTTGCATCTCAGACGTGCTAACCGATACGGTGACTTCGCCACTGGGTTTGCTCCAGGGACGAGATCAATTCTAAACTCCACTTGTCGGACTGGTGGTAGTCCAGGCAAGTCTTCTGGAAATACGTCTGGATAGTCTTTGATAACCGGTACGTCTCCAACTGCTTTCTTGTCAGGTTTCTTTTCCACCACGTGAGCTAAGAATGCATAATATTTCTTCTTCAGATACTTCCTCGCCTTGATGCACGATACAATCTTCAATTCGCGGCAGGGTTTCTCACCGTAGACTATCATCGTTTCGCCGGACGGTAGGGGAATTCGAATAAATTTCTCCGAGCATACGATTTCAGCATTATTCTTAGATAGCCATCCATTCCTACTACAACTTCGAAGCTTCCGAGAGTCATAGGAATGAGATCGATAGAGAAAAGATGGTCATTTAATCTTAGCTCACAAGCATTAATGATGGAATCTACAACTATGGTTTTACCATTCGCTACTTCTACAGTATAGGAGCAGTAAGTGTGGATAGTTGCATATTAAGAACAGAAGCAGTATGAGCAGAGATAAAGCTTTTATCAGCACCAGTATCAATATGATAGGACATAGTGATCATTGATAGAAATGTACCCGTGATGACTGCCGCTCTTCACGTGCTTCAGCATTCCAATCACAAAAGCACGAGCAGGCAGCAGTATTGTTTTGAGTTTTGGACACTGGTTTCTGAAGTGCCCCTCTGCCCCACAATTATAACAAGCTCTTCCACCTGTGCAGCAGAAGTTGTGGCAGCAGTTGTTGCAGCAATAAGATGAGCAGATCGACATCGCTGCAAAGTGTCCCATACGCCCACACTTGTGACACTTCTTGCATGGAGTATTAGGCAGATGATGATACTGGCATTTGGTAAAGAGTGGAAAAGCGGGCCAGTGTACTGCTTTCTGACATTAGCAGGTTGTGGCATAGCAGTGAGGGGAGTAGCATGAGTAGGTGCAGCCGCAGTCAATGCTGCAAAGTTCTTGATTGTCTTCTGTTTCTTCTTCTTATGATGGTGCTGTTCAGGCTTTTTGCCTTCATCAATCTGTGCTCTTTTGAATCCCTTTCGGGTGAGCACCCCAGATTTCACATATTCTTCAGTGAGTAGCACCAAGTTGAATTGCTGCTTCCAAAGTAGTGGGGTTGTTCCCCATGACAGTTCCTCTGACACCAAAGGCAAACCTTCAATGTATTTCTCTATCCTGCGGGATAGAGGAGTAACCAATGTGGTACCAAATGCACAACTCATGAAAACGAGTTGTATACTTGGCACTTTCGCCACTATCCTGCACCAGATTCCACATCTCCACTCCACTTCCAGTTTCTTTAGCTCGTGACGTGGACAAAACTTTTCCACCAGTAAGTTCTTGAATCCATCCCATGGTAAGGCTAGGACGCACTTCACGTCCCCTGGTGTTCTTCTCAGAGTTCCACCAGGTAAGTGCGCCCTTATGAATGCACTCGAGGCCATCTTGACCTTTAGATTTTCAGGGCATCCTGTGAAGTCGAGAATGTCTTCGATGCTTCTAGCCATTGCAGTAGGCCAGTAGCTCCTCAGTCCCAGAGTACTTAGGAGGCTTAGCATCGTTGAACTGCTTGAAAGTAAAGTTAGCAGTTCCAGCGTTTGTGGCATTTGAGTTGTGTGCAGAATCACCGGTACTTCCCCGAAGATTCTGGGTAATATCAGTGACCATACCCGGGATCACATCCCTCATGTGAACAGCGATAGCTCGAGCAATCTTGTTAATTCATCTCATCATCATTACCGCTTGTCGAACCCCCAGCATTTGGTCTCGTCGAGGAGGCATTCTACGAATAGAAGCCACAAGCGGGTCAGTAATGAGAATGGATACAATTGAATTTTCATGATAAGGTCAGTAATATATCCATACTACTACTAGTATTATCATTCAATTGTAATATGATCCAGTACACATATAAGTTATCAACTTATTTGTATACTTATCATGTGAATATACGATGTCTCATGATCTCTCCACCAAACCTACACACTGACACTTTCCCGATATACCGAAAATAGCTTATATATAGGGCTCACTCTCGCTGCCCACCACCGTTTCGGTATACCACGATCATGCCCTTGCTAGATTTGGCAACACGTTTGTACTGATTTCCATGTGTTTTCCATTGATTAAGAATCTCCATGATCTTGATCAACTTGAACTATGATTGATTCCATGATTGAACTATGATTATGTTATGCGTGCACCTACTAACAGTTGTTAACATGTAGAACTAAATCATACGTGTGCTTCTACACTTTCCTGTTAACTTATGCCAGTAAGTACTAATGATGTAATCACTTAAGAATTTCACTTAAGGTTTACATTTATGATATGTTCACAACTTGGTTGATTCACCATAATGTCTGGTTCATCCAAGTTTGAATTTCATTATGATTTGATTCACCAATGATTGTTTCCCAAATGATTGTATCCCATGTGTTTGACTAATGTTCCATGTGTCCAGTTGATCCCGAATCCTCACTCCAAATACAAATGCCGACGGATTCCCCCTAACATACTGAAATAAGCTATTATATATAGGGTAAGCTCTCTCACCGACCCACCACTTACCTCAACACACGTCAGCGTTAATCCGTCGTCTATATTTGGGGCTAAGATTCCAACTGTTGATTGATTATGATTGTCTCATGATTTCCTCTTGTTCCTTGATTCTGTTTATGATTGTGTAACCATGGTCCTTAATTTACTAGAAACTAAGACCTTAGGTTTATGTATATGTTCCTAGGTTAATCAACCTAGTTTCCCAATACTTAAAGTACTGAGCATAATGATTTCCTGTGAGAACTTCAACTAAAGAATACTGTTACACAGATTCTAAGTTATAAAGTTCCTATGATAATGAATCATGATAATGATAACAATGACAAGGATTTCAAATCTAAGTTCTAAATTAATAGACCTCAACCTTTGAATTCCCTATAGTGATATGACAAGGATCTCAAATCCAAGTTCTAATTAATAGATCTTGACCTTTGAATCCTATAATGAATATGACAAGGATCTCAAATCCAAGTTCTAAATTAATAGATCTTGACCTTTGAATCCTATAATGAATATGACAAGGATCTCAAATCCAAGTTCTAAATTATAGATCTTGACCTTGAATCCTATAATGAATATGACAAGGATCTCAAATCAAGTTTCTAATTAATAGATCTTGACCTTTGAATCCTATAATGAATATGACAAGGATCTCAAATCCAAGTTCTAAATTAATAGATCTTGACTTGAATCCTTAATGAATATGACAAGGACTTTTAGATCAAAGATAACAATCTTTGCCTCTAAATCCTAAACTGAATATGACAAGAAATTCATATCAAAGATACTGAAATACAGATCTTTGCCTCTGAATTTCTATAATGATCTCTGTGTGAGAATTTCAGATCAGGGATACTAAGAATATAGATCCTTGCCTCTGAAATCCTTAAATGCATATGTGTGAGAATTTAATTCGGTTTCTAAAATTATAGAAGTCCGATTCAAATTCTTTGACTCGATATCTAATCTTAGAAAAATGTCCCTAAGATCTTTCAAGCTTAATGTAGACTTAATGCTCACTGCTACTAAGTTACTTAGATCCTAAGTATCCTCAAGTCTATAGCACTTAGTCCTATTGGGTAGCTTAGGTTATAGTCTAGGTCATTAAACATTGGGTTTTTCCTAGTTCTCCTACAACCTTGGCTCTGATACCAACCTGTCACACCCCCTGCGCGCGTGCGGAATCCACGCGCGGTAACGTATGAACAGTTGAATCATGCACAAGTATTGAATAAGAACACCAACAACTGGATTACTATGTTTCATAATGTTTAAGACAGACAATTGTTTAGTTACAGACAATCTATCTACCAAAAGTAAGACAACTACAGACCCAAAATATAGTTACAAATAAGACTTCAAACAAGACAATAAACATTAGGATTTAGTGTGTTTCTAATCCATCCTAGCAGTTTCTTCATCTTGTTCCTATCTTAGTATGGTCTCCTTAGTTGTCCCTGAGAATGTCTTAAACCTGATTACCTGAAACACGTGAAAAGTAACTGTCAACTACAGACGTAGTTGGTGAGAACAATAGGTTTAAACATTTGTAAACATGAGTATATGATATAACATAGGTAAGTTAAAGCATCATAAGATTCACACGGATGAGCTGCAACCCAAACTACATCAAGTAAGAAAATGAGTGTAAACAGTCCAATCATGTTCGCACAAACAACAAAGCCAATAATATCAAGTCCCAAACCACGTTTGGAGTTAGATAATACGTCAGCAGTTTTGATAACCATATGACACCAGACCTGCAGTTGGCTTTTAAAGCAAATTTAAAAGCCAACTCCATCCTGGATAAGAAAACCATGACACCAGACCTGCAGTTAGCTTTTAAAAACAAATTTAAAAGCTAACTCCATCCTGGATAAGAAACAATGT